>JAALGZ010000004.1:1200000-1800000 GCA_015227615.1 Labyrinthula sp. Ha | reverse complement strand
AATTTTAAATTTCATTGAGTTAGCCTAAGTTATGGTAATGTAATATCATCACAACTATCAAATAGGGTTCGATAACAGAAGCGTTTTAACGGTATATATTATTTATTACCATTAAGATAAATTAACGTTAGTTACCGTTAAATAGGTTTGAGTAGAGGACATGTACCGTTATAGTACTGTAACGTATAGTATAACGTTATGTTTTATCCCTTTGGGATATTCGTCAAAGTCTACTTGTTTTGCTACTTGAAGTTAAAACGAAACAAGGTTAAGAGAAAACTGATAAATACAAGCGGTGCGAACGAGAAAATAGAAACCAAACAGAAACGAAGGAGTCATTTTGATAAAAAGAAAACCAGCATTGTCTGTAGCAGCTTCCACCATGGTTGTCTGCTGCTAGCTGTTGCCACTCTCAGTTAATGTGTAAGACTACATCGTTCTTCTTATCAGAGGCACTTAATCTAAGGTTAAGGGAATTCGTCAACAGAAAGTTGTGAAAACACGATGTTAAAACAGGCGATCTTCATTCGATTAGAGAAATTCATTCATTTAACTTTCAGTAATACGAATAGTGATTATTTACCCCAAATATAAAACAACTAGAAACCATGAAGCAATGTTTTTCAATGGTTAAAAAAGGATGGGAACCCGCACCACCAGGTTAAAGCAAAAAGTTTAGAATGTTCTATTTCTTATGAGCTTAACCTTTATTTAAGTGAGTTTTCAATTGATTGAAATTTTATCAATAATATTTTAAGACAAAACTTGTTCAAGAAAAGAATGAAACGAATTTATCGAATTTGAAAAATTACCGGAAATCCAGAAATTATGGGATATACTACCGTTTATTAACGGTAATTGATTCTAATCCTATTTTCTTACCGTGTACTACCGTTTGTAGCTTTAGTTAACCCTCCACCTAATTACGAAGACCAAGACAAAATGTAATATCATTTTGGAAATCGTTTTAGCCAGTTTCATGCTAACAAATCCCGGATATAGAAAGAGATGATTGACGAATGGGTTAATAGATTGGGTCTGCTACAGGTTTCCATTCCCGGATGGACATTCGGGAAAGATTGTTACGGGAAACAGAGTGACAGATTTCCCGGTGTTGGTTTTATGATCTAGGATATGGAAAACAATATATCAGTCTCTTCACATAGAAAAAAATCAAAGTTTTATAAGTTTTAAGAAACTGGCCTACTTTTAGCGTAATAAGAATCATCAATAACTACCTAAAGAGTTTTCTTTTGAGCGCAATTTTAAGCGCAGCAGAGATTGGTGACGAAGATACAATTCAGAAAGTACTGATTATCAGTTACTCAAACTCTGAATTCAAACATAGAACAATAGCGGAATGTGTACCGATTCAGTTAACCTTGGGCAGCCATGCATCTTCAAATCTTGAAAAAACTCTCAGAATACACAATTGGTGCACATATTCCACGCCGAAAATGAAACATAACGGAGTTCTGATGAAAAGAGCAATGTGCTTAACTCTGCATCCAGTTTTATGGTTCTTGATCTGTAGAGAAGTTATGGCAACATGATAAATTGTAGCACTATAGCAACCCAGGAGGGATTATTTGCATTATTGTCTGCGCAAACCCAAGTAGGGATACTTTGCCGAGCTTTCAGTTTTTCACAGTAAGACCTTGAGTTAACTCCATACATTCAACCTTTGCTTCTAGTATTAAGCTCATTTTTTCTGAGATGTCTTCACAATATTTGATTCATTCAGACTCTATAAGATTTTTTTCTTTTTTTCTTCCTTTATGACTTAATTTTAGCAAGTGGTTCCTACTCTGGGTTCTCCAAGGAACGGCTACAGTGAAATTTCATATTCATTACTTCAAGGTGCTAGGGATCAAACCTGAGTTTTAGAGAAATTGTTCCCAGTTTTCTTTAATACTTCTCTTATTGATTGAATCTGATTCTCCCGTAACAATATTGCTTGGTTAGTGATAATATAATGGTAATGAAAGCAAAACTAAAATCATGCGATATGTATCAACCTCCCAAACTTCTTGTTGATAATCGAATCACACTAGGGATCAATTAAATGTTGATAATCCATAACAACTCTGATTCCTACATTGTGTCATTTTCTAAAGTTTATTATTTAATTGCATATCTCTTTTTTAAGGATGAATTTATTATAAAATCTACAAATTATAAAGAATTCAATATGGTAGCATCTCGGTACCCAGAATTTTCCCATGTGATCATTGGTCAGAATATAATCAATACCGGTTCCACTTCAAGAACATAGTACCGAACGGTATTATTTCCCAATGACCGATAGATTGTTCGTCCTCTGATAAGACCAGTAAATATGATTACAGATTCAAGAATTGTCTTTCAAATAATCTCATTACCGATGAATTATAACATCATTTAAAGGGCGTAGAGCAAGTGCTATTTTACTATCAAAGTTCCCGACAACCGTTCGAGTTTACCGATTAACCAAAAGAAAAAAAATCAACTAAACAGTTCCGTTTAAATTAGAAACGAATGTCTTTTACTTATCTAGGAGAATCATCAACTCCCCAGTCCACAGTACTGAAAGAATGGCTTATGGAGATTCTATTATATATAAAACAGAAGGAGTCTAAGAAGGTTGGCGAACTCTTGTTCGAAGGTTGCGATAACTACCAGAATAACTATAAAACGCATGAAGCGAGTACCAGGCTCGAAAACTTTGCGAAAAATTTTAATCTTGGTCAAGCTGCCTTTTCCAATGAAGCCTTCCATATATTTCAAGAATATGAGGCGAACGTGTGGGCTTGTGTGGTCCTGAAGGTGATTGATGAGTCAGACCCCCCGTTTATCCCTCCCCAGGCACAAAATGAACTCTTTACAATGAATATCGAAACTGCCTCAGACAGTAGTATCCGCCAAGCACTTTTATATCTAGATTCAGTGAACCTGAATTGTCTTGGAGAAATTTTAAGAAGTATGAAGAACAGTGTAAAGAAGAAGAAATTACGCGAGTATAGTCGGCCGATTGCAAAAGTTGTTTTTCAACTCGAAGAAGAGAACTTGGATAAGGCTACGCTTGTTTTTGTTAACCTTGTGCGCAGAAGTGACTCATTACTTCCAGAAAAGCCGAAGAAACCAAACGGAACAAGACCTGGCTTATTAATTAAGAAGAGTAGCGTTGCCAGATTTAACGATACATTTGGGCCCAGCAACTTGAGGCGTAGAGGAGAAAGTGATACTGCTATGTTTGCGGGTTTGACAGTATCCGCAAGGAAAAGTGCAACCTTCAAAGCAGGATCAGATTTCGACTTCTCTACTCCCCAAAACATGGTGCGCAAGAACTCGAACAGGTTTTCAATCAGAACAAATGACAATGATGGTGAAGAAAGCATGCCTGCTCTTCCCACAAGTCCACGACCATCTCGGGGCAGCTTTTTGGCAATGACACCAGGCGATGTGTTTACAATAGAACCAGAAATGCCCACCCTGCCTAGACCCACGAAAGGAAAGAGGTTGCCACGAAATGAGTTGTTTTCTGAGAAACAGATTGACGAAAGTGAAGAAAGCTATCCAAGGTCCCAAAGATCAAGTGGGGAGTCTGAGAAAAGACGCCAGCAGCTTGATTTTCATCTAAGTGGAGAGGATACGAACCGGAGAACTCAGATATTTGGAGGAATTCATATTCCAGTAGACTCGCGCCCTCAAAAGATTTTATCTCATGTTCCGCAAGAAGATTTTAAGCGTTTTAACAGAGCTACAGCTGCAGAACAGCAAAGAATATTGGATGATATCCATGGAGTTGACAGAAGTTCCAGGGAGGATGAGTTCACTGGAATAATGTTTTTGAATTCCAAAAAAATGCAAAAGGATTTGGAGAATTTTTATACGCTTATTGACTCAAAAAGTGTAACGGTGGCTCATTTACTGTTTAAATACTATAATTTTGCTGATATTGTGGTGGGAATTTATAACAAGTACCAATTTCTGCCAATAGCCTGGAAGAGACCTGTGGAAGAGTTTGATATACTCCCTGATGTTGAAGTCCATTATTTAACTGAAGATGTGAACTGTTTAAGCTCCTGGCCGTTCTATATTAACTTCTTTGAAAGAGACAATATGCTTGAAAAAGTTGTAGACGAGTTTGTTCAGAGCGAACAAATATATTACCAAAGGATGAAGTGCTTTGTTGATCAATACGCCAACAACGTGAACAGTATTGCCGCTGGAAAGTTGGGGGATACTGCCAAAAACTCTCTTGGACTTAGTCCGAATGAAGTACAATTGTGCTTTGGCTCGCACTTGTACATGGTTACAAAGGCTTCCCGAAAATTTCTCCGCCTGCTAGAATCTCTATGCATTTGCCCGTATCCTAAGAAAGAAATTGAGTTCACAGGTGGCAGGCCTGGAATTTTAATTGACTTGATGTCAATGACTATAGATAAGTTAATGGAATATTATACGCCATATCACGTGCATTACAAATCGGCAGCTCCTTTGTTAGGAAGCAGGAACCCAAGAGAGAGAAGAAGGGTGGGAGGAAAAGTTGATCCGCTTGGCATGAACTATCTTCAAATCTGGAAAGAAGTTGGAAGAGGTCACAATCTCATTCGTGATAAGACTATAAGCAGTGTCTTAATAACTCCAGTGCAAAGGTTTCCGCAATACACTATCTTTCTGCAGAGGATGGAAAAACTGGCGGCAAAAACAAATCATATATCCTTGCCAAGCATAAGAGCGTTACAAGAGCAACTGGCCAACAGATTATATGCCTTGGATATGAAGTTGAAGGATTTGTAGCTTGTTTATTCAAGAAATTAGTTTCGTTCACATTATATATATTTGAGTAGAGAAAGGGCCGAGTATTGAAAACTTCTGTTACTTTTCTTCGTTTGGGATTGTATAATATTGTTAATGGTTGAGGAGTAAATTTTGTGGTGGAGTAAAATTATATCTGCTTAAGAGTTACACATAAAAAGTAAATAAGTTATACAAGAGCTTCAAATCATACTGAGCCCTTAGCGGGCAAGCTATAGCAGGTAAGGCTTTATTCATGTGAACTAAATCTAAATATTTGAAGTATGTGTAGAGACTCTAAAGAAGAACTTTTTGGAAAGTCATGCATCTGCAACTCCAACTGCGGTCTCTGTCGCATTGTTATCTACAGTAAGCCCAGTGAAGAAGAGCGGAAGTTTAGTCGTGGGTAGAAAAAAAGACCCTAGTTCCGTGGTTTCGTCAATGCTACTTTCAAAGACAACTTTGATGACATCTGTTTTACTTTTTTTTTTAGGTTTTTCATCTTCTTCTAAGTCATTTATTAAAGCTTTGGCTGTTTTCCAGCTAAATCGAACGACACCTGGTCGAGAAAAACCAAACATGTTATCGATATTTTCCTTTAGCCAAAGGGTTGTATTTGGATCACTCGGATACCCAGAACAATTGCAACTCAGACCCCACATCAATCTGTCCCGGTGAACCTTGGCTACAATACTAGCAGCACTCACAACCGGGTACTTACTATCTGCTTTCTTGGCAACAGTAATATTAAGCCCAGGGATATTTAGAGCATCTTTTAGTGCTGATTGATATTTATCGGTAGACCCCACTGCATCAACATAGAGTTCAACCCCATTTACTTTTTCCAAAATCTTCTGCAGCAAGTCCCTTGTGGCAAAGAAAGAAAGAAGGTTTAAATTCGTGGGATTTGGACTTAACATTCTATTGGAGATATACTCAGCACTTAAGGTACACCTACCAAATCCTATTTCATCGTGTTTTTCAATTTCCTCGAAAAGTTCTTCTCTTCTTTCTTCGGTTAAAACTTTTGAATCTAAACGGTTATTATAAACAACAGTAAACCGTTGAAACCAAGTTTTGCTAGAGAATGTTGTTCTTTTTTCTTCCAGAGAACACATCCGAAAACCATTGGTCCAAGAACAGGTCCTCTTCCTGCTTCATCAATTCCAAGGACATATTTTCCGTCGCTGCTTACGTTGTTGAGAAACACTTCTATCTTCATTTTGTTGAATGCTATGTTTGATCCTTGCCCAAAATAGTCAAAAGAAACAATGGTTAAGCTTACAAAATTTAGACAAAGAAATGGTTTGAGCACAATTGCTCAACCATTGCTGAGTGAAAAAAACTTAAAAAAGAGTTTAAAGTTGGTAAAAAAAGCATGCAAAGATAAATTAGTAAAGCGAGGAGTTAAGGAAGTTAATAAAGGGCTGCGAAAGCTAAAAGACCCATCCAAACAGTGCATTTGCTTAATTGCTGGTGACATCTCTCCTATAGATGTAGTTGCTCATCTTCCAGCATATTGTGAATCACTAAACGTTGGATACGCATTTGTTCCAAGTAAAGATGAACTTGGAGCAGCATGTAAATCTAAACGACCAACAAGTTGCCTTCTTGTGACCAGCAAAATAGGAAAGGAAGCAGAGGACTGGGAACTTAGAGACACGTTTGAAGAGATGGGTAAAAAACTAAAAAAGCTTATCCCTGAAGATGTTTGATTTCTTTGTTGCGTCTAAACTTTGACTATTTCTACTCCAATCCATCATAACAAGTTAAGCCTAACGCATTTGGAATCTGGTCATTAGCACCTAATGCAATCAAGTATTCAGCAAGAGTTCCTTCAGGTTCATATGCCAGAGCATAGTGCAATGCAGTATTTCCTTGAGTATTTTGATGATTTATATTGGCCCCGCGTTTCAAGAACAGAGCCGCAATCTTTTGATTCACGTTCTGGCAAGCAACTAACAAACCAGTATTTCCATGAGGATCCGTCTTTTCGATAGAGAAACCAAGATCAAGTGCTTCTTCCACTATTTTAGTTCGATTATTTCTAATTTGAGAAAACACAGTAGCAAAACTAAGTAGATATGATTTGGCTTCTTTACTTTCACCTTCACTAACAGCGTTCCTTCGTCGATGATCAGCTTTTAATTCATCTAACGCTAAGTCTAGTTTCTTCTCCTCTTCTTGAGTAAGAGGTGCAAACTTTGCTCTGCTCTTCAAGATCTTATCAATGTGCAAAGGGTGTTTTATCTGCAAATGGTCTCTTAAGTCTTCAAAACTAAGTTCTAACAGGAAGTCACCATCAACAGCTGCAACCTTGAAAGCCTTCTTGTATTTACTCAAGCTGAGGTAGTCTAACCAGGAACCTACATCATCAACAGTCCATTTTCTTATATCCTTAGGTACATCGTAAACAAAACTTGCTGCTTTTTGTTTTATTTCTTCTCGCTCCTTTTCTTCTAAAGCCACTGTAGCATGATCAGCTTTGCTTTTAAACAATTGAGGCATCCCTGTTGCCTTAGCTAACGCTGCAGCCGCGGATGAGGATTTCATAGCATTTTCTAAAACATAGGATGAGTTTTCCTTATGTTGATCTTTCAGGCTCTGCATCATGCTTAGTGAATTGAAGTACGACAAGGAAATAGACATAAACTGAAATTTCATTAATTCTTGTGTTGAGCTGTAAAGTTTCTTGGACTGTTCATCATTGGCCTTAAGCTTCTGTACAGTTTTTTGAGCAAAATCAGCAGAGGCTAGACCAAGTTCCTCTATCTCTATTGATTTCTCTCGAATAGCATGAAGCTCTTCCTTCTGCTGTTGAACCAAATCCGTAATTCTTGTCTGAAGGGATTGGAAAGCCCGTTCCTTTACTCTTCTTTGAACATCTAAGTTACAGATTCTGTCTTGTAGCTGATGTAAACTTCTTTTCTTAGCCTCAACAAGGTTAAGAGCATTTGTAAGTTCAGCCTCAACCAGTTTTTTTTTCTTCTCTCTTTGAGTTTTTTCTTTCATCATTTTGCCTTCAACCTCATCACTTTTTGAGTTCACCCCAGGAGAAGATCCATCAACAGGTTTTACATTTACATCTCCTTGGAATAAAAACAACTCGTCCATTTGATTCAATTGAGAGAGCTCATTTTCAACAACTTTTAGATCTTCTTTTGAACCTTCTAGTTCTTCTTGTACATGGTTTAACCTCTCTTCAGCTCTCTCGTGAGCTACATGCATTAAATCAATCTCTTTTGTTAATTGCTTCATTTCAACTTTAGTCTCTTCAAGTAACTGAGTTCCTATTTTTATTCGTTCTGACCCGGGGGTTGCTCGTTTAAATCGCAATTTAAATAAAAAGCTTTTCCGGGCAATATACATTCTCATGGCGGACTGAATCACTGTTGCGCTCTTAGCTTTTAACTTTACATAGCGAAACATAATCTGTTGTTGTCTGCTTCGGTATGTAGATTGAATCTTGGTTGCACAATTGTATTCGTATTCCAATCTAAACTTTTCCTCGAGAAGTCTACGGTATCTACACATTTGGAGAAACATTCTTACAGTTGCCTGGACTCTGATTAATGTTCTTTCCAATTTTAAAGTCTCACGTTGTTGGATTGCCTTCTTCATTCTATAATTCTTTTGACAATTTAACACCATTTCCGTCAGAAGCATTAACTGTCGCAGCTCCTTGACTTTACGCTTTGACCGCTTCACAGCTATAATCACTCGGCCCGCTGCTTGAAGCTTCACTATATTTTCCAATATCTCTGCTTCCATTGAGAGCTCTACTTGACGCTCTCTAGCTCTTCTTCTACCAAGATAACCTCGGAAGGAAGCTTGCACAAAAATAGCTGCCTTTTCCAGAAGCGATTCCATGCTAAAGTCGTTCTTGCCCTCATTTGCTTTTTCATCAAACTCAGTTTGTATACTCTGCTTTTGTTCAACTCTAGAGGTGTTCAAGTTTGACCTTTGATTACTTTTTTGCTTTTTCCTCTTCCTTTTTATTGATGAACTTTTCTGTCTATTTTCATTAGATGTCTTGTTCGTTTCTTCAACTGAAGAAGTATCATCTTCTAATGTGTCTGTTTCTGATGACAAATCTTCTATTTCATGGTTAATCAAACGTTTTTCCTCTTTGGAATTAACATGAAAAAAATTCGGTCTCTTAATAATTTCAACAAGGTCATCTTCACCATCAGAATCGAAGATAGACACATCAAACTTCGGATACTTTGGAGTATATACTGATCGTTCACTCTTGATACTTCTTATACGTTCCATCAAACGAAAGTGCTGAAGCTCTGCTTCTTTCACACTAGTATATACTGCTCCAGACTGCTTTTGCGGGGCCTTTATACTCGTATCATGACCAGTCTGTTTTTCTGCAGAGATCCCAAGTTTCATAGAGCCAGAAGGTTTTGAGCCTCCAATGCGCATAGGATTAAATGTTTCCTTCATAGATCTCAAGTTTTGGCTCTGCGAGAGTCTTAAAGGATTAGAAATGCTTTTTTCGAAGCCCTGTCGATGAGTAAACATAGCATATGTGTACAGGAGAAATCTACATAAGATCTCCAAGCAGTGGGAGATATTACGGAAAAATTCTGGTATAAAGTCACTTGTGAAAACTAGTTTCTTCAGTTGAAAATATACATTTAGATCTCTCTTCCTTAACAACAACTTCACTCTCTCCTTTAGCTTCAATGGATGTTTAAGCTTGTCTTTGAAGTTTAATATTGCGTTTTTTATGGAAATATGTTCCTCATACACTACCAGAATGAACACCTTGAACAGAAGTTTCAATTCAAAACTTTGATGCCTTAAAGCCTTGAGCTCAAAGATTGTTTTTCCATCGAGCCGCTTATGGTATGTGTAGCATAGACATCTATACTTCTTCTCGTAATCTGTTTCCTTTTCCATCAAACTTGTTTTACTCCATACTTAACGAAACAAATTTCTAGACAAAAAATAACTCATTTTAATCTTAACCCACTGATTCTCTATGAATTCTTAGTACACATATGGAATAATTCTATATGGAACAGATTTCACATAAGCATCCCATGCGTCGCCATACTTGGCCTTACAAATTTTATCATCTTCGATTTGTCTAGGCACAAAGAGGGCAACATAATATAATGGATAGAGAAGACCGAGAAATCCTAAGTGTGAAGTAGAAAGTCCTATGGCAGCAGCTTGAATAATTTCCCCGGCGTAGTTTATATGTCTTGAAACGCCCCAGAACCCAGATGTTAATATTCTTGATCCTTTGACAAACTTCTGCTCAATACGAACAACTGGAAGGCCTAGAAAGAGTATCAAAAATAAGCGATCACCCCCTTCAAGTGTAAATACGCGAATGTCATTAAAACCAACATTTATGATTATCAGCTGCGATTTCTTTGCAAAAAACTTTTGAAGATTCGAACCTCGAGTAAGAAAGTATCCAGCATAAAAAACAATAAGGATTGCTGTCTGCGCTAAAATATTCTGCGTGTACACTTCTGTGCTCTCCAAAGGCACATCAAGAGTACCAATTGCATAAAAAAAGGGATAGAACACGGTGCAGCCCCAAAAAAGCTTAAACCCAAGCTTCTCGGCAAATAAATCATAGGTATAAAGATGGATTTCTTCAAAAAAAAGGTATTCAAACACAAAATGAGTAATCATCCAACCATATAAGAAGATATTAGTGTTCAATCCATCAGCCAATACTGTCGCGCTCACATTTATCTCCAGCATAACAGCACCAACCAGATAAAGAAACATCTTCAAGTCGAACGCTCTCCCAAATACATTGAATCTAGGATTGAACGTGGCTCCATAGTAGAAAATATTCAAAAATCCACTTTCTGCAAAATTATCCAGTTCTTTTCTTGTTGCAACTTTTTTCCTTGTTTTCAAATCTTTGGTTGGGCAACGAGAAAAAGCTTCTACCTCGTTGTTGTTTTGATAATACACCACATACAGCAAGAATGAACCTGCAATTCCGATAACATTTGCCTCGAAGCAATTTTCCCAAAAATGATTTCGTATTTCTCTTGCTTTTAGAAAGTTAATAATACCAAAATATTCGTTTATACAAAACAGCACCAAAACAACCAATAAAACACGAACGCCGTTCAAACGATACTTCAGAATTTCGCCTGTTCTCGGATTACATACATACCCTTCTTCTTCTGTTGCTGGAAGGGCAATATGAAGTACAAAGACAATCAAATAAACGAGACTTGTCGCAAACATTTTTTCCCGTTTTTTCTTATTTTTAAACTGCTAGCAAGCGATACTTAATACTTAAACGGACAAACTATTAGCAACTATTCCAAAAAAACAGATTTAAACACCGCGATTAAATTCTCTTAGCTTTGAATTGAATATTTTTTGTATCTCTGGTTGAATAGCAGAATCCACTTCTTTCGAGTAAATGTAGAATTTTCTTGCAATGGAGACAAACCAATAACCAGTTATTGCCCAAGCACCAGCCTGTACAAAACAATATATTTGAAACTCATCTTCGTCAAGAACAAGGAGCAAATTATTGAACTGTCTTAATGCACCAACTATGAAATGAAAAGTGTTTAAACAATACAAACTGCGAAAGCTACTGAAACAAGAGTATGGACTAGGCCAGTAGTGAACACATGGAGCCCACTTAAGTACGGGTCAGGATCATATGAACAATATAAGCCAAGGAAACCATTTCCAATTGAGAATGGAAAACTATGCTTGGATAAAGTGAAAAAAAGTACATCAGGAGGAAGCCGTCGAATTGTTTGTTTTGCAGGATCCGAAAGAAGGAAAGGAAGAAAAGTACAGCAGCGTGCAGGAGTTCCCAAAACAGACTATATAGATACACTCTTTTTGCCAGATTCATAGAAATTGTATATCTGAGGCAAGAGTTTATCCAATTCTGATATATTTTAGAAAACTTCTCCTCTTTCTTGTTTTCGTATAGCGAGCCGGCAAGGTAGTTCTGGTTTTAATTTTCCCTGGTAATTCAATACTGTTAAATGAATATTCTTGGTCAGCAAATTTTACACGCGCAATGCCCAAAAAGATTTCGTCTAATTCAATAGATTTTACATTAAGAGAGGATAAAAATAATACGAACTTCTACCTAAAGAGATTCAAGGGAACTATATTGCATACGAAACCATAACTACAAAGACAAAGATTTTTTTCTTGTTTACAGGAAAATACTATCTAAAGTGAAAAACAGTTGCAAACTCATCTACATCTTAGCTAGAGCTATTAACAGTATTTGATAAGGTGATTTAGAGAGCTTAAATAAATAAAATCATTTTACCATATTTTTATTTGATAACGATGATAACGTTAGGGATATTAAGCACATTTATATCCTGTGCAGCTACATGCTTTATTTGAGTAGTTAGTGTTCTTCTTAGTGTACTTGGTTTTATTGTAGCGACATTGCAATGAAGCTACGGATCAACAATGATATTACTGAACTCCTATATATTATAGAGTGTTCAACTCTTAAAGTTCTTGTACTCTTTTTTTATAAAAAATAGCAATTAATATTAGTAGAAGGCACCTTCTATTGCTTCTGTTGCTTCTTTTCGCTAGAAACAGAAGAGTCTACTATAATGTTCGGGCACTTAATGTAAAATTTGAGGTCTTATATTCCAATTTAAATATAAAGGAATATATTAAACCATTTGCTTTATGCTTTATTCACCTTAATTTTATCTGGAATTTTCCCAACTATCAAGACTTTATACTACCATCAAAAATCAAAACAAGCAACATTTGATTCATGGCTATTATTCTCACAATGTATGGTTAAATGTTGCTGGTGAAACTTAACTTGAATACTTCACCCTATCTTAAGAGTTAGTTGTGTGTTTAGTATCACTTAAATCAACTTCTCATGCATCTTAATATACGCCATTAGATTCGAAGTGTGACTAACCAGAAATTGTCAGTAAATGAAAAAAAGACAGACATCTTATAGTATGCATGGAAAAAGATGGTGTTTTGTAGTGAAAGTATCCTAATACAAATTCATCATATTGCCATTGTATTCTACATAAAGATAAGATATATAAACCTATGTATTTTACAGACAGTTTTCCCAGCTTAGTGCCTAGCATTTTAACCAAAGTCCCGTATGAACACAAGCTTAATTTCAACGGCATATAAGCAAGTCTCTTTATTCTACTAATGGTACTATTAGTTTTAAGATCATGTTTACTGTTCCTAGGCAAAAAAAATATGCAAGCTAATGAGTGCAATGATTAATTAAATCTATATTAAAGTATAAGGCTCAAGTTAGGCCTAGAAAGCTTCTCCAGATCATCCCCGTCAAAGTGCTGGAAGGTAAAATGCTATATAGAGAGAGACAGCTTCTTTATTTAGGATTAACTAGGTTTTTATTTTTACTGCATAGATTAAGATTTATTGAAATACGATAGTGCTTCTATTAACGGAATATAATAAAGTTTTCATACATTTCTAGAATTTTACTGTATCGAACAATTTACTGATTTCTCACAAATAAATGTCTACTCCTCCAACCTTGTATCTAGCTATATTTTTTTGCATAAATAGAATGGTCCAAATATGAACTATTTCTCCAATTTTCACAAATAAAATGATATAAGAAAAACACAGACATAATAGAACTAAACTTTTAATCTGAGGTTTCATAATATGTTCTTATTGGTCCAATCCAAAAAGGCAAATAAGATATTACAAAGAATATCCCTTGAGTTTCCACAGTAAAAAAAAACTACCCAAAACCGAAAACTTATTTCAGACCAACAATAATTAAAAGTATTTATTTCATATTAGATCGAAAAATCTTCTTAATAGATATTATTTGAGTAGGAACTAAGTGCTAGATAAAGAATTCAGGATTTACTCATCAACTGATGCATCCTTAATCACTCATATGCTTCAACTTATTTAAATATTCCTCAAACAATGCATCACCTAGAAACTCAAACGATTACGTATTACTTAAGATTTTTTTTGGTTTTAATGCTTAAATTAGCTTCTTCTTTTCTATTGTAGATTCTCCTCAGTGAATTATATCTTTAAGGAACAACCATAACACAAGAAATATTCCAAAGTGAAATTTCAAAGAAGATTGTATTTTATGAGTCTTGTATTTTCTACTTATTAAATATCAGACTAACTTTGTTGCAACAGTATTTGTAATTTACAGCACATGTGGATTCATTTAATCTATTTTCCTGTTAGCAATTCTAGTATTTGTAGGATGTAATCAACTGTTCTGTCCGCTGCTCTAGAGATATACTTCAAGTTTAACTCTTTCGCACTAACCATGCACAAGTAAGCACCAATGTAACAAGCATTTTGGTATCCATTTTAAACTCAGAGCCTGGTACACCTCTTGGTTTGATTGGTCCGAAAAAAAATTATGCGGAATGTTGCTCATGGGCAAAATTTAAGAGGCAATAATATGGATTTTCATGTATAGAAAAATTTATACAGGATGGAAAAAAATTATATGTTCTAAAATTGAAAATTATGAAAAGTGACGAAGCAAGAACAAGAAACCAAAGGGATGAAAACCAACCATAGACCATAGATGTTTAAACACCAGCTGAGAATGCAACTCTTGGAGATCGTACCAAAGGTAGTTATTCAATTTCCGGAAAAAATACCAGAGATAATAAACAGCGTTATCATTGGAAGACTTAAATGGGAATTATTAACTTCTTGCTATTTTAAGGATGTAATTAGCCATGTAAAATTATGACAGAGCTGCTTCAAATTGGAAAATGCAGTATAAACATAGTTCTGACAAGAATTGTTATTCAGACTTAACCTTGGATTAGTTTCTAATATTTCTTAGTATATTTTCTCCCTAATTAGCAAAAATCACTGCAATATCGAGGTAACCGTGCTTGTAAGTATCAACTAATATATCCTTAGATTATTATAAAAGCCACTGAAGATGTGTAGAATTCTTAGCTTGGTATACAATATAACTCTATCAACAGATTCTAGTCTGAATCACAATTTTCCATTGACCTTGTTTCACAAAAACTGGAAATAGCAATCGCGAAAAAAAAATAAAAGAAGCTATCAATGTTTGCGAAGATACTAACATAAAGAAATTATTTAGCTGTGATAATAGATGTCTAGTGGGAGGAGGCATATTTGATCTAAGCTGGGATTATTGAAGAGAAGATATAGTTATTATAAATAGAACCAGCTTTCAGCAATACCTACTAAATATTAGAAGATATTAATAGTGATAGTGTCCAGGTGGATAAAATGGGTGGGATAATTATGTATCGACTTCTAGCTATGGTCCCTTGTGGAATTGATTACTTCATAAAAACCATGAAATTTGAGTGAATTATGATGGAGAGTATGTCAAGTGTGACTTTAGTCAAGTTATTGGAAATACTGTAATTAAAGAACGTGGATATAATAAGGAAGGCTATGAAAAAGCATAAAAGAAAGCCGCGGGAAAAGTTAGTGGTATATATATATATATATATATGTTCTCTGTAGAAAAGTTTTTCCATCAATACTAAATATAACTGTATCAGGCCTAACTGTACACAAAAGAGTCGAGTTTATCTATAATTTCCTGGATGAAAGATCTGCAAATATGAAGAATACAGGGATCTTCATTAAACTTTTGAGAACATGCTGATTTACCTAAAATTTGACCCTAAGAATCTTAACGCAGAAACTAAACAAACCAAAATAAAATGCACTGGGTGTGAGCCAATGGAGTTTTGCACCCCTCATAATATCACTGAGAAAGTTGAATTTTTTACTCGGCTATGGAAGGGCATGGAATATTAAAATCTATTCTAAAAAACTTAAATCTTGATGAAGCTACCACTTCCCATAAAAATACTGTAGATAAACATATGCATACAATACTCAACAAGTCGAGAGAAATGATTAGAGATGATAAGTTGAGTTTAAGATAGTTTGGCGAGATATTCATTAAAAACTTGAAGTTGATAATTTTCTTTGAATTTTAAGAGATTTTATGGCTGGAAATTACTTTGAAAGTATTTGAAGCTATAGACTAAGAAAAAAATATTACTTACAAGCTAAAAGAATGTATGGAGTTACAATTTTCATTGTAGTTATAATACGTGGATATATATTTGTTTTTTGTCTTGAGACTAAGCTAGATATTGTTATGATGAAAGTACTTACTACTTTGACATAGATAATCTTACACATAGGTGGATGTTTCCTGGATTTTATTTGTTGCAGTTTGCATTAATAAATGAGGTATGCTACATATCACCTGTTGATGGGGGATTTAAGGTAAAGGTTAGGGTTCTGTCACCCGTTGTTGTCCGCATCCGAAGAAAATGGAGACTAAGAGTTCAAGGCTCCTCACTTCACAGAAATTTCTGTATAAAGAGGCAAAGTTTAAAGTGTAGTTGTGAACAGAAAGAAACAAGATATTCATAAAGATAACGGATATCTCGAAAGAAAATCTAAATGGAAACCTCCCAAGCATTGATGGGTTATCGTAGAACAATGGAATTATGTTTCAGGCACCTTAGAAAAAAATAGGTAGATAAGGAACGGCACGGGAAAAAATTTACTTTCAGTTTTAGCACATGACACTTGCTTTGCATCACCATATTTAAGTATCGATCGAGGTTTTCTCTTATTCTTGAATAAAGGCTATATATTTTTATTGTAATCCCTGATCCAAGCCCCTAAATTTATTATATCATACCATGAGTCCTTGATTTTTTTTCTTGTTTAAACTAGTCTTGAACCCAACACATATCCATTTTTTACCCACCTTTGATATCGTTGGCTTTGCTCAAATAATAATGTCTACCTCCCGATCCATTGGCATAATTATCTGAATCCTTGAATCTTATTTCTTCGTGCAATATTCTTAAGAGTATTGGGTGTTGCCTAACCCCAGCAATAATTTCTACAGAGATTTTATCAAACTTAACCCAACCAAGTACTGCTCAAAGTAAATAATACCTTGAAAGCTTTCTCCGGATTACCTTAGAAATAAAAAGACCCTTTGATCAGCAGGTTAACCTAGAAACATAAAAAATTATACATCTTCTTTTCGTGAATCCTTTGCCTCATATAAAACCCTTCATTTTATGAGCACGGATATAACATCTTAATCAAATTTAACTTGAGTTTAATATGAATAATAATGTGATACCTTTTCTCTAAGTTCTTCCTGTACAAGTGTGCACCTAGCTGTCTTTTCTTTTACTCCTTTAAATATTTTTCATGGATCCCTGGCTTGTTTTGCATGAGTTAGTCAAATAAGGTGTTAATTCTAAGTTAAATACATGTGCTTCATGGACATTAGCTTTTTCAGGTTTGCACAGTATTTAATTGTTTCAAAAAAATTGATGATCCTATATCTCAATTGTTGTTGATGCACATGATGGTTGGTTATTTTTCTATTTTACGTTGATATTTCATTTTCTTATTGAGCTCTCCTAGATAAGTATTCTGCTATATTTGAAAATACAGTCAATGAGATCATCGAGTTTCTGAGTCCAGAGTCGATAAATCTTTTGAACCAAACTTTCTTCAAGTACGGGAGGAACAAAGCACCTCAAAATTAAATAAATGTCTCTAGCTAGGGGAATTTAGCTGTAATTTGAATAATGTCTTAAGGCCTTTTAACATTTCTAGGTCATTTATATACATAAATTTGAAGGCTCTTAATTTTATAAACTGTTAGTAAAGCTATGATTATATTATTAAGTTAGTCTTACCCCAAGAACAACTTTGATACTTAGGAGTTAGCCTTGATAGCACCCAAAAGAAATAGAGTAGGTTAACTATAACGCAAGTGACAACAAAAAATTCTTAAAACGATCAAACTGACAGCAATAAGTACAGCTGGGCTATACATGGTGATAACTGCATAGCATGAAGCTATTTCATACCCTAAACCCACTATAGAAGCAATACATTAAGAAGCCATTGATATTTTCTCATTTTGAAGGTAATACCTTGCTTTGGGATGCAGATTATGTTACATTGTAAGAATCCAAGTGATTTATTGAAGTAAGACTAAGAAGAAAAACATTGTTATTTGACTGCATCATACTTTAGAATGTATTTCGCTCGAGAATGAGGTCTTTATGTTCTGCCAAGCTTCATAGGCTTAAATAACTTCACGATAACTAGAATAGTAGACACTATTCAAGGAAAATCTAAGCGCCCTAAATTCACAGACAATCTCAGCTAAGCTCGATGAATCAAAAGAAAATATAAGCAGCCAGGCGTAGTAAACATTATATAAATTGACAGATGTCCTAGCTGTACTAGGACCGACAATGAGACTTAGCACCTGCCCTTATAATTCTCAATGAAACTATATGAACCTCATTAAACCAAGAAGTCCTTGACGGTGATACCGTAATAATACTTTTGCACAAACATATTTCATGCTACTGCATACTGGTTTCAGTTACAATTTTGCCGCTAGAAGGATCGCTAGTTTTGCTCACTACCTGCAGAAAGAAGAATTGAATCTCTATCTCTCCTTCAGTACTTTCTCTGCAGAACAAAATTATTATTTTAAACAAAATAACTTTCTTAACAAAATAATCATTTACATTTGGCTTATAATCTGTATTCTAAAAAGCTCTTTGAACAATGAATAACATAGTTTCTAGCTATATTGACTAGCATGCTGGGGAAATAGTCCTAATTACTTATCACTTCAAAGAGTATTATCCCACTACTCCGGGCAGGTTCTCCCAATCTAATTTATGGAACAGTTTAAGTTAGAACAAAGCTTGAAACAATTTGCTTTGAAGGTGTTGAAAAAACAGTATTTCCCCAATCTACTTTACAGTACTAAATAAGTATTAAGACTTCGAAGATGTTCATTTATAAATAGATTAATAACTACATAAAAATGTTTTCTAGAATCTGGTTAGAAAAACGAAAAAAACATGTTAACTCCTTTCAGATGCTCTTGCTGACGATAATCCAGACAAAGCACAAGTAGTAAAAATGTCCTTCGCTTTTTGTTAACAATCATTATACAGACTCGAGCTATCTTTGTAAAACTTGCTTGTGATTTGCTATAGAAAACCTCAATTTCAAACAACATTCACGCCGTCGAGACCAGCCGGCACCTCAAAAATATCACCGCTCAGAAGATTATCAAGAGCCTCTCCAAGATCAAAGTCTTTACTTTCCCCATCTAAATCCAAGGTAAAATTATCTATGCCTTCTTGATGTCCACTAAAAACTTCCTCCAAATATATCTCCTCTGGTGACCTTTCAATATGTACTGGTTTAACCAAAGGTACGACATTGGGTTGAGCAGGAAACAAATGATCTAAATTTTCAAGAGGTTTGAAACTCATAAAAATTTCCTCAGTCAGTCCATTCCTCTCATTCAAATACCTAATACACGTGGTAACCAAAAAGTTAACATCTTCCGTAAGCTTTTCACCAGCATTGCGAAGTGCATTCATCCTCATTACAGTGACTGAAGGAATTTCCCAATACCATGGAACAGATGTTGGACGCTCTAGATGTCGCATCTTTATGCACTGTAGTTCCAGAAATTTAAGTATTTCATCCTCAGGAGCAAGTAAAGAAATTATATTAGTTCCCAAAGGCAGATACCCAGAAACTGTTTTTTCCAGAGACAACAAAATCTCCTTGTGAGATTTTCCAAAAACTTTAGTGAAAGCTTCATTCAACGAAAGCTAGTCAATAATAATAAAAATGTCAAATATACATAAACAGAGCGTTGTTCAGGTGATATAAAAGAGCTCATCTGTAACTGGAGTTTCAAGCAAGGCACATTTGTTTTTAGCTGCTCCTCAAGTTCAGTAATCATATATCGTGAACCAGCTATAAAACGAGGACTTATTTCTGAGAGCGAAGAGTTAAATAAAGAAAAACTGTTTTTTGCTACAGCTGCATCTTTCTCATTGTTAATTGTACCCAAAACCATGTTTTTGTAGTCAAAATAATCGTCTAGATTAACTTGCTCTCTAGCCAAGACAGCTTCAAACACTTTCAACTCTTTATTTACACCTGAATAAAATCAAAAAAAATAGCATTTACTTGCTATATGAGCTCTTTTTCTTGAATCAAGTTGATACATTCGAAAATGTCTTCTTATGTCAAACATTAAAACACCACTGCCAGTTCCAAACTTCTTAATGAGATCTTCCATTAGCCGCCAACCAAAATTAATTCTTTTCCCTGTATTCTTATTTAATTGCATTTGACCCATCAATATATCTCCAAATCCAAATGGAAGCATTCTTTTATCAGTTTGTTTCTTTCTTCGTTTCCTAGGAAGATAGGTACAGCTTCGAGCTGTTCTTCTACAACGAGCGCAGACTGGTTTCTCCCGACTACATTTTACCTTTGAAAGAATACAAGATTCGCAACTTGGTTTTAACTCAATCATTTGGGGTTAAAGTTGAGAATTTCTTGCTAATGTTCAAGAACTTTGATTTGCCTCCGAGTTCCGAGAAAATTCAACAGAGTAAGAGAGTGCCTGAAATGGTCATGTTTGTTTTGTTCTTTCTTGATAGTTTAAATTTTGGGCTTGTGAAAACAACGTCAAGGACGAAGCAAAAATGCAATGTTTTCAGAGTAGCGACCTGTCTACTCCTTCGAGAGAAGTCCCAGGGGTAGCGAGCCGACTGAAGCGCTTTCCCAAGTTGGTGAGCGTGAATGTTGGTGGTCTAACTGCCTTTAAGTGCAGCTACGTACAACAACTTACCAAAGAAACTGAAATTTTAATGTTACAGGAACTGCACAAGCAGGGAATGCAACGCCTACAGCGAATGGTGAACGTTAGCTCGGCTTCAGGAAGGTGGTTTTTCTCAAAACCACCTGAAAAAGCGGCGGGCGTAGCGACTTTCCTGTGTAACGAGCTTGCTAGTCAAGTAACGGACACAGACGGAAGAAGCGACAGGATCCTGAAGCTGGTTGTCAAACTAGGTGGAAAAAGAAGTCTTGTCTTGGTTAACACTTACGCGCCAGACTGCGATCACGGTCAAGAAACGTACAAGACGTACCTGAAGGAGCTCAAGTCGAAGCTGAATGGAGTTAACAAGAGAAGGTTGGTTCTCATTTGTAGTGATTTCAATGCTCAAGTCTCAAGAAAGGAATTAAATGTAGAAGGTAAACTAGGACTCTCTCATCGTACGAATACTAATGGTAAACTCTTGGTTGAGTTCTTGAAAGAAAAAGAGCTAACAATCTGTAACCATTTAGCTGTTACAGGCAAAAAAGGATCTAGGAAACATGCTACATTCATGCCAAGGTCAAATAGTGGGGGGCCATCCGAAATTGACTATGTAATCACGAACCATGTACCTGCAATAACTGGCTTCAAAATATCCTCAACCATAGCATACAACCTGTGGATGAAGAAAAACTTTGACCATCTTGCTCTTACAGTAAGAGTGAACATACATCCGAAACATACACCGGGGAAGAGAACCACATCTCAGCTTGACTACAGTACACTAAGGTCCAACGCAGCGCTACAGCAAAAGATAAACAGCGAACTCAAAGAGGTACTTGAACTAAACGACGCATTCACAGACACCTACCTTACACTAACCCACTCAATCCCATCCATCATGAAGAAACATCTCCCAGAAGTCAAGTACAACCTTCCTGAACACCAAAACTCGGAACAAACCATTTCTTTGATGCGGTACAAACGAGCCAACTGGAACAACCTGAATTCTGAGGAGAAGAAAAGAATTACAAACGAAGTAAAAACATCAGCTAAGGAAGACTACAGCAACTGGTTGGAGAGAATAGCGTTTGAAATAGAAACTGCATTTCAAAGCAACAATACGAGAACTGGGTACCAACTGATAAAGAAGGTAAAGCCGGTTCGCAAGCAGTTCGGTAAAATAACCAAAAATACAGCTGGAAGGTCAGTAGGAACCGCAGGTCGTATCCAGATACTAAAAGAATATTTAGAGAAACAACAAAACCTACCACTTCCAACGAACTTGTTAACGGAAAACCAAATACGACATTACCAAACTCCCATACTTGCACCGGCTCCTTCGAACAGCATAAACATACATCCTCCAAAGGCAGAAGAGATCAAAGAATGCATCAAAACCCTAAAAAATAACAAAGCTCCAGGACCAGATAACATAAGAAACGAAGTCCTAAAACACGTTGAAATAGTTCAAAGTCATGCTGTTAGAGAAATCCAATCTTTCTTTAGGCTAGATGCGTTCAAGTCTAAAAAGATGAGGAAAATCTGCAGAGGCAAAGTAGTGTATCTATACAAGCAGAAAGGAAGTAAAAATGATCCCTCCAATTATAGACCAATCTCACTATTGAACACCCACTTCAAACTCCTCACAAAAATCATCAACAACAGAATAGCACCAATACTAAATAAACTCCCAGATTACCAAGCAGGATTCAGAAACAACCGCTCAACGATACAGAAAATTGAAGCACTTGATACAATCATAAAGGAAACTCTGAAACAGAAAATATATCTTCGAATTCTTTTCATAGACTTTGCGAAAGCTTTTGATAGTATTTCGCATAAATTCATGAAGCTAGCTCTAGAAGAACATCATGTACCAAAAAAGCTCATCAAACTTATCACCATCCTTTACGACAAGACCAAAGTTTTCGTTTCAGACAGCGGAGAAAAAAGTAGTTTAGTAAACATAAAAAAAGGTGTGCTTCAAGGAGATAGTTTGTCTCCAAGCATCTTTATCCTCTGTCTTGATTCTATAATGAAGAGAATAAAAAATAATACCTTACAAGGAACCAGCTTACACAACCAAACCTTCAGATACTTTGCTTTTGCAGACGACTTAGTAATACTAACAAGGAACGACGAAGAAATAATCAGCTTTGTAACGCAACTGCAAAACCTTCAACAACTCACAGGCCTAAAAATTAATGTTAGCAAGACAAAAGTTATGCTCACAAACGAAGGCTACAGTTTGGTTGATAAAATCCCAGACGTAGATATAAATAGAATATTGACCAACTTTCACTGCGAACGTTGCGATAGATACTTTCACGCAGAAACGTCACTAAGGTGTCACAAAAGCTCGAGGTTTTGTGATGGAACACGCAACAGAAGCAGAGCTGGGACTTTAGCTGTTACTGACAGTAGAACGATCATACACGACAAAATCCAACCTAAAACAAGCAACGTTGAAGTAGCAGCAGAAACAATTGAAGCCGTGACAAAGTACAAATATCTTGGAGCTATCTTTGACCCACAAGGTATTAATGCTGATGCTATTTCCAAGAAGTTAAATGAAGCACACAGTCATATCAACAGGTTCAGAGACATATTATCTTCCTCAAACATCCAAAAGAAAACAAGAATCAATCTGGCAAGAGCACTAGTAATAGCTCCAGCCATATACAATGTAGAGAACTGGCCATCCAACGTGAAGATAACAAAAGCCTTAACAAAGATATCAAGAAGGCTGAAGAGAACCATAGACAGGATTGATAGCTTTGACTTTCAACTAGAAGAGGATGACTTGGACCTCACCAATATAGTAAAAGAACGTCAGGAAACCCATAAATCCACAGCAAGAGATATTGTCGATAAAGAACTGACAGCTCTGAGAGAATACCAACTTCAAAACCCATCACCACCACCAACAGCAAAACCTATATACTACTATGAAGCGCTTGCGTTACTAGGAGAAGAACCAGTGCCGCCTGAGGACCCACCACCATCCCACTTTACCCACCACCCTGAAAATGAGAACCAACCTTCAAACTGCACAAGAAGCCAAGAACCAGAAGAACACTTGAACAGGAACCAGCACTTGAACAGGAACTTGGACACGAACAGGAACACGGACTTGGACTTGAACAGGAACGCAGACTTGGACTTGGATATGAACAGGAACATGGACACGAGCAGAAGACCAACAACACCCATCCTTCGACCAAGATACAACATCCACAATCAACCCTCAGAAAACGCAGCAACCAGAATATCACCTAAAGCACTAAGAGAAACGTCGAGAATAACAGCTGGAGGAAGAGGAATGAACCCAATGGACTATATTCAGCTGCTGGAGCAAATAAACGAAATTCTTCCATCCTGACAAAATATCAACATCGTTCACCTGGAATAACAACAACGAACAGTCAACCTATAAAATAACACGAAAGCAGCATAAGTCAGCTCAAAGGAGGCCCCCCAGCACTCACTAAGACCATCGACAACTTCAACTGCAAGAAGCAAAATCTTCGAAAAATCAAGAAAACACCCCAAAAACAACAGGAAACCTCACCATCTATATTCCCCTTCAGCCTCCCGAGCTCATAACACCTCCAATTATCTTCAAACAGCTTGAAACATATATAGGATCGTCCAAAAACCAACATAACATAGAAACAGACCATCCAAAATGCAGAACCCAGATAAAAATGAACAAAGCCGTGAAAATCTTGAACAGGAACATAGTAGAAAGCCATATCATAACAAATCTTCAGTGAAAAAGCAGCTGGCAACGTGATCTGGACACCCGTGAGATTATCTTTACTTTTTGCATGATTTGTGTTTTGTTAATTTGATTGTGGATTGTATCAGAAAAGTTAGGATTTTGGGAAATAATGGAAATGATCATGAGATGATAGTTTGACCAACCAGCTTCGAAGGATCCTGTCAACTACCAATAAGATTGAGGAAACATAATGGAACATAATAGAATAACAAAGTAGTATAATAGTACGTAGCTCTTATTGGTAGTTAGATCCCCGCCATAGGGTTAGGCCAGTAGGCCCAAATAACTCCCTTAAAACCTTAACCTTAACCCTCTTGATAGTTTGGGTGAGCAGAGAAAAAACTAAATTTTGGGCAATCCAAAAATAGTTTAAAAAAACACTTTGGAAAGTTTTGTTACTAGAGTAAATAAAACAATTAGAAAAGTGGGTTCTCAAATTAAATAGAAATAATTAATATATTTTAATTATAAACATGGGTATTAAATTTTAACAAGGTAAATTAGCAGAATATTATTCTTGCTCTGATATTGTCATTAAGATGCAACAGCTTTTCTTAGGCATGATTAGTTGATGTTGCACTATGCTTAGTTTGATCCAGGTTGGTTATATTAATAATTAGTTTTCAATAAAATTTGAGATGCTATGTAAAGAATTAAATCGTAATTTCTGATGAATTAGCGCTTTCTTTTCTCACTATAGGGGTTGCACAAATCCCTTCCTGTTGGGAAAAATGACGGGGAGAAATTTATTATAATATTCAGGAAAATTTGACTGCCATATTTTAAAATTAAAAATTATATTTTAATGCTGTGGATATTTCTTTACAAAATTTTTCGGCTAGAATTCTACTATTGTTTCCGATAGAACTTGTCTAAAGTATGAAATTGCTTATAGTATAAGTAATCGGTCAAATTATGGTCAGGAAAACATCATCAAGATCAGTAATATTTAACTATCGCATAAAATATTAAATTTTAAGTGTGTTAGAAAACGTCGAAACATATACCATCTGATATGCAATATTGCTCAAATTACTCGAAAGAAAAAAATGTTAACCAACATATTTATAACGTCCTTCTTAGAAATCATTTTCTGAATATATTTTCAGCTTTTTTTAGCAATACCCAGGTTATTACTCACTCATTGCTGATACATATATTTCTTTTATTTTGAGTTGGCTTAAGACTTGGAACCAAACGTCAATGAAACCCTATGTTATTCTAAATGCCACCAGACATTATCCTTACATTATAGACAGTCGGGTCCTTATAGCTTAAAGCAGATTATTGAAAGCTATCAATTATCTGCCTCTTTAATTTCTATCAGTCCTGGAGATGATGGGATTGTATGTCATGTGGATTTATGGAGGGTTGGATTTCCATTGAGAGATTTAACATGTCCATTTTAGATATAACGCAGGAGAACAAACTAAGAAACTATATAAACTCAGTTTGTCCTATAAAAATTTGTACGTGGTACCCAAAAGCATAGCAGATTTATCTCCTATCTAGAAAGAGAATACCAAGAGTTGCAAACCTGTAGTTTCTTCTTCACCAATATCCACTACTGACTCATCTGTACCTAAATCATAATACAAATTCTGCTTCACTTTCAGTATTCTTTAAAGTTATGATGGTATCTACTATCTTATCAACTTTGATGTTGAATCCTCTAGGTTTGAAATTCTGCGGAGCTTCACGGTGCCTGAAGAATGTTTTGATGTAGACTAAGCTCTACAAATCCCACCCTCTTGAAAGTATCCAACTGAATACCGTGGATATGGTCACTGCAGTTGAATTTACTTGAGTGAATACAATTTGATAGACACATTTATCTCCTAGATCAGGACAGATTGCAAACATACAACCTGTATTGTTTTAAATTTACTTATAACTAATATTCTAGTATACAGATTATATATATTTATATTTGTAGCATGTTTATTGCTAATTTTATTCGATATATCTTATTCTCCTCCTAAAATAATCAGATTTAAACCCTGGATTTATTCATTGGTTCTTTTCTTCTTCACTGATGCTTTTATCACCAAGGAGCGCTATGACGCGTACGTCAGTTTCTTCATCCCACGCTAAGGTTTTCAATAATATTTTTGGTTTTTCAACAATAATCTATGTAATCAAATATTTTGGTTTTATTTTTAAGTTTTTAATGTTGTTTTCTGTTTTCTAAGTATGGTTTGACGCAAAAGATTCAAGATTACTACCCATGTCTTGGCTATTCTTAACTACTATAGCAGTGTATTTATCTATAGGTTTACTTTGGTTTAAGCAATGCATCACCAAATTAATATACCCTTTTGATAGAATCTATACAACTATGACTCCACAAAAATAACCTTCAGGAAGAAATACATATTACATACTGATAGTATTTTGGAAGTATTTTATGATTATAGCTCTTAGATACGCTAACTCGTATTCCTTAAATAACAAATTTATCTGAAAGAGGTCTCCGATACATGGAAACTTTATTTCCATATAATAAGATTTAGCTACCTTCACAACATTTAAGAAGTCTACAATAGCCAATAAGGGATTATTTATTTCGTTAGGTTTAGATCTTATGGTTAAGCTTAACTGTATTTTATACTCTAAACCCAGGATAAGATTCAATAGCCCAAGTGATAATGTGGCGTATCAGAAGAAAGTATGCAAGTATTGTGGCAAAATCTAATATAAACGGTTGTTTCTGAAAGTCCAAGGAAATAACATCAATTTCAAAAAAATTCCAAAATAATAGTGTGTAAATGCAAAGGAAACGTGATTTGATTGTGAGATATTTGTGTTGTTAGGTAGTCTTCCGAATGAAAAAACCAGCCTTGAATCCTGCAACTTTTACTCCAATATTTTCTATGGTAAAGTGTGCGATTCGAACTAATACAAATAAACAAAGAAAATCTATATTGAACAACTTTCCTTACTAGAAGGTACCGTTAAAGGGTTCCCCTGCTATAAGAGGTAGATTTGACAGGCTTCTATTCCACTCTCTTCCAAGCATCTTCCTCTTAACAATTCTTCTTTGTGTTCTTAAACTAATCATCTAATTTCTTGAACACATGAATAATTGAAATCGTCATAAAAAATAGTATATGAATTAGACATTTAATATAACCTCTGGAGCAATGAGAGTCCTCAAATACAAAGGAACATTTAAGCAATTAAACCCATCAACTGTATCAATACCTAGCTACTGTGAAAACTGTCAAAGCCATGAAGTATATAATCTGATTTCCTGTACCAAAGGTTTCTATTGATGTCATAGGTTACATATCTGTATAACTTGAGATCGTTTTCATTGTCCTCTAACCTAATCTAGCTTAGAAAATTACCTATACTGCAAGATTTTATGATTCTGGACCTTGTTATGTTTTTTTTGAAGGTATCTTATGAAAGGTGAATAAACAGAGCTAGAAGCACAACCATTGCCAGAATATAACTTGAACTTGTAGTATGAAAAGAAGGTAACCTTTCTTGCTTCTGATAAAATTTCACTGGCTGCCAAATTGGTGAATATTACTTGGGGAGACTAAGCAACAACCCTTGTTCTGTTTTACTGGAAATATTTAGCTCTTAAGTTACCCAACGCGGTCCCTGGAACCTTGCTAAAGTACATATTGTCCAAGGAAGGGAAAATTAGAACCTAATCTAAGTGAGTCACATGTTTTTTTGCTACGCCATTAAAGGTTTAAGGAATCTCGAGCATTATTGTAATTTATTTTTATGTCACTTTGATTTGTGGGGATTTATAGCCATTCAAGTTTTAAATAACTGGAGAGAAACGTTTCGTTTAGAAAAATCCTTGCTGCAAGTAACTTGCACGAATATTAAATTAGTTACATTTCCCATTTTTTCATGACAACCTTTTTCTTTCTCGCTCAAAACTTATTTAGTTTTAAGACAAGCTCGTCTACTTAGTTATAGTTTCCTAAAATTTTTAATAATGAATAAGGCTCAATTATCCAAAATAATCGGACTGATACCGAAGGAACGTTTTTCAGAAGGGCTGTCAAGAAATATTCCATTGGTTTGCATAACTTTACAAACCTTCATCCTCGATTATGTGTTTTTCGACGCTTAATGATGTCAAGTTAAATCTTGCTACATTTACTTTGAGATAGAAAATAACTTTTAATGTCAATGTTAAAGTCTCAGATTAAAGCAGCTGACAAAGAGTTTCTATATCCTAAGTGACTTATAATACTCACCTGAAATCACAAAACTTAACATTCTATTATTGACTCTTCCTTGGATAGACAGGTACCTATAACTATGGTATGTTTAAAGGTTGGAATGCTTTCCCAAATATTTAATACAACTACTTTGCTCTTTCAGAGCAGAAGCCAAAGTTTAGCCCACCCGGGCTTAGAATTATTTATGGCTAGTGAGTTTTTATTCTATTATAATCTTTAACTCCACTATCTTCTTAAAATTTGACTTGAAACGGTGATTAGTGGTCCCTATTTTCCACATCACCCATTTATGGTTCTTCGTATGTAATTTCCTACTCTACGTGTTATTACTTTTTCCACAGCTCCTGTAGAGAATTCTCTTTTTTTGTTCCCATATTCTGTTGTAACAATTTAATCGACCGAAATATAGTATTGAGTGAAATTTCTCACCATGAGCCTTCTCATAATTATACCGTGCACCGGTAAATGCTCAATGAACAATAGCTATGCCATGTGAAGATTTACTTGCCGGAGGCCGTTCTTGCTGCTTGGTCGATATTTTGAATAATTGTAATGCTATTTCGTTGATGAAGAGAGCATCCTGCCTAAACGTACAGTCACTGCGGTAAAATAAGCTTACTGGGGAAACACTTTCATGATACTGTATGGAACCAGTTATGCTGAAAAGTTCAGGTTAGGTAATCTCACAATTTTGGAGCCGCTAAATCTCTGAGAATTTTTCACGCTTGACAAAGTCCGTTCTGTTAAATCCAAGAAGCCAAGCTGATTTATTCGGAGATGATTATCCAAGTAAGAAAGGTTACATAGCGGCAGGAAAGCAATCTTCATTTTTCCCCATTTTAACTCTCAGCTGAGTTCTCACTCTACCTCCACCAGTGCTTGGTTGTGTGTTTTCAATTAGTTTTCAAAAATTTCCTGGGTTCTAGTTTCGGTGTTTAATGTGTTTAAAGCTTTAATGTTGTATATTTATGCTCATAAATTCCCAAATAAATCGATAAATTATAAAACTGCTCTAGTGTCATATAAGGTATAGCAATTATGAATGAGTCTATGCTGCGGCAAAGAAGGAATTGAGGGAACGGCTCATGTAGCAAGAGAAAACTTACTGATGGTTTGTAGCAAGGGAAAATTAAAAAAGTTACTTCTATTGTGATTGCTGAAAATATTAGATAGAAATTGTTCATTAAATTAGGAAAACTTTTATGACTACCTCAGTATTTTCTTTCAACTTGATTTCTCCGTATTCTTAGTCTATAATATCTTCTAAAGAAAGTTTTTATCTTAGAACTCATCCCACTATGTAATACAAGGTTATACTCAAACAAACCTCTATTTTGCTACCAGAGAAAATATGATCTATTAAACTTAGTTATAAACCCTAGACAATAATATTATGTAAACTTTGATCCTATATAACATTTCTTTTATATCTATCAACACATTATTCTTCTGCAACTTTTGTCTTATTGATACTTTGTATAAATTTCTAAAAATGGATTAATTTGTAACTTTAGTAGTTCAGAATATATTTTTTATTTGGTAATATATTGTACATTTCTCGTAAAATCAAGGAATCCCCAACTCTTTTTTTTTTATGTTTTATAAATCACAATACAAGTAAAAGGGTTTGATTTTACACCTAACAAGAAACTGTAATCGAGAATCGAGAAATTAGCCAATGGCAAGATTTCTCGGGAAAACAGAAAAATGCTGGGAAGAATTCAAGGCATTGGGTGAGATACAGGAAGAAACGAGAAAGTTATCATGTCTCAACTCTTCAGGCCCTTCCCATCCAAAAAAAAAATCCTGAAAATAAAGACTCTTCAAAACAAAAACAACAAAGCATACCAAGAAGAGGTCTAAGAACATGTACAAAATTGAAGTATTGAAAAAGTCAGGCACTTACTCGTTTTTACATACTTGTTAGCAACCTGAACCTCGGTAGATACAGAAAAACTTGAAATGAAGGAAGTTAGCAAAGCTTTATGTGAGCAAAGATGACATTTACATTCTACAAGGAATTTAGACAGTTTCCTTGAAGCCAAATTAGAAAATCTGAAGACAATTAACACGCTATTTTTTATCTTGATCACACTGTTTCTCAACCAAATTCATAGTTAATTTATGGTTGAATTTGGTTAGAAAAGAAAAGATAATCTTAAATTTAGTGTTTAATTTTTAATTAGAAAAAAAAACCTCCGGAAACACTCAATCATCACCAAGAATAAATTAATTGAAAAACCTAAAACATACCCTCTCTATCCTTAAACTCTTAAAGAACCTGTCCACTTGCCCAGTTCTATTTGAATTCCAATTTTACGAGCCGGCTCCAGAACTTAAGAGAGAACGGGATACTCTCGGGAAATCGAAAATACCCAACGGGAAGCATAAATTAAGATTCGGGAACTTTGTCTTGAAATGTCTTCCCGAATCTCAACTCAAGTCAAGACTCGAGTCTCAAAAATAAGATCAGACATTGGAATAGAACGACTTATACAAACAATGTAAAACGGAAGAGGATAAAAAACTGGGACAAGCAAAAATGTAATAATTTTAAGAACTGGTTTCAGGTAGAATTAAAAATAAAATAAAATTTTAATAAGAATCTTCACGAAGTTAACTCAAATTCGTCAAAAAACAACAGGTATAATGTCTGCGCTACAGGATCTAAGGATAGAAGTTTTCACTTACAATGTAGTTGCTCCAAGAAATGGTAACATGAAAAATCCTTTAACTGCAACTCGATTGGACGTAATCTTGGATGTAGAGTTTCTGGAGTTGACAAATGTTCTGCAGCAAAAAATTAATACAAGTATCGATCATGTGTTTTGTCTTCAGGGAGTCAACAAAGCATGGGCTATAGAGTTAACAGCCTTTTTTGTTTTGAACGGGTATACTGGATTTGGAGATGAAAGTTCTTCTTCCTTGGGAGTGTACATAGCATATCCAAACAAGTTTAAAGAAATAGGTAAAGGTAGCATGAGAATTTCAGAAACTGTTGATTGCCCAGATAGACAAGAACAATATGCTGGATATTCAAAGTTTAATCCAAAGCAAACATTAAAAGATGTAATGCGAACCAGAAATAAGTACATTGGAGGTTTGTGGGTCAAGTTGTACAGTCCTGAAGCCAAGAAAGAGTTCTTCATCGCAACCTCTCACATACAACCTGATGAACGAGAGAGGCTTAAAGATAGCCCTTCTAGTTTAATATTGAACGATCTTCAAAAAAAAGTTGGAAATGCTTCTCTTTCTCTGGCAGGTGATTTCAGCATAAACCCGGAAAAAAGGCCTACAAATACCCATGAAACCTCCGGTTGTTGGGATCACACCAGACTGGTTTCCCAGATTTCACAGCCTGAAAGCGATAGTAGACTTTATATTGTATTGTGCAGATAATTTGGGTGTATTTTATGTAAAACTTAATGTAAAGAACTAAAAGCATTGTATGAAAAGAATTGTGAGAACACCAACTGATGCTAAAATGAGAACTTCTAAGACACTGGAGTATCACCTTGAGGGCAAAAGTAGGAATTCAAGCAGTCAACAAAAATAAATTAAAGTAAATATTGAAGAGCTGAGTAGTAAACATAAATTTATTTTTAGTAAGAAATCAACCTGTACTATGTTGGGCTCTGAGGAGAACTGGACTCTGGTTTGCGTGGATTATATTTTTTTTGGTTTCAATGAAGTGGCTAATGTTATAGATCTTTCAAAAGTAGTCGACATTGTTGAGCAAGAAGAAGATATTCAAAAATAAATATAGCGAAGTAATCACTCGTAGATTCGCTGTATTCTTGGGTTAAAAATAGCAAATCTTGCTCGAGGTTAGGGATATGTAGACAATATTCTTATTAGACGAAGTTTAGGAGTTTTCAAGGTTTTATTCCTAAATGCAGGGTTGGAAATATGAATAGGTTCATCTTGCGAGACTAGAAGATACTTAATAAACAAAAAAATTAAATAAAAACTATTTGGATTCACGAGTAACATATTCAGATAAATATTCAACAGACAGCGTAATTCTTTAGTCTTCTTCGTTGAAAATGGCTTTTTGGTTAGTAAGAAAGAAAATAAGAACTAGATACATGCAAGCAAAAAAGCTACTCTTAGACAATGGAAGATAGAATATAACTTAAATAAGAGTCACATTGAGATAAATAAACATTTGAACCAATAAAGAAAACGTAAATGTTTCACCTTGTTTGGGGAGATAAAGTTCACTGTCTGTGCTGCTATGCACTTCTTTAATTTTTTACATGTACCATTTCCTGAAGACCAAATGGAAACAGCTTATTCAATCTATTTATAATAACAATAGAGAATTAATTAATAGTAGTTGGTTAAGAGAGCTTTAGATAGAGGGAAAGCACAAGAAAACTCTCTAGCCAAAGGATATTAATCGTGGCTTACATATTAAAGTTACTCATCGTCAGCCAAAAAAGCTTCAAGGTCAAAATCATCGTCATCTTCGAGCTTTTCAGGATCCTCAAAGTTCCACTTTTCGGTTCTCTGTATTTTTGGCCATCCAATAACAGCAGAGCTTTGACTTTTTCCGGTTGTCAAAAAGGTGGTGATAGATCCAGAATCGAATTTGCCTTTTTGAACAAAGCCCAATTCAGAACCATCATTTCCTTTTCTCAAAAATAGCAGCGCAGGAAAGCCGAAACCTAGATGAAAATGATCTTGCCACTCAGGCTGGGATCCTGCAGAAACCCACCAAAATTTAACATGTCGTATTTGTCTTTGTAAATCATTGAGAACTTCTAAATACTCTACCCTTCCTTTCTTCATTGTGTCATAAATATCAGGAAGAAAGATTATTGCACATTTTCCTCCATCGATTCTGCAACTTGCCGCGAATTCTTCCTCAGTGACCAACTCTTCTACAGCTAACTTAAATGATCCCCCGAATTCATTTAGAAACATATTCTCCGCATAGTCTGTGATAGCCGCCGCTGTGCGTTCCCCATTATATGGAACTGCATCCGAATCAAATTTTTTGAAGTTAGGACGTTTCAAGTAGGAATTAGGTGGAAACACTTTAATTGTAGGATAGCCACGAACATCAAACCTCTGCGCAAGAGACGTCAATGCAGTTGCATCAACAGCGGCAAAGTTAATTCCTGTTCCCTCAAGAGTGTTTGCAGCCGACTTCCACTCAGGAGCAAGAGCCTTGCAGTGTCCTAGAAAGTGAACAAATAACTAAAATGGTACCACACCATGGAGCATAAAACTCAACCATCCACATCGCCTCACTATTCATCACTTTTGACTCGAATTCATCATTGCTTCCAATAAAAACTACACTGTTTTTCTTTTTGGAGGCGGAAGACTTACTAGAGCCAGTGTTTGATCCAGAAGAGCTACTTGATCCCAATCCCATCTTATGATAGACATTTTTCTTTATATGTTTCAGACTAAAATCAACTAGATCCTTGGCTGTTCTCTGACCCTGATAAATAACACCATTCCTCCCAGTAGCCTTTGAGTATATCTTGATCGTTGGAAACCCCTGGATTTGTTGGCTTTGTGCAGTTGCTTGAGCGGCTGTTGCATCAACGGCAGCAACCTTAACACCTGAATTTCTCAAAGCAGAGCCAACATCAGAATAAATAGGGGCAAAATTCTTGCAATGTCCTGTAAACTCAAGAAGTCAACGAAATCTACCACACCATGGAGCATAAAACTAAAAGTCGTTATAGAAAAGGAAGAGCGATACCTCAATCAACCAAACGCCGTCAGAGGATAGAACCTGATCAAAAGAATTATCTGTTAACTCTTTAATATTTGGATTCTTATTGTAGAAGGCTAGCGAGAAGGGTATAATTGCAAACAGTTGGAGGATATTTTTCATATTTTCTTATTGACACTTGTCAGTGAAAGTTTCCGTTAAACTATCACGATAGGCTTGGTGAATAAACTTGTATGTGCGCGATAAATTCAATGGCAGTATTCTCTTACCGTAATTGAACTTGAAGCACTCTTTTTGGGGAGATTAAGAAAAAGATTGTAAATCTAAACATATTACGTTAATTATAATCAGCAAAGTGGCCAAGAAGAAGAAATCTGCTCAAAGAATTCTATGGAACAAGAGACCGAGCCATTGTTGTCAAATACATTTGGTGAACGTATGAACATTCATGTTTTATATTTTTAGGTCCATTGGGATATATGATAAATACGACCAAAGCAATTATTCCACTTACGTACTTTTTCTTACCCACATTTAACTTTACTAGTCCTTTGACCACTGCTACGGATGAATCCTCAGAAGTGGCCTACCGCCGAAAAAATAGACCAAACACAGGAAAATGTAAGCAATTCATATTATTTTAAGTTCTAGATGCCTGTTGTGGAATCTTTTCCTTGGTTGCTACTTTGTGGCTAGGAATCCTGCTTCTGCTTGTAGCTTCAGCAAAGGTATCTATCAAAGGTGCAAACTGGTCAACAAATCAAAAAGATCAAGTTGAGCATAACATATTGTTCAGTGTGATTTTGTATTCTTTATGCTGTGGTTTATCGTACAAATTATTCAAATCGAAGAGATCTACAGAGAATTATCTATACGAGCCCTTGGGGCAAAGCATGTCAACTTAGAGAGAACCGACTGCTTAAAACCTTAAACTATTGGTTCATTCTTTTATCAAGCATATCCCGGTCATTTCCTCTGGGCTACCTACACCTAAAATTTTCAAACACGTTGGGGCTACATCTCCCAATCCACCGTCTATAAGTTTCAGTTTGCCTGATTCAAAATCTCCCCCTCTCCAATTTGCGACAAGCAACATCACCTTGTTCATTGAATGGCTTGGTTTAGGACTTCCATCCTCGTACTGCATATCTTCAGCATTTCCATGATCACCTGTTATAACTAGGACATAATTATTCTCAAGGCAGCTCTTTTCAATACGGCCAATACACTCATCTAACACTTCTACGCTTGCTACAGTCTCTTTAAGCTGTCCTGTGTGACCTACGAGATCAGCATTTGCAAAGTTCAGCGCAATAAAATCATGTTTGTTCTCTTTAAGCTTCTCCTCTAAGGCATCGGTTATTTCTCTAGCAGACATTTCAGGAGCTTCAGCAAAAGTACCAACTTTTTTGCTCTCAATCATAACACGATCCTCATCCTTATTAACCTCATGACTCTGTGAATTGAAGAAATACGTCACATGAGCAAACTTCTCAGTTTCTGCAATCCTAAGTTGCTTCAGACCTTTCTTTGCAAGCCAAACACCCATATTATTATTCACTTCAGGGGTTGGAAATGCAATGCTTGCTTTAGACTTTGCATATGGTCCAAAAACAGAAAGAATAAACTTCTTAGTAGAGAAAGGTCTTTCAAATTGATGAAAATATTCATCTTCCATAGCCTGAACTAACTGACGTGGTCGATCAGTTCTAAAGTTCCAGAAAATAAGAGAATCTTTTTCTTCTACAATAGCATCTTCGTCCAATACCAAAGCTGGTAGATGATAGTCTGTTCTATTTGCAGCATCTACTTCTGCATTCGAATAAAACTCTTGAATCCTATCTTCCAAAGAATCAGATACAATTTCTCCTACTCCCTTAAACAATAAATCATAAGCTACTTGGGTTCTCTCCCAATTCGAATCTCTATCCATAGCATAATTTCTTCCCACAGCAGTTCCAAGGTGAACTACATGGGCAATCTTCATTTCGTCAATTTTATCTTTGATTTGAGACATATAAGTCAGAAAAGATTGTGGTCGAACATCACGGCCATCAGCAATAAGATGTAAATAAACCTTCTCCAAATGCGCTGATTTTACCCATTCAAGTAGAGACCATAGATGCTCGATGTGAGAATGAACACCAGCATCAGAAATCATTCCAAGCAGATGAAGCTTTGAATTATTTTTTCTTACATTATCAAAAGCAAACTGCAAAGATGGAATTTTAGTAAATTTTTTGTCCCTAATTGACCAGTTGATCTGCAAGAGTGTTTGAGGTACAACTCTACCTGCTCCAATTGCAAAGTGTCCTAAGAGTTCATTGACCAATAAAAAATATACCAATCTCTGATCCTCCCATCCCACCTTCAACAAGACCTACCGCTTCAGAGCAAGCTTCTACTAAGCTGTAGGGATACTTCTTCTTTAAGGCATCGAAATTAGGAGTCTTCGCAAGAGCTATCGCATTAGCAGCGGGGTTTGGGTCTGGATTTGGGGCTTCTCCGAACCCATCCAATATAACTAAACAAACTTTTGACATTTTCTTTTTGATTAATGAATATTCAGACGTGCTTGGTGATGTAACTATTTTCTTTGTGTATTTCTCCTATTTCCACTTTATATCTTGCACCGAATCTCTTTCCTAGAAACAGATTCAAGGCTTCCGATAAGATTTATAGTACATTTTCCACTATCTTTTCCAGCCGATTAGTTCCAATAAGGCTCTATCGTTATATTGTGTCGTTAAGGTGGCGACGTCATACAAAGAAGAATCCTGTGCAAAGTAAATCAAATTTAACTTCCGTGTTTATGTACGATGGTTTCAAATAAGACAAAGATAATAGCAATCAAGGCAAGACAAATTTTTGATTCAAGAGGAAATCCAACTGTTGAAGTTGATTTATCCACTGTTCTTGGAACGTTTAGGGCTGCTGTACCTTCTGGAGCTTCTACAGGAGTTCACGAAGCTCATGAGTTAAGAGATGGTAAGGAGTTCGGGTACATGGGAAAAGGTGTTTCTAAGGCTGTGGATAATATAAACAATGATATTGCTCCTAAGCTTATTGCTTCTAACCTTCCATGCACTGATCAAGCAGGTATCGACAACCTAATGATAGAGTTGGATGGATCAGAAAACAAGAAAAATCTAGGAGCTAATGCTATCCTTGCAGTATCCCTGGCTGTATGCAGAGCAGCAGCTAAATCTGAGGACCTACCTCTTTGGAAATATATTGCAAAGTTAGCGGGAAATACTCATCCAGTTCTCCCTGTCCCTGCATTTAATATTATCAATGGAGGGTCTCATGCTGGCAACAAACTTGGGATGCAAGAGTTTATGATCCTTCCTACAAAGGCGAAGAGTTTTACTGAGGCCATGAAAATTGGAAGTGAAGTATATCATACACTTAAAGGTGTCATTAAGAACAAGTATGGGCTTGATGCTACTGCTGTTGGAGATGAAGGGGGATTTGCACCTGGTGGAGTTGGGTCAGGAGAGGAAGCAGTTTCTCTAATCCTGGATGCTATCAAAGAAGCTGGATATGAGGGACAAGTAGATATTGGGATGGACGTCGCTGCAAGTGAAATGGTTGGAGACAAACCAGGTGAGGTCTGGAGTACGGATGAAGCTGAGAAGAAAGCTTCAATGGAAAAGAAGATGTATGATTTAGACTTTAAGGGTCCAGGAAATGTCATCAGTGGAACAGAACTTATGGGTGTCTATGAAGCTATGATTGATCAAGCGGAGAAAGCAGGCGGAAGAGTTATTAGTATAGAAGATCCGTTTGACGAAGATGACTGGGTTGCGTGGGCTGAGATGACTGAGAAATTTGGAGACCGAGTACAAATCGTAGGGGATGATTTGCTTGTTACAAACCCCAAGAGAATTGGTACAGGAATAGAGAGGAAGGCCTGTAATGCCCTGTTATTGAAAGTAAATCAGATTGGAAGTGTGACGGAAAGTGTCGAAGCCGTAAAGAAAGCGAAACAAGCAGGATGGGGTGTAATGACAAGTCATAGAAGTGGTGAAACTGAAGATACATTCATTGCTGATCTGGCTGTAGGATTGAGTACAGGCCAGATTAAAGCCGGTGCACCGTGCAGAACAGAGAGGTTAGCGAAATATAACCAGCTTTTAAGAATAGAAGAAGCTATGAATGAAGAAGGTGGTGCAGAGTATGCTGGAGAAAAGTTTAGAGATGTTGAATGGCTTGGTGCCTTTGTTTAACCCATAAATAAAGTAAAGTCTAGTATTGTCTTTCCAGCTTATAAGTTTCCCACTGATCATAGCTTTAGTAATTGTTGCTGTTCTGGTTCTTTGCTTACTAGAATATCTCGCTAACCGATAACCATCCTATATATAAGAAACTGTCTACTTATGCTAATAACAGTGTGTAGACATCGAACTATATTTCTCATCGCAGCTCTTCAACACATGTTTGTGTACAGTTTTTAGTACCTCGCAGATTCTGCAAAAAGTATAATGACCTAAACTATTCAATTTCACATTGATGAAGCAAATGAAGGACCGAGTAGGTGCAATTCCGGAAATAAAGTAAGTTGATTTTGCCTAGGTGATAAAAGGTGCTGTTATCAGAAGTAACATTAAAACTCAGAATACACGTAACCACTGCAAAAATATCAGCAATTCTTGTTTCTGTATTTCTTACTAGACAGTTAACTCAAAAAGTACTAAATGGAGCCAAAGTAGTGGTGCTATAGGATGAGGTAGTAAGATTTTTCATGTTTTCTTTAAGCCTTCAAATTTTTAAGAGAGCAAATGCAATTTTTAGGCAACATACAATGTCAGACATATAGGGGGATCTAGCTCGCTAGAACTATGTACGGTGAGCATTGACCTCCTGTTACTACTTAGTTTTACGCCCATATTTAAACTCTCTAGGGGAATGGCTTTCCACTTGCATATATGTAAGGGGCTATTCACTTGGCTCAAACGATTCTTGAGACCATATGGCTTAACTCGGATTGTTTTTTTTCAGTTGCATGAGGCAGCAACATAGCCAAAATAACTGCGAGTGACCCAGCTGGCTTCAGTGTCTGATGCAGTGGGAAAGCAGCCAAAGGTGGTTGTCGCCACTTTACATCACCGACTCGTAAGTGTTCCAGGTGTTCTACTTATACTTTAACTATCGTAACAAAAAGGAAATAAGTTGGAAGAGCTGTTCGTTAATTATTTGACATAGTTTACCGTTAGTATCTGTTATAGCTAACCGTTAAGCACTCTAACTGAACATCTAATTTTGAAAAAGAATCATTTAAATGAACGATGAGATATAGACCAGGTTTTATTGATGCGCATCCCCATACTTCTGTCGTGATGAAATGAAATTGCCCCAGCACAGCTTCCTAAAATAATGTCGTGATAATTTGGCATCTTCCGCCAAAATTTTAGAGATACGTTCTTTCGTCTTAAATTGAAATCATTCGCACAATTTCCCAAATCACTAGCGTGACATATCGGAATCAACCACACAAGCTAGGTTTTGGTTCAAATGTATACTCGACCGCTGAAGATTTATTGGTGGAGTTCGAGCAAACCTATACCGTTTCTATTGGGTTTTGGTTGAACTGCATAATTTAATTGGCTCCATTAGGTTTTTTACAGGATGGGTAAGGAAATTGGATTTCATAGGATAGTTAAGCGATAAAATCTTATCAAATTGTTACTATTGAGGCCAACTGTGATATCAACTTTACTGGATGCATAGCTATAAACCCAATTTCTGAAAGCTCGCTGAAATTAACAGAGCAATCTTGAAATGGATACTCTAACAACAAGCTCGATGACATATAGCTGACCTACTAAGTATTGATGACTTCCAATAAAGAACGTTCTGATATGGGTCCCAATGAAATTATACATGCAAGCCCTCCGCGGCACATCAAGCAATACAAAATTAATCTTAGATTGCCACTTTCTAAAGAGTGATGACGAAGAAACTACCTTTCACATATGCAATAGAAGTCTTTCTTTCTTTGGTAGGAAACCAATATTGTTAAGGACGCACTTGCAGAGCTTAAGAAGCCCGATCAGTCAGAAAAAAATAAGTTATATAGATTGAAAAGGGTATAGAAAGGGTTCTTAGGTAATGGGGGTATTATAGCGATTCTTGTACCGGTTCCTGTCCCATTCTAGAGGGAAAAGACTAAGATGGTTGCAAATGTTGTCTCGACGAATGAAACCTATCTGCCTGAAATAGGAAATAGGATTGAGGAAGCTGTCCAAAAAAATTAACCAAAGTGGTGTTCTTTATTTATTTGAAAGGTATTTTGGAAAGATTTCAGAAACTGTACAAAAAAATAGAAGAGGCCCTAATCTATGAGGCTCTCAAAAGAAAATTGTTTGTTCTTGTAATAGCAAACAAGCTTATTAAATAACATAACCGGGCTCTCTTACTAGAATATTCTTGTTACAAAATAGGTGAAGTAACTCTTGCCAACTCTTTTTCAAAAGGGATAAGAATATGCCCAAGACTTGTATGACTATTTCTACACTTCCTTTAAATATTGTTATATCTTACATATGACATCCTTTTAAGTTTAAAGAGAGCTTAGTATTTCGGTTACTTTTAGTGCGATGCATAATCTACAAACCTGTTTATCCCTCGCGATGGTGTTCTAAAATTAGATTATCTCTGGTTATCTGTATTAGTTTCTGACATTGGTTTTCCTATCAGTTCTAATGAAATTCCTCGACCTCTTTGTTAAATAGCCCCTGAGATATTCACCCGTACCTTTCAGTATTTAAAGATAAAAGAATCTCCCCTTTGGTTATTGGTTTTCTGGGATTTCCCGCCGGAAGATATAGCCATAGCTTCACTACACCCAAGGTTGAGAGTATTATGATGGAAGACTATAAGAATTACAAGACCATTCATAAAGGATTATTTCACAAAGCTTGGAAGAACATATTGGTATGACAAAGGCATCGAAACACAGATCAAGTAGTTAGTCGACGTTGTACATAGTACTCTAGAGTTTAATCCATCCAAAGTCTATCTGTAGACCAACATGCGCTTATAAAGTACAAATAAAGTTTGGTGACACCTGAAAATCCTGTGTTTTCTATTTAAAAAAGTGTGTAGACATATCTAGAGGGCTTAAATCTAACAGGGAACACATCTTGAGTTAAGTAAGAAGGCAGGTATATTTCTTAGGATGTGAATTAAGTTCAGACTATTTAATATGTACTGTATCAATAATTCAAAATCTGAGAGATGCCTTTTGCTAATTAAATGTTTCGCCATGAAATAGGAAACTAAGATCACTGCTATGTTAGTAGTTATTATGATTTTACATTTAGATCGTATTTACGGGGCTATTACTTCACCTATTACATTATATATATTTTTTCCTAGATCGTAGACAAAACAGTTTAAACTAAGACCATAGGTCTGAGAAATACAATTTTATATGTGTACAAATCTTATTATTCAAACTATCATGTAACTAGGGGTGTTATTTGATAAAAATTATCAATAATTATTTGATAATCATTTTGATTCTGATTATCAATAAAAGAATCTGCATTTTCATTGATTATCAATAAAAGGATTTTCATTTTGGTTATCAAATAATAATCAATAATAAATAGGTCCACCTGGCCTTGGAACCAAACAGTCCAACAACATATTTTTTATTTATGCTACCCATAAAAATACGTATAAATAAACCATGTAGTCCGGAATAACAAGTAATAGAATTCAGCAGGATGACATATTGGGTTTCTTAATGAAATAAAAATACTGTGGTATATCGGTAAGATCCCTGTTATGGTACTACCCTGGTGAAGATTTAGCAAAAAATTTTGGACGGTAGAATGAGGTTTTGTCGTTAAGAAAACCTAGTCACACGCCCTGTGTTCAAGAGAATTCCATACGGTGGCAACATTAAATATAGCTTTTCTTGACCGCTTAGCCAAAGGCCATGTGGCGAAATTCATTATTGATTATCAATGATAATCAATAATCAATCAAAATAATTTGGGAATTATCAGAATCAATCAAGAAGAAAAATATTGGGAAATCTTTTATTGATAAATTATGAATAAATCAAATAACACCCCTACATGTAACTATAATATTATTCATGAAACTATAATATCTAAAAGGATAAATAAGAAAAACTTTGCTGGTTAATAGTTAAACGTGTTGTATTTCTACTAGTTGGAACTCCATGCAGCCTATGCAGCCCATGACTTTGAAGCTTATTATGAGCTCATTATGCGCATTTACGGTTTGTCGAGCTGTTCTTTCAACTACGAAAATAGTAGTGAAAACTCAGAATGTGATCACTTGAAGAAAATAAAAATAATTCCGGTATGGTAAGCATTTTTTTTTTCTGGTCACTGAAGCTACAATCACTACATTAAGGAAAACTCGAGAAAAAAAAATCGTACAAGACAAAACCAGAAACACCATGTAAATAAACTATTTTATACATATGTAAAGTTAACGAGCAAAGAATGGGCTTATGAAGTTAATGAGCGTCAAAACAAGCATTTAAAATCCAGAGCTACCTTTCTACCCTTCATACCCAGTAAGCGGGGGAGCTTTACATTAGGTGTAAAACCAGAAAATAAAGAAAAACCGAGAAAATCTCACTAAGAAGTATAATATATTACTTTATCGAGATTTTGTCAAGGAAGTTGACATTGCCTGATTTGTCTGATACTAATCTGAGTGATATAGATACATATTCACCACATAAAATAAAAACTGATGAAGAAAATAAAGCTTAAAGAAAGTACACAGTCGAAGAGGAAGATCATAAACGTAATGAGCAACAAAGAGAAAAAGTTGACAAAGAGGAGGAACAGCAAGGTAATGCAAGTAAAACTCAGGATTAAAAGCTCTATATATTTGTTTAAGTGATATTTTTCTATATTCCCCCAAAAAACTGATCATAAAGGCTAATTCAAGGTATTGGATTAGTTTTGAAGCGTCTTACTAACAATAGATATTAGAAACAACCCATATGGGCTACTTATATTTATGCTCTCTGAGCTCAAAATATTTCCATATATTTTCAATTTAGAACCGCTTTACGGCCCCAGCACGAGCAACGTATGGTGATCAGAAGATTCAATTTCTCCTTAAACTTTCTGCCTTTAAGTTACAATGTTATGTAGATATCGTTAATAATATAGTAATATCTTATTCACTTTATATTTTCATTAGACTCTTAGCACAAGTGCAATCTTATTGAAATTTACATACTTGAATCTTGTATGTCTATTAATGATAGTCGCAACCTACACATATTCTTAAGCCAAGATCTATGAAACGATAATAGAACAACTAAGAAACCGAAGGATTCACATTTATATCTTCGGTGCTGTTAAATTCTTGTAAAACAAAAGTTAAAATGTTACATAGACACATCAAGACACCTAAGAAAACTATTTCCTGTAAAAACGAGGTGTAAGAAACGAATTATATTATTAGAAAAATACCAAATTACCTCTATTCTATAATATTCTTGCCTATGATGCAAAGATCCTTAAGTTGTAGCACTCACGTAGAGTCAGTACTCTGAATTAAGCAAGAATGATACTATGCCTAGACTAAACAACACATTGATTAATCTAAATAGATATTATTTCAGAAGTTAGCTGCGACTCCACAGTCTCATTATAACTTACATTACATTGTTGTTTTGGTATTTGACAAACGGAAAAGCATATTATCAAGGCTATGGATTTTGTTGAGACAGTTCAGTAAAAAATAAAATAAAAAGGTTTAGGTATACTGTATTTCACACCTCTTAGTTTATAGTTGCTCTTTAGTCTTTTATTCTTTATAGTCTTGCTGGTATCCACTGATAGCTTTACTCTATTGTACGACTTGTATGCCATCAATCCCATTCACCGTCTACTTCAAAAAGCTCCTTTGGAGGTTGATGAAATAATTTCAATCCAACTCCGAGCTCAAGTTCACATAAATTTTCGTAGCTAATGTATTTTCTTTCCAAGAACATTAGCCTCAACTAGCAATAAATTTGCACTTAAACACACTAGAAATTCTAACTTCTTGGTGTTTTGTACAAATGGATGAAACTTTTCTCGATGCGACACTTATCATCTTTTTGTGATCCCTGTTGATTCGAAGATATTCGGACTGAGAAAAGTAATAATAGGAGGGTACTCCGTTTTCGGTGTGGGTTTACTGTCAATCATGCTTAGACTGTCACTTGAGTATTGAAGCAACTATTCATGTTTGAGTGCCCGTAGGGTGATGTTTTCTAGTTAAGGTTTGGCTTAGGGGCCAAAGCGACTATTTGGTCGAAACCAAAAACCTTATAGCACGAGACGTGAAAGTTCTCTTATAATCTAGCAATATTTCAGTTTTAGCATCTATTTTTTGTTTTTTATATACAATTCTTAGCTCTTGTGCTAAAATTTCCTTTGGCACATTCCCATGGCAAATAACCACCCTTCAAACTCTTCCCACAAAAATAGTGCTAAATTAAATCGATCTGTAACCTTGAGACTGTAAACAAATTCATTTCGTCCTCTATTATTACGTGTACAGATAGAATTCTGCCGTTGTAGCCTGATCACTCGATTTCGCGATTAAGGTTTGCAGGTCGGATAGATGCAGTTGTTCTTCCACTGAGCTTCTCTCTATACAAAGCACATAGAAACTAACAACCGATGGACAATGAACTTATTTAAAGATTGATGTTGATATTATCACTCATGGCTGTTTTGCAATTAATTTGTGACAAATAACGAGCGAAAATACACGCAACAAACCTGAAAGAATTTAACAGCACAATATCAACATAAGGTGTACATCTGTCAAAAAAGGGTTGCCACTAGGGGTATCATTTGAGGAAGAAATTTCAAAACTCAAAAGATAATATCACAAATTGTGAGCTGTGACATTATTGACAAACTTAACATATTTCAAATGATAATTAAGTTTCCTTATTTCATATTACTTCAAACGATAGTTGAGGTAAATGACCTGTGTAGAGAAACTTCCAAAGTGTTTTTGCTTCATTTCATGCCACTTGAAAAACTTGGGGAAATGGGACACAAGGCCAATAAAAACTCTAGTGGTAAGTAGAATTATAGACTGAGGAAAATTTGTCGTTGAGCTATTGAGAGTTCTCAAATTTATAGTCACTCGAAACAGCTTTTCTGAGTTCTGAGAATCGTTCAAACCCAGTCATGAAACTTAAAGTCTTCAATGAGAAACTCAATGAGCATCTTCAATTCCTGAAAAGATTCCTCAAAATCATCGGTCAATTTCTCAAAAATTCACGATCAATTTCTCAGTTGTCCTCAGTCAATTCCTCAGAAGTCCTCAATGAGTTCCTCATCCCTCACTCAAGGTGGTATCGAGACTCTCTCAGACTCACTAAGTCACTTGGAATATTCTAAAATAGATTGAATTAGCCCTAACTGAGAATTTACTCTAGATCACTAACCCTTGGACTAGGCGGGCTCCATGTTATATATCTCATGAATTGGGTGGTATTGAGTTTTACTACTGGCATAACATGTTCTTCTGCACAATCGGGTGATCTATTTATAATATCTGCTTGTACCAATTTCGAAAGATTGATATTATTATTAATAGTTCTATCTGCTTATTGCAGATAAAGATGCATCGAAGCGGACAGGAACATGGGTTTGAATTCCTTGAGGTGGCTGAAAGAATAAAAGCTACAACCATTTAATAATGGAAAATTGTGCGAAACTTAAGAACGACCCAGAAAAAACAAGTGTGAATAACAGCAAAAATCTAACCCATATAGAAAACCTTCAAATGAGGTTTGTGCTAATATCAAGCCTCACTAAGAGTGACTGGACAAAACATCAACATCACTCAAAATGAAACCAAATACCTCAAAAGTTGTTCCATTTATCAAGATAATAACATACTACAACAATAGTGGAAGCAGGATCTTTTATGAAGAATTGTATAAATTGTTTTGTATGGAGCAAGTCTTCATATATCGTTAACTTTACCCTATATCTAGAAAAGATTAAAGATTCTCCCTGATGTAATGACGTCATAGAGTTCTTACGCCCAGTTACATTTTGTACATGTCCCGGAATTACAATATTGCCGATAAATTATACGAAGAAGATTTACCGTTATAAAAGCAAACCAAATGGGAAATAAATCAACTAAGAAAAAAAATATAAAACCATGGAATGCAGGTGAACCAACAAACGCTGTTGTAGAAGTGGGGAAGTGCCAGGTATATGCTACTGACGATGATACGTGGTTTGAGTGCTCGCTCTTGTCGAAAGAAGGAATCTCCCCAGACACCTTTATCTTCACATTTGGTAAAGCAGTTTCTTTAGTTAGTTTCTAGAAAATCCAGATAAATCAAAACCTTTGAACTTGTCTACGAGTGCATGTTTAATGATGAAGATGTTTGAGGGGGAAGAGCTAGTGAAACGACCATACACTCCTTGTTCCACAAACGCTATGGTTGGACAGTTTCAACTCATGGTGAAGATCTATCAAAACGGAAAGATGACACAGTTATTGAACAAAGTGAAAATTGGTGAGAAAGTTTCTTTTCAGCACAGAGACTATAATGTGAAAATTCAGTATCCTTTCTATAAGCCTGAGGAACCTGAGTTGAAGTTTCTTGGTATGATTGTCGGGGGAACTGGAATAACTCCTATGTTGCAGTGTCTGCATGCAGTTCTTGGTGATAAAGAAAGAGAATATATTCAAGTAAATGTTTTATTCAGTAACAAAACAGAAAAAGATATTTTGGTAAAAGAAACTCTTGAGAGCTGGAATAGTTTAAAAGCAAACTTAGAAATAAAGTTTATCAAAACAAGAGAAGGAGATAAGAGAATTGATCAGGATATGGTAGAAGAACATTTTGGAAAAGCTTCAGAGGGAAAGAAAGTGTTTGTTTGTGGACCTCCACCAATGTATGAGGCTATGTGCGGACCAAGAAATGAAAAAGAAGTTACTGGCGCTTTGGCAGCTCTTGGATATGATTCTTCCAATGTCTTCAAGTTTTAAGTGTTTCACTTGATTTATTTTAAGCAGCAGCTGTTAAAACATATAAACGAAAGTTCACCTACTATTAGACAAAAACACAAATAAACTATAAACGATTTGTTTGGATTATACTCAGGTATAAAACAGAGCCAAATGCCGCTCGGAGAAGAGTCATCAATATCAAGTCAGTCTGAATCATCAGCTTCACATGAGAATGAAAGACATGCGACTGCAAGGGAAAGACGAGAGCAACTGAAAGAAACTATACTGAAACGACAAGAGATCAGAAACAGGGTCAACAGAGTGCAGAGAACTCAGCAGGAATTTCCAGATTCTTCCTTATTAGACAGAGATGCTGAGAATCTTCCCATATTTTCTAGAAGATTTGATGAAAAGATCGTTCCGCTGGAGGATGCAGAGGAGGAAGATTCAACTGGTAGAAGTAGTTCTGGATTTTACAGACCGAAGAGCAAAGAATTAGATAAAAGACAAGAAAAAGAACATGGGGAGCCGGAGTCAATTGAGGATCTAAGAAAGGTTTTCAATTACAAGTCTTTTGGTGGAGTATACCATGTGGAAAGTAGTAATCGAACTTTTGACTCGAAGAATACCCTGCAAAGCAAGAGAAATAGCAAATCAAGTTTAAGGGAGGCTAAGCTTCCAGAAGAAGAACTAAAAGAAGAGCTTAGCTCAATGAAGAGCGAAGTTGAATCAGTACTTTGCAAGGCATCAGTGGAAAGAGACCGACCAGAATCTAGTGAAGAGAATCTGGGGAGTGAATACAGAAAGGAAAAAGAAGTCAATATTGCCAAGAATAACTTGATAGAGGTCAATGACAGTATGCTGGACGATCCGGAGCTTGAGATAATAAGACCAAAGAAAATAGAGACTCAAAGGAAATCGAAAAGGGATGTAAAGAAAGAGCAAATAAAACAACAAAAGCAACGAAAGACAGAAAGAAAAAGACAAAAGGAGCTTAGAGTTGCAGAAGAGAAGACGAGAGATCCTTTTAATGATATTGATATTGCAAAATTTGTACAGGACCCTACACCTAAATCTTTTGGCATTGTCAAATGTTACATTGAGAGAAACAAATTAAGTGCGGCAAAAAAATTGTTTCCGGAATACCACCTTTTCTTGAAGCATAAAGATACATTTTTGCTTGCTGGTAAAAAGAGAGCAAAGAAGAGAACTAGTAATTACATTATATCCTTAGACCCGAATGACCTCAAGCGAAATAGTAAAAGCTGCTTAGGAAAGCTCAGGTCAAACTTTATTGGAACTGAGTTTCAAATCTTTGATTCTGGCAAAAATCCAATGAAACCCAAAACAAAAAGTATGATTCCTTTCAAGTTGAGAAAACCAAATCAAAATAAAGAAAACTATTCAGAGAATGATGACAGTGGTGATGAATCAGAAGAAGAAAGTGCTATTAGACAAGATTTGGGTGCCATTTTATATAACTCTAATATTTTGGGTTCTAGAGGCCCAAGAAAAATGAGAGTGGCAGTTCCAAAGGTAGATGAAGGAGAAGGAAGAACTGTATTTAAGCCACTAAGTAAGCGGGATGAGATCTTAAGTAAGTTTAAAAGACAGGAGACGGATGATTTCATGGAATTGGTAAATAAACCACCAAGATGGAATGATGAAGTAGGTGCCTATGTTCTAAATTTTAATGGGAGAGTCACGATGGCAAGTGTTAAAAATTTTCAGCTTGTACTTGAGGAAGAAGAAGATCGAGTAATATTACAGTTTGGGCGAGTTGGGAAAGAGCTATTTACGATGGATTATGCTTGGCCACTATCTCCATTACAAGCATTTAGTATTTGTTTATCTAGCTTTGATGGTAAGATTGCCTGTGAATAAACTTTGTGTTTTAGACTTAAGCAACAAAAATATCTAAAATACTCTCTTATCAGTTTAAATAGAGATTTTAAAAAATGATAAGAGAAGCAAAAACAGTAGATCCTGTTACAGGAAAGTTGAGAACTGCACAACATAAAGGAAGACAGGAAGATGACCTTGTTCAAGAAGGGTGTTTGAAGATTCCAAGAAAGTACTTACGGGCAGCTGCAGAAGCTGGCCTTGGAGATCAGGAAGGTAGCGTCAGAGTAGATGATTAAATTTAGGTATGTATACTCATATATCTGCATTGAGAAGGAAGAAGTTGAATAATGTTATCAAGGCAAGACCCAGAGAAATACAAAAAACCAAAGGGCAGATAAAGCAGTTTGTGCAAGGTAGACCCAGAAGTTTCAATGCCGGTGTAGAAAGAGAGCACAAGACAGGGGTTGTTTCTTTTGGAAGCTACAATGGAAAAACATATCTCAAGGTAAACTTTAGTTATTTTGGAATTTAGTCGGCGAAAACACAAGGAATAGGCTTCAAACAAGCAAAAGTTGTTCCTCGAGATACGAATAAGAAGCAGCGAAGAAAAATAGCAGAAAAATTGGGAGGAACAAACATAACTTCAAAGCAGCAGCTGAGGGAGAAGAGATTGTTGTTTCTCAAGATGAATAAGAAAAATTAAATATTGCAAAGTATGGATACATAGTAAGCAAAACTTAGCGTTAGAGCTGGAAATATATGTGAAACTTAAAACTTGAAGACATTGGAAGAATCATATCCAAGAGCTGCCAAAGCGCCAGTAACTTCTTTTTCATTTCTTGGTCCGCACATAGCCTCATACATTGGTGGAGGTCCACAAACAAACACTTTCTTTCCCTCTGAAGCTTTTCCAAAATGTTCTTCTACCATATCCTGATCAATTCTCTTATCTCCTTCTCTTGTTTTGATAAACTTTATTTCTAAGTTTGCTTTTAAACTATTCCAGCTCTCAAGAGTTTCTTTTGCCAAAATATATTTTTCTGTTTTGTTACTGAATAAAACATTTACTTGAATATATTCTCTTTCTTTATCACCAAGAACTGCATGCAGACACTGCAACATAGGAGTTATTCCAGTTCCCCCGACAATCATACCAAGAAACTTCAACTCAGGTTCCTCAGGCTTATAGAAAGGATACTGAATTTTCACATTATAGTCTCTGTGCTGAAAAGAAACTTTCTCACCAATTTTCACTTTGTTCAATAACTGTGTCATCTTTCCGTTTTGATAGATCTTCACCATGAGTTGAAACTGTCCAACCATAGCGTTTGTGGAACAAGGAGTGTATGGTCGTTTCACTAGCTCTTCCCCCTCAAACATCTTCATCATTAAACATGCACTCGTAGACAAGTTCAAAGGTTTTGATTTATCTGGATTTTCTAGAAACTAACAAAAGAAACTGCTTTACCAAATGTGAAGATAAAGGTGTCTGGGGAGATTCCTTCTTTCGACAAGAGCGAGCACTCAAACCACGTATCATCGTCAGTAGCATATACCTGGCACTTCCCCACTTCTACAACAGCGTTTGTTGGTTCACCTGCATTCCATGCTTGTGTCATTTCTCTTTTTTGTTTCCTATTTTCTTTTTAACGGTTATTCCCCGGCTTTCGGTAGAATTGCGGATTTTCCGATTTTCCCGTTCTTTGCAGAGAATAAAAAAGGACAAAAAATGCGTACAAGGCCATTGAGGACAAAGAAGAAAGAGAATAAAAATATATTTTCCAGTTTTGAAACAGATGACGTGTTCAGTGGTTGGGATATCTTTATGTCCAGGTTTTAGCTTGAAACAGATAGAAAGGTGGTGATATAAACTAAGAAAGCTATGTTCTATGGTCTAGCAGGAGGTTCTATGTTCTAGAGCAGCCGATTTTGTTCACTTAAGATTTCTTCGCACTGACTAATAAGTTCAGGAGTGTTCTACTTCATCCCCTTTCAATGTTTCAAAACTGTACTAGAAACAAACTTTTGTTCATATATTTCTGTTAGAATGAAGTTTTAAATTTAGAAGTTTTCTTACGATTAAGTATGCCTTGACGAAGTAGAGTTATTGGAGGCTAGCCTTCCAAAGGTCATTTAATTTCATTGGATGAATTATCTCATAGGATAATCCAATTACCCAAAATCTTAAAAAGAAAAACCAGTAAAAAAGAAAAGCAAAATCAAATGAGCACCAAATGTGTGAAGGTAATTCACCTCCCCTCTATTAACTTATAGGAAGAACAGAAGATATATATATATTAAACTTACAAACTAGCAGTGAAGTGAAGAGAATCTATATTGAAGCAGTTAAACCTCCGCATGGAGCTAGGGTTAATCTTTTCGGAGAAAAGCTAACCGTTGGCATTGTATATGAAAGAAATAACAAAAGGAACATCCCAGCAAAAATATTTATAACCCAACAAGGAATTTACTATTTATGTTTTTATATTTTAGAATAAAAAAGGATGGGGGTTAGAGGGGTGAAACATTTTTCGGAGAATAAGGATTAGGGTTAAGGGAGTGAGTCTTTGGGATGATGGCTGGGTTAAGGAATTTGACTGGAAGTGATTGCGCTTGGAAAACTTTCCGATAGTGAAAGTTGTTGCTGAGACAAGGAAAGATCCTGAGGGCTAAAGGTGTAATTACATTCGGAAAACTCTCGATGTAGAATATAAGTAGAGCAGTATTATGAGAAAGTCTACTTAGCTGTTAACATTGAGTTTACTTTGACTCCTTACAGCAGTCCCTTTCCTCCTCTATTTTTCTTAGAGACAGCATCGTCGACCTAGAGTGTTGGAAAGGGACATGTCCACATTGAAAAAGTTCACATTGGCGTTCTCTCTCAAGGCGTGTGTCATTCGTATGACAAGCAGCGTACGCCTTTCTCCATCCCTCGTCAGTGCTGTACTGAGCTTCTTCCTATAGCATCTTACAGACGGATTGCAACATCGAGTACCTGATTCTTAACTTCTTGGGGACTAAAAGATCCTTAAAGCCAGGCACCTTAACATTGAAGTTCAGAGCATCATCTTTTGATGATTCTGCTCTTCCCAACTCTTTCAATGCTACGATGAACAATGGATGGTTCTCAAAATGCCACCTGGGAATTAAATGTGTCTCCTGAATATATTGAACTTCCAACTTAATGCAAACACGATCGAAATACCTGCACAGGAGGTTGAAGCTTGTCCAGCAAGCGCATGTACAACGTGGAATGATGGTGTTATCAACTCTTTCAATGGCCTACTCAATAGTTCTTGACTCACGGTTCATCTTATCCATTACCAAGTGGGTTTTGTCACCCTGATCCAATGAGAAGCAGCCGCCATGGATCATCTTCAACTCCACCGCCAACCTTTCACTTACTTCATCCGAAACATCACCTCCTTCAGCAACAAGTTTTTAGATTTTTTTCAAGGTGGACCTGGTGTAGTCTTCAACTTGTTTGTCATGGTAGGAGACAAGTTGGTCAAGGGTCCATCCCTTTTGCTTCAGGGAGAGTTTACCTCTTCCTTTTAACTTAGAATGAAATCCTTCAACACGTTGGGTTGAAACAGGTCCAAAGGTCAAGTTGCTCTTAACAAAAGTCCAGCACATGGATGTTTTGTTTTCCTTTACATTTCTTAGGAATATTTGCTGCTCAGGGTGTTGAAACTTACTCATGACATTGTACATCACCTCATCAAATTGACTCTCAAAACCTAGATCTTCACACACTAGCTTGTTAAGAGAATCCATGAATGTCTTGAAGCCATCCCACGAAGTTCTTTGGCTCCAGATAAGAATGAAGAGAAAAGGTGCTTCACGCAGCGAAAATGAACCGCTCCAAGGTCATGGGCTGACTTCGCCAGAGCTAGTAACCCATCGGACATGATCACCTTCATCTTCTTCAGTTCAAGGTCTGTGAGGCCTGTTTTTACATCCACATAATTCTCAGTTTCCATTAGACTGCAACCGAAGTTGACTGTCATCAGGAAACATTTAAATCTCATGGGAGATATTGACGCGAAGATATACTTAGAGAACCCGTTGGTTGTGTCGATCTGTACTGAATCAGAGTACAGATCAACTAATCCTGTTAGTAATTTAGTTTGAAAACTTAATCCTTTTAGTGTTGGTCTTCCCTTTCTTCATTATCAAAGTACATTTCAATTCTTAATCCTTTTTGTAAATATTGTTGACCTGTCTTCATTAGAACATTTAAATTTATGTCTTCAGAGTTTCTTCCTTCAGTTTTAAATCTTTTTACTTCACGTTTAGTTAAAGACTTGCTGAACTGCACACCTGGAAACTCACGTTGTAATACAACTTAAACACTGGCCAAGCTGGTGTCAGCTAGCCATAAGTACCTTAACATTTTTAATTAATTTTCTCTTAGATCAGATCGAAACCTTCTTTCATTTGGATCCAACTTAACTTCATGTCCTGAAGGTTTAAGGTTCTCAGTTTGGAAGATCTACTTTGATAGGCTTAGATCAAACTTAATTTTTAACTCAAAAGTGCAAGTAGGTGAAGAAAGGCATTGAACATGACATCTTCTTAGCATTCTGTTGTTGAAACCAAAGATCTTTTTGGTGTATTCCTCAGAAAACCTGTGTGATGAGGTTCTTTTTCATCTAAATCTGTTTGCAGCATAGGCCTGAAGCGTTTGAGATATAACTTCTGGTGCGGAACCTCTTAATACGGTCCATTCTTCATTTGGAACCGTTTGGCTCTGTGGTTGGAGGTCTAGTTCCTCTGTTTTCGTTGACTTTGTGTCCATTTGTTTTTTTTTGTTTTTTTTTCACAAATTTTGGACCATGTGACCAGATTTCCGCCTGCTCCCTTAGTGGAAGTGGCCTTCCAAAGGCTGGCCTCTAAAAAACCCGATCCCTGCCTTGACACCGAATAATATTCTTGTACCGTACATATAAAACTAACTACCTTACTCAAACTAACATATTTATATAAACAACTTCTTACCTATGTCTACTGCAGAACGCTAGAGCGGAAGAGAGAAGGCCAATCTATTGAAAATGATAAAGATCTCCGTGTTTGTATCGTACAAGTTGTGTTTGAAAACGCAAGATTAATTTGCCCAGACATGAAAAGCTTAAAACAAGTACTGAAACATTTTTTACATCGATCAAAAACCTTATTAGTTTAGTTTACATCATTTGAATCAGATTAGTGGTCCTATCTGATGCAGCTGGAGTCCTTCATCCTTGTGTTTCTGATACTTCAGTTGGCATATGGCAGTAATTGAACCGCATGAATTTTGGACTCAATACAAAAGCAATGTATATTTCAAGATTGAATCAGAAAGCTATATAGTTAGTTCTATGTTTCGCATGAAGTGAAATATAATTGTTGATCTATTTAGAGAGATTTGATGTTCTTTCGGGGGTCAGCGCAAATTATCCTAAACTTGTATTTGTACTCGTTTGGGCATTGAAAGATTACATAGGTGATACAAACCTCGCAGTAAAGTAAAAGATTCCCGCAGAAAGTTTCGTACCTTTTAATGAGCTGTTGTATACTAGCCAAGTTGAATGGAACCTCCTATGGAATATATATATAAAGGCTCCCTGAATATGGGCTCAGATGGCACATTTTGATATAGGTTCTACATTGCTGAGTTGTAGGTGTATGACTTAATTCTTCGAAACGCGTTTTATCATGGAGGAAAGTTCCTATAATTCTTTTCTGAGTTTTCTGAAAGTCTGTAAGTACAGCACCCATATCTTTTATTTTCTTTGGTGTCTAAATTCGAGTTTCGTCCATCGCGCTGCATTCATCGATAGCTACGATAATACTCTGTCAAATACAAAAAAAAATGGATAATTAAAATGCCTGAAAATCTGTAAAGGTACAGAGTAGTTGAATAGTCTAAAAACATCTTTGGCCTGGTATCAAATGCCAGTGCCAATTGAATCACATTTCAAATTTCTGCACGCTTATCCAACGTGTCTAGTTTTATTATTCGCTTAAACATATGTGATCCTGTAGTAACTCTATCGCTTAGAGATATTCTTTTGCCCACAATATCTGTTTCCTTGTGACTAGGTTCTTTATTCTTCTATGACACGAAAATGAGAACACATGGAACCTGCATTTATGTTTTGTCAACACTAAAACAAAGTTCCAAAAGTGAATAATCGTGCTTATAGAACTAATGCTCGCTCTTGAGGAGTATTATAAAGCATACCTGCTCATGCTTTGTGCTCTGTGGTAATGTCATAACTTGGTATTCTGCTGCAGAGAAAGACTTTTGCGGCTTGGAGGTGTGTACTGCTAATTCATTGGTTTATTCAGCCAATAGTTTTTACTGAAATATATATCAGTCAACTATTGAAGAAAGAGGAAAAGAAGTTATGGACATCTCTCTTCTACTTCAAAACTACTATTTTCTAAATCAAGCAACTGATTTTGGTACCAAAATTTTTCGTTCAAAACCAATACTTATATTTACACCTCTCGTACACAAGTTATATAAGCTTGTGCACCAAGAAGTAGACAAACTTGTTGAGCTAGAAGTTAAGACCTCACCCACAGAAACAATATCACCGTATGTAGAGTTTGGATTGTTTTCATACCTATATAATATATCTAATCTCATATATAGTCTGGTGAATGATCAACTAGTTTTTGGAATACAGTTGACGGGAGGTTCTTCCTTGGAGTTGACTCTCAACCAAGCTCATTGTTCTATGATCACAAGTGTCGGACCTGTTTCAAGTGATTGGATTAACACTGAAAGTAAAAATTATCTTGATGTAAAAGAACAACATAAATCTATGGAACTTAGAAGTATATCTTCTACTGCAATGCAACAGAGGTGTTCTGTTAGACCTATTCTGCGGAAACCTTTCAAAGCCAAATCATACAAAGAAGCATTACTCGGATTTTGTGAGGAAACTGAAGAAGATTTTATGAAAGGTATTTGCAGCAGTTTAGTCAGCCAAGTAGTTAAGGAACGCAGATTGTTACACTTTGCACCGTGCCCAGATATCTTTCAGTATCCGAGAGATCCTCTAGATTGTTCTCTGGAAGAAAAGAATAAGCTCTTTGGTCAGGAACTAACACAAAAAATGTTTGAGGAAGATAAAGAGAGTAATACAAGCTCTGAAGTGAGTTCAGTTTCTAGTGAAGATGACTCTGATTCCTTTTCAGAAGAGTGTTCAGTTGATCTAGAAAACTTTGACTTTGGTCCAGGTAGTTGGTGTATTGGTGATCCATATTTCACAGACGCTGAAGTTACTCGATGGACTTCTAATGTCAACAACACTGACGAATATGAAGATAGTGTTTAGCAATGTAACAGTCATGGTCTTTCTTGTCTAGTAAACAATAATCCACCCCCAATTCAATAACTTTTCTTTTCAACATTCAAAACGTGGGATATTTATTTATAGACCAAGAAAGAAATTGTAAAAGGCAAGATCTGTAGTTAAACAAAAACCTAAGAAAACTGTTATACACCTAGAAAAAATACTAAAAACTTGGCAACCCCTATTTTGTAAGTTTGTCAAAAATCTATATCAGGATCGTAGTTCTCCAAAGGTCAATAGACCAAACACACAAAAATTTTCATATAAACTAACCTAGAAACCTATGTTTACAAGTTACTCTTCTCCCAGAGTAACCATACTGACACTTTTTTTAAATTGCTCTTCTCGTTCTTTAATCCATGACACCAAAGATTGTTCATATCTTCCACCATCTATTATAACTCCTGGTAATTTATCTTTCAGCTCTTCTTCATCTAAAGAAAATTTCTTCATCAATCCATCAAAATCTTTTCCAACACATAGTCTTTCCTTCAAGTGCTTCGGCACAACTTTTGAAAAACTACTAGCAAAAGTACCAACTAACCCTTTAACCTCCCAAAACAACCCTTTCACTCTATTCGCATGCATCTTAGTAAACAAAACTCTTAGACTCAAAACTGGCTTAAGAAATTTTAGTGGATTCTCAGGAAGATCTTTAGTAACCCCGAGTAAGTAAAACCCTTGTCTTGCTTCCTCCAAATTTGCAGCAGCAAGCTCATACCTCGAAAATTCCAGTTTGCAGATAGCTTCAAAAGACCCTTTCTCTTTGAAAAAAGAACTTTTACTTGAGTAAGCGGTGTATCCCAAGACTTGTTTGTCATTAATCTTACCGCAGGGAATTGCCCAGTCAGGCATAGCAGTTTGTATCCTATCAGCGCAGTCAATGAGATTCAACTCGTCTAATTTATACTTCTCCTCAAAAGCCCTTTTCGATTTTAACCTGGATAAGGACTCTTGAAGTCTCTTCTCAGGATTTTTTATAGAACTGGTGACCAAAGTGTACTTAGCTAACTCAAAAATAGAACGAAACTTAACATTTTCTTTCAAACAAACGTCTTTCAGACTCCTAACTACAGACAATTCTTCTTCAGTTAATGTATATCTAGGATCCATTATATCTGTATATCCAATCTAAAATATTTTATTTTTAATTTGTTTGCTTACTTGTGCTGTTCTTGTGTTTAAAAGAACTAAAGTTCTGTTTTTCTATCGTTTACGGTAGTTTGGGATTCGCAACTCCGGTGAAATTCTATATCTGGACCAACCAATTATATTCGATTAATTTCTGTATTGTCCAATCATAGTTAATTTATGGGAATGACCACGATGATTTTGGTAATAATGTTTCGGGATTGGAATCGGGGTTTTTGGTACTTTAGAAATATGCCGCCTAAAAAGAAATGATTATAAAGTTCATTCGATTTTCTATTAATTTTTAAGGGAGTACAAATAATATTATCAAAAAGAAGAAAATATATAGTTTTTAATTTAAACAATGGTACATTACTAAACTTAGGGACATTTAATAGTTCAAATTCTTGCTCCCGTATTGGATTAAACGTTATATTACATAATAAGATATCCATGATTTTTTTCCATATATTTATTGCTTATGTTATCAAAATATTAATATTTTTATCTTCAAAGGTTTTTAACCGAGGCTATGCCTAACAGAACTTTTCAAGAAGTCAAAGCTGGAAACATATACCCTTCCTACAGACGATTCTTGGTAGAGAAAAGCTTATGGAGGCTAAATAATTTTTTCCCAAGCAAAAAAAAACAGGGAGTACCATAAGCCCTAGGTAAGCTTAAAGATAAAATGTGGAAGATTAGTTGTTAACAGTGTGGATAAACCTGTGCAACAAAGAACAAGTGCTTTAAACTCATTAAAGTTAACCGCTGGCATAGTAAACCTCAACGTTTATAAGAAAGCTTTTGTGAAAGTTGTAACCCCTAGTTGTTGTTTTGGACTACGATAACTACCAAGAAACACCAAGAAGCGCCAATGGTATTCAGCAGCACCGAACTTCCACTTCCCCTTCAAATCTCTCCTATGCTTTCACTTAGTTTGGGAAAACTTTAGTAATCCCTTTAGACCACAGTCCCCTTGGCCTTTTTGTCTATGAAAACCAAAAGTTAGTTTTAGTGGATATATGAGCCTGTATTACCAAAGGTGATTAACCTATTGTTGTAAAATAGGTAGAGTATGGTGACTATCAACTTGTTTATAACTGATTGCTTCGTCATTTACTTTTGTGTTTTGACTCATTCTATCTTCATTAAAGATATATTCGTAAAAGAACTAATTCTTTAATCCAACTATAGCCCATCAACACATGCAGGGAAAAGTGCTACAGTGTAATATGGAACGTAACGTTTCTCTGTTTCCATAGAGCAGCTTCCAATAACAATACATTAACAAACTCCTAACAAAAACCTGGACATTTTCACCTTACTTGTACAACTAGCCCACGTAATTAATTCTGGCCAAAATTTCAGCTAAAGGGGAAAATATTTTGGATATGTTTCTAGTTTCATTTATTCTGATATAGTCTCTAGGCAAAATTTACATATGAGCTAATTCATATTGTCTGGTCTAATCAAGCACGATTAATTTCCTGAAAATTCATAAAAAAAAATCGAGTGCTTCGAAAAAAAAAGAGCTCAAGAATGTGTCAACAGTAGGACTCCATCAACAGAGTTTGAAGAAAGAAAAATGTTACAATCTAGTTCAGAGCTATCGATTTTTCTGGTAAACGCATATCCTGTAAAATGTTTCAAGATCAAGTGACACTCGGGGGAATAAGCTGTTTGCTACCCGTAAATCTCGACTATACCCAGCAGGATAATCATGGAAATTCATAGTTTCAACCTCTTTCTTTCTTATCACTTCAGTTGTTTGCTCTGTGAAGTACACTTTGGGGTTTTGTCACAGAAACTCTGTTAACAGTATTGAACAATTTGCCAGGTGAAAAACTTTTATAGTAAGCAACAAGGGAACTATCAGCAAAAAAATAGTCTGAGTAAAAGAGTCCAACGGGGCAACTGTATTGAAAGAGCAAAGTGTGGTAGCTGCTAAGAAATGGATTACCATATGTGTTTATCAGGCCGATCAGCTAAAACTATGCTCTCCAACGTTAATAGAACCAGGTTATGAACATCATTCTTGAAAATGGCTTGTAAACCGATTATAACTGCAAGGTCTAGCTACGTTCCCAGGCTATAGGCTAATAAAGTTTTTTATTTTTTTCGGAAGGGGTGCTTTTGGGACTACATCAAATTATGGGCAAGGCAAGGTAGCTATTCTATCAAAGTGGATATGAATCATCTAAACTCAACCTAGACTTGAATAACAAACTTGAGTTTTATTTAACTTGGTGCGTGTGTGAAGCACAATCACACAATATATGGTAGGACTTAATGCTTAATAAATGTCTATCGAATAGGCGGTCTGGAATAAGTAGAGAATTGAACAAAATCTTCGACAGTCATAAAGTAACAAGGAAGTCGGCACAACTCACCTTATATTCCAAAGTAGTAAACAACACGATATCCCAAAATATCTAGCCATAGAATATACTCAAAGCTAGAAATATATCTCCAGTGACTCTACGTTAATCGATTGAATGGTTTTTCCACAGCTTCACCTAACCAGGATTCTTAGTAAGTCGCCAACTTCAGCATCATTTAACATGTGATGAGAGATTTTTTAATAAACCGACAGGACGTGAGTTAAACAAGGGCAGAGCTTAGGCTCTAGACATAGAATAAAAAATCCCTGGGGTTCTGGTAAATTGTCTAAAATTCAATTATTAGTACAGTACATTGGGTCATTCTAAGATACCCAGCACATAGTTTGTACTGCCTTGATTCATCTGCAAAAAGAATTTATCACCTTCCATCAACAAACACACATAATATTCACACTCTCCGACCCTTAAGAGTCTGAATCAAAGATGTGTACCGATGGCAGCCATGGGTCACCATAATATGGTAACGTTCATATTGTACACTACATTCTTAGCCGGCCGGTACCCTAAACAAATAGAGACATTAGATAGAGAGAGAGAAATGTGTTCCGTAAGACTGATAATTCTTATTTCTTTTAAAAGGTCTGACGATTACTTGAAATAGGCAATGACTCTTAACTAGTGATAAATTTGAATTTAACTAAAATTTATGAATATTTTCTTACTTGTGTTTTCCCATTGATTCTTATTGCAAGATTATACCCCATGGTTTCTAACTAAATGAAAAAATTTTATATTTCTTTTTCCACTGTAATAAAATCTAAGAAAAGAAACAAAACTGCCCAAGAAATTTTTATTCTCTGATTATCCAAGCGCAATACTGACATTTTATGATGGTTTTTTTAAGATACAAAACTGATTTTCTTTTAGTTTGAGTCAAGTTCATGTGGCTCAATGTTGTAGTGAAAATACAGAGATTAGCATGGTAAAACCATATAATTTACTAAAATCTAAGCTTCATTTTTTTCTACTGATAATCAGATTCAAAACCATTATCAAATTATTATTGATATATTTTATCAAATCAGAGACCTACAGGTCAGCCATCTGCCATAATATTTTGCCACGTATTCATCATACAAAAATAATCTGTGCCAATAAGAATGCTTACAAGAATACAATTTTTCTTAATAACTCTTACAGATTAAACCACGCGAGCCGATTTTTAGAAGCCTCCTGTGCCTTGACGATAGTGAGATCCTTGTATGCTCCGGTCATTGGTTGAATGTTATGTTACTGTACATAATGATCTGTCTATATAAGGTTTTCTTTTCACAGAAATTGTATATCTAGATTTTACTAACTCTACAAAAAGCTTCATATAATAAGGCAATTAGAACCCACACCGCTATAAGTTTAGATTTCAAAGATTTGAATGAACATTAACGACATTATTGTAGATAAATACACCATAAGATAATTCCGAAAAACTGTAGAAACAAAAAGAATAAATGATTACAATTTTTTATTCCAAATAATGTCACTACTCATAACGTTCGGACTAAACCAAAATCTAAGTGAATAACCAAAGTTGTATTTGAGGTTTGAGCAGACTAGCTGTGCCAAATTAAATAACAAAAATATCCTTCAGTATTACTATCGCTTTTAAGAATTGGTTAAAAAATATATATTTGTGAAGGCTTAGAAAACACACGATAAAAAAGAATAACCTGTTAACCTTTATACGCAAGTATGTTTACATAGTACTATTTTTATAAAAATCTCATTGTTGCAGTTCTACCAAATTTATTGTTTCATCTCAAGGTGCTATATACTTCTCTGTTGAAGATATAACTGTACGTTTCGTTTGCTCCTTGTTAGAAATAGATGGAAACCATTTAAATATACTTGCACTTTCTTTCTTCAACACCTCGTGTACACTTCTACAGGACAATTGGGATACATTAGCTACTGTGAAGATTTAAAAAATAGGCAGCTTGCCTAGATCTGTAACATTAACAATAATGATGAGAGTAAGAGGTAGATCGGATGTCTCTGTTAGTCATGATTCGGATGGATGCCGTAGTAGTTACTGCAGTAAGTTTGGCGCTCAATGCAAACCCATTCAATGATAACTTGTCTCCTGTAGATTTGAAATTAGAGTTTGAGATATTTTATCAAACCCTTTGAATAAATTCCTATGTTGTTAGTGGTTACAAGTCGGTTTTACTTTTTTAATATACGAGAGTTCCATTGTAGAACTCCAAAGAAAATATTATTGTCCCTTCTCTCCTTGAGACTTAGATTTACCGATGAACCGTAGAAGGAACTTGAGATTTCTGAAGAATATTTTCTGTGTGTGAAAATATGGCTTTGAAACATGTCCCACAGACTGGCATCACTTAGTATAATTTAGAGTTAATATGTTCATGAAAATAAAATTTTCTTTGGAAACACTTATTATGCCCCTATAAAAACTACCTAAACAAAAATAATGAACTGGCGGTGAACATGTAGAACTTCCTGAAGATGAAATGGTCTTACCGGAGCATCGGAATTCAACTGGTTTATAATGCTATAGCACTATCGGAATTTGTTGTATCTGAGCTCAAATGAAATTTCCCTTATGACGTTAAATAACTTTTGTCCACAGTTGGAATCCTGGTCCATGCTTACATTCTCATTAACGCGAGTACGATTCCAAATTAATATAAATCAATGACATAAAATGGCTTTCTCAGCACTTACAATTTCCCTCATATTTCAAAAACTCAAGAAATAAATATATTTCATATACATATGAAGAATCTAATGCAACACTGTGACAACGACATTTTAGCCATAGTTCAACATGAAAACCGGGCTCTGAGATACCATTCTCGTAGGATATTAGGGAAACGGATTCTTACCAAAAGATATTTTGTTTATTTGGGACAACCAACGAGAGTATATAATATCTTCAAGTCTGAGGAAATAACATCTCCTTTCCGTACTTGTATCACTATTGGATCAGATGTTGTTTAGTTGCATTGGCATACCATTATATAACGATGTTGAGCATTAGTTTTCTAGGATTAAATAACTTTCTATTCTACTGTCACCCAAGTAACTTGTAGCAACATGTGAATAAATCAACTGCTACTTAGGTAGTCTCAGATCAGGAACGGGACACAGTTCATACCCTTATATAACTACCTTTATGGTGATGTGTAGATTAATATTCAATACAGGCATATAGATAGACTATAGTTAGAATGATTGACAGGGTTCTAGAGGTATGTCGTCATTTATAAGAATTCTGGGCACTTATCTAAGACTAAATCAGTCAATAAAATCTGAAGTAAAGAGTCTACGAGAGTGCAAGAGAGTTCGAACAGTAACTCTATAGATTGTAGAAGTTCCACTAGGAATCAGAACATCCGTATGAAGCAGCCATAGGTCAAAAAAAATTAAATTCGATGCTGCTAAACCGATAATGTATTTCTTAAGTTCAATCCATATAGAAGACCAAAAATTCAACTTCCATAGTGCATACAGTAACTTTTGTTGCGCTAGGTCTTAAAGTAACACTTTGCTAAAAGTAATGTAGATATATAATTCATTATTTAAGAGATAGAGCTCTTAAAACTTGAATCCTAATTGATATTTTTCTCGAAAAAGTATCACAGCTCCATGAGAAGCACCATAGGAATAAGTAGGAGCACCACATATTGCCAAGCTATTAATTTTATCCAAGGGGATGCTCTTGATTGTAATTACTGTGTAGAAAGAAATTACAGGTCAACTAAACGAGGAATCCAACCTACATCAGACTTGATTTAGCTTGGGTACATTCTTTGTGTTACGTAGACTTCGCCGGCTGTGCGTCATCTTGTAGGTCTTATACTATATTGAAAAGTGTTGATTGATTCTTGAAAGGTTCGAAGCATGCTAGGTTAATGTCATTTTGTACACCATTGCTCCAAAAATGGATTGTGTATTATTTCTAAGTAGTTGGGTTTGGTGTCAGTCCATGAGCGATACGGCATGGTTTCTACCAATAACCCTTTCCTGAGGGAAATGTGTTCATGCTAAGGAGAAAAATACAATAGATAGTAATCTTCACGAGGACAGATATTAAAATATAATTTCATCTTTCCTCCGGATATAATACTGGTAACTTCCCAGTGAGTTAATGTTCATATTTTAATGAAGCAAATATTTAACTTACCTGTTACTACAAGTTTCACTTGATAGCCTATGGGTTAGCTTATAAAAGGCCACAATAATTTGTAATTAAACATAAAATCTACTAAATTTTCAACTTTTTGTAAAGTTAAAGGTGGATTTGTTGCTTCTCGAAGCAGAAGAACCAATATCCTGCCGAAAGACCTTTTTTGCGAACTCTTCATATTTTGTAAAGCAACAAAAAAACTCTAGATCTTATACAAAGTACTTCCATGTGCGAATTCAGGGTGCTAAACAAGAATAAAGAAAATCAAATCTCAAGAAACATAGTAAATTGCACAGTTAAAAGTATTAAGCTGGCCCTAACCAGCTCCGACAACTTGGTGAAGCTCTCTCACATGAACTTCTTTCCTTTTCATTTCAAATTCAGTAGCAGCACTACTTCGCTTTGTTAATATAATTAAATGCTAAGCAAAGAAAAAACTTGGCCAATTTACTATGAAAATGTTTTCACTTGCGCAATAGAGAGAGTCTAAATATTGAAAAACGGAGATGTATTGAATATGTGCTTAATTATCTGCTATTTCTAATAATTGAACTGTTCTAAACTTATAGAGTAGAAACTTGAAGATTACTCAATTATGATAAGACCTCTTTTTTCTGTACATCTAACTAGTCAACATAAGTAAATGTAATAAACATGTTCATTTTACTCTCTTGGTGTTATCTTATTCTAACTAAAAGAAACTACCCTATGAGGCTACAATTAAAACCAAATTTTCTGTGACACTAAGAAACTTCTCGGAAGTTTCTATCAGATAAGCATCTGGTTGATAAATAATTGCAACGAGAAAACATTACCCTTTTTGAATATGTCAGTTCTACAAATATTTTAAATGGCTTGGGCAGTTCGTAGAGACATTATCCAAGAAGTTTCTTCACAATATAGTATTACCACATTCTTAAATTAAAATCATTCTAAATATTTGCAAAGATAAACTTTAAGGATGAAAACCATTATCGAGTATAGAAGTGACACTTTCACCCAACCAACGTCTGATATGAAAAAATTTATGCTATCAAGTGCACTTGGAGATGATTGCTATGGCGAAGACCCTACAATTAATCAGCTACAAGAATACGGAGCTCAACTCTTTGGAAAAGAAGCAGCGCTATTTATGCCAACTTGCACGATGTCTAACTTGACAGCTTTATCTTCACATTGCAGAGAACGTCTCAGTGCATATATTATTGGAGACAAACAACACATTTATAAGAATGAGGTAGGTGGAGGGGCAAACGTTGCTTCTGTCCATCCTCTGGTAATCCCCAACCAACCTGATGGGACACTAGATTTCATGGATGTTTCCAATGCAATTCCGATAGATAATAGCATGTTCCCAGTTGCCAAGTTAGTTTGTATTGAAAATACACACAATGCATGTGGAGGAAAAGTTTTATCTCTGGAATATATGATCAAGTTGAAGGATCTTGCTAGAAGGAAAGGCCTGAAAATTCATTTAGATGGAGCTAGAGTGTTTAATGCGATCTCAGTATTAGGCTGCGATCCAAAAGAAATTGGTGCCTGTGTGGATTCTTTATCTATCTGCTTTTCCAAAGGCTTATCCTGCCCTACTGGAGCACTCTTAGTAGGAAGCAAAGAGTTTATTTCTGTTGCGACCAGAGTGAGAAGATCACTTGGGGGCGGATTACGCCAAGGTGGAATAATTGCTTCATTTGGACTGTTTGCACTGCAGAATATGACGAAGAGACTAAGTCATGACCATGAACATCTAAGATTGCTTTATACCGGGTTGCAAGAGCTTCAGACTGAAAAGTTTAAAGTTGCTACAGAACCTCAGAGTAATATGCTGTACTTAGAATGTGAATATGCTGCGGAGTTGCGTGCACTGCTTGCTAAAGAATATAGTATTCGTTTAGGTTACTTATACGGAAGCTCCTTGAGGATTGTAACTCATCCTGATGTCTCCATTGAACATGTTGATTTTGTAATCAAAGCTTTCAAAGAATGCCTCCTACAGCTTGAAAACTGACAATTCATATTAGCATATAGTAATTTTGGTCTAAAATAAAAGCCTCGTATATATGTATATCTACATTTTTTGTGCAAGCAAAACGTAGTTTTGGTTCTTTTAACCCACCCGTTCATTTAAGCACAATTTCCCAAAATTTATCAGATGTACTAATATTGGTTATTGAGAGTAGCGAGTAGGCATTCACCGTATATTCAGCACATAATTCTAGTAATAAGCTGAATCCTATGCTCAATACTGGTCGGGAAAAGCAAAACAGACCACTGTGGAAGAGAACTCTGGTCAACGGCGAAAGAATAAAATGAAGAAAAACGATGTATTGGACACAAAAGCCAGTATATCGAAGAATTATAGGGAGAGGAAGAAGAGGTTTGAGACCAGAGAGCTGGAGAGGTACGAGTTGCTGCAAAACGAGCGGGTATTGCTTAAGCGGCAAGTGGAGAAACTTCAAAGACTCCAACAAAGAGTTGAGTTCGCTCAAGCAAATAACTTCAAGTTATGGGAGTTTAGTTATCTGATAAGGCAAAATGCTGTGCTGAGAACCAAATGTATGCATACAAGTATGCACAGTTTGTTATTAAGAAAAACGACAAGTATATCTAGGGATTACCCTGGCTTTCATCCGGTCGGAATATTTTATGCCCTTTCTGTTTTTTTAGAACGGGTTTTTGAAGATGAAGCAAATTTTACAAGTAGTGCTGCAAAGTTTTCTTTACTTAATAAAAGGATTGAGTTCTTAAAACACTGTAAAAAAATAAATAAAGAAGCAAAGGCAATAGCAAAGAGTCTGAGAGTTCCGATGAAGCTTCAAAGTATTCGTGTGGACCGACATCTGAAATCTTTCCTTCGGATGAGTTATATTTTATATGGAATACCATTCAAAGAGTATATAAATATAGCATGGAGTTTTTTAGTGCAGCATAGTGATAATAGCTATTGTCCAGAAGGATATAAATGTTCTGATTCAAACGTTGTTTCTTTTGATTTGGAGGCTGAAAAAGTATTATACGAATATTTTGCACGACATAAGTCACTTCCTTTAAAGGCACTTTCTATATCAAAATTGGTTCAAAGAGATACAGGAAAGATAAGATATAATTGTATTGTACTGCATCAAAAAGAAAAACTTGCATTTATTAGTACTGTGCCTGTAGAATATGATGATATTGTAAAAACTTTTGTTCCTTTGGAAAGATTATACTGTAGTATTCATCAAGATATATCTGGAGACACGCTGAAAATTAAAGGAGTTGGTTTTGCCAATCATAAAGATCCTTTAGATAATATAAAGAACTTTATCGGTTGGCTCCATATTATTTCTGCGCAATACAATATAAATACAAATATGAAATCTGTATCTACATCTGCGCAATGGGTAGAAAAATGTTAATATGTTAACGAAACTGTATATTGGCTGTATTGGTTTCTCATTCCGAAATAATGCTGAATGCGTTTAATCAGTGTTGGAACCCTCTTGAGGACACACTTTTACATTTTGACAATTAATAAACCAGTTAAGGTGAAAGTGTAAATCAACTACAAATAATTCTGTATATTCCATTGGTGCAGTAAAGATTTAGTGCTTTACAGTTCATTCAAAGTTCAATATCTCTGGCAATAAGGAAGAGCATTTGTGAAGTGGTTTCTAAATATTGCCTTAAGGAGAAAAAATTAGGTGTTCCTTGTTTGTGAAACTATGTATTTTTTGTAGAGCGCTGTATACAAAGTAAGGATATATGTCAATGCGCGAAAGGGCTCTTTATTTTAAGCAATTAATACTTCGATTCTATACGAGATGGACGTAAATATCAACTGAGAGATCTTACCAAACCTTGCGCTAGTGTAGAGTCTATGGATATCGGGGATTTATTTGGAGCCAGAAAAGTCTAGTGATTTGATGCTCATGATAAACATTTGAACAGTCAGATACTTAAAACTGAGGCGAAATTACTAACAAGAACGATAGGCGTTAATACAGAGGTCAAACAGCCATTTTGGATGTCGATCCAAAGTTCAAAACTCAAGTAAGCCTATCATAAGAATCAGGAAAGAGTTTTTTCTACTATTAAAGTAATATATCTTATGGATTTATAATATTCAAAGACAGTATTCTCGTGTTGAGTCTTTTCTAACTTTCTTAGCTTGCAGCTAACATTGCTCTGTTGTCATTGTTTTATCTTAGATAATGTAGTAAGATTGGTTATGTTTAATTTTCCAATCTACCTACTTACTACCTCTTCCTTATCAAATTATAATAATATTATAATAGATAACCGATTTAATATACACAAGCGAGAACCCATAACGCCATGAAGGAGAAAACTTTAAGCCATTTCTACTATGGGAATTGATTCTTGATGACTTTATAGAACTCACACAGGTTTACAGCTGTGCTTGCTGACTGGTAATGAACTGAGTAAACAGTATTTGATGCTAGGCCTCCATGAATGCTCCGTGAGTCACTATATCAGTTATGTTTCATCTTTCCAGTTTTGGGAATGTCTTGTGTAAATATTATAGAACACAGATAATTCAGTTATCCAATAGGTTTTCATTTATTTCTAAATGCAACAAAATATCAGTAAAAGCATAAAGCTGTCTCATATACTAATGAAAAAAGTGCAGTCTAGTATCAAGAGAAATCAACCGGGATGAAAATATACTTTGTAAGAAATTTTGATTCTGGAAAGTTCATACGAGGTTACTACTCCTTAGTAAGATGGTGTTTTAACACCCTCAGTACGTATCTAACGAATTTGTAGGATCTGATATGGACTTTGAGTGAGCTTTGCTGTTTTCCCAGCTATTTTCAGAGAGTGCTGATTATAATTGGACCACAGGAAAGTAAGCCAACTGGCTCTATCTATTATGTGGTAAGTAGAGCTGCTTCTTTTATAGATATTGCTTTTTCACTTAGACATATGCAGTGAACATGCTATTAAGTTCCTCCACAGTGTGTCAAACGTTTTCTTTTCCCGCTTTTTAAGTACAGAATCAGGAATCCCTTCTACTCTCATATACCCATTTTCCAGTTCCTCCAGGTTGCTCATTATGCGTACTAGCTACTGCATATTTTTCAGTGATTAACCTTTCACTTTGGGTAATTATACGATAGTAAGTGTAATACTATCTTTTTGTTTTTGTAGCTAGGGAGTGCACATGATTTATGGACACCGTATTTCCAAAGTTCACTGTCCTATGCTTGTTACTGATTGGTTTAAATGATTTTACAACTGTTTCCCTTCAATATATATTACTAGAGATGATAACCTAGATCAGCAAAAAACTAATGAACCCCAGATTCCAGATTAGAAAGATGGTGAAAATTAGCAGTTGCAGGATTAAAAGGCTTGAAATCTTGAATAGATCTCATTACAGAAAATAACAAGTTTTTCCAGGTATATCTTAGACTGGGAGTTTTGCGCCCAACGTTTTCTTTAATGCATTGGTTACTAACTAGGAAGCTAGATACGGAGTTATAAGAAGGTCGTCTATTCGAAATCCATTCAATATATCGGAGAAAATACAATCAAGTTGTTGTACCAGAATACCAATGCTTAGAAACGAGCAGTCAAAATTGCTTCCAGGGCTTAATACCTGGGCATGGCAGCTCTAAAACACTGGAATTGCAAAGGTTAGAAATTCATCTGGAACTAGAGAGCTCCAAGGTACTAAAATCTATGACAGAGTCAAAATCCAGGTGTTAGAATTAGTAAATACGATTCCTAAGAAATATTTCAAATTATAACATTTGGCGCCTTTTGCCCACTCATTTACTTAATAATTGATAATCGAAAAGGACTTGGACTAAATAGCCCTTGAGGAAATGATCAAAAACCGCTTCAATTCCTTTTGGCATTGAATGAAAATCTTTAAAAGCAGGTTTTATTGCTCGTTTATAGTCTTTTGCAGGACAGATCCCTTGTAATATGAGTAATTTATTTATAAATAAACTATGATTATCAAAATGTAATCAAATCGCCTTATCAAAAAGAAAACCTCCATTTATCAATGATGATCTTAACCATTATAGCAGTCAATAGATAACTATTATTTTTTACATCACCGATCCCTGTACTTGGCCCACATATGTAAGAAACTTAGCTGATATTGAGATGAAGAGGAGAGAAATTATAGCAGAGAGAAATACCAGAAATATGCCAAGAGTTTAAGTTTCTGATAATTTGATATTAGCTTTATTAAGTTCTTGTCGAAAGAAAGCATTCATCGTTATAAATCGTTTCATAGAGTACTCACAGGCACTTAGTTGCGTGTTGAAACTTTATATTGTAGATAGGAGAACCCGAAGCTATAAAGAACATTTTAGCCTTCAAAGTTATATTTGGAACTAGAAATCCAAACATGATGGAAAGAAAGGTATATTACCTTTCTTCGATATAATAAAATGTAATTTTTGGGGTACCTAAGATGCTCATGGTTAATTCTGTGCATTAATACATGTTGAACGTTTATATATCTTCGTTCCTTCCAGGGACCACTTCTCAATAAAACTAATGAAGCTTTCCATAGCCTTTGGACTTAATAACACAGCATCATGCGGACACTAGGAAATTATCTACTCAAATGCTGCTTAGTTGTCCTCACATAAAAACCAGTTGTACTATCGTGAATCGTCATAAGTCTTGGATATAAAAGAGTTCTAGTATTTTGACACATATGCATATCTGAGTGTACTAACTTAAGGCAAGATTCATTCCTCCTTAGTATTCATCTTTTTTGCAGTAACCTCAAGTTGTTCTGAGATCTCAAAGTCGTCTAAGAGTTCATTATATTTGCGAGGTAAGTTTCAATAGAAATCTGATATTCATTCTTGTAGTTACTCCGAGCTAAACATATCCGCCACAGAAAAATAAGAATTATGACATAGCATCTGAACAGAAGACCTATTCCGCTATCTATGTGGACAATAATTAATTATTTCCTTTAGAAGACTGTGAACGAAACAAATGTATTTCAAAGAGCTTCTTGTAAGAAATCAGATTTCCCTCGTTGAATACATTCTTGGTGACAAATTAAGATAAACCCATTTCTTGTTACTAACAGCTAGTATATCTCTTTTCAGTCCACTTTTGCCGTGATTTGATTTCCGCTGGGCTTTTCAGCATTGTCACCATTACATTCAATGAGGTTAATTTATCTTGACTCTTCAGTAAGTTCATAACATTTGAATATTTGAAACATAGAGACAAAAGGACGTTTTTTATTAGATGTCAATAACTATTTTACCTGTGGTTTCATCATTATAGTTTCTTTTGATTTTGATTTACATAAGAAGCCCTGACAGTATCTCCAATCCAGATGCTCAAGATCTCAATTGATGGTATTTAAAGAATTGTACCTTAAGACAACTAGAGATAAATGTAAAATAGATTACCAATTTAAATTAGGTAACAGAAGAAAAGAAAATATGAATTTATTAGATGTCTATCGTATATATATTGAATAGTTGCGCATCGTTTTCCCTTTTTTGTTTGTGTGCAATAATTCTCTTAGATAATTTCGGAAGTATAACCGAGGAAAATGCTTCACAATATCCAATACTAAATCTTAATTCTGTCCCAGGAATCCACACATCTAATGGGGTCGAACAGTAGTGTCTTGTATTTACAAGCAATATTTTATTATTTTAAACCCAATATTGAACCAAAGAAACATCGAATTATACCTTTCTATGAACCTGTGCTTGAGGTATATAAGTTTGAACATCCTGTTTTCTAAATTAATCTAAAATATATAGAAGTGATGAAAAACTAAATATAAAACAAATTCAATAAGTTCTTGCTTGGTGAGCTATGTATGAATTATCAGCTCTTCATCGAAAGGTTTAGACTAAAAAGTATTTTAGGAGGGATTTTCTTGGGTTAAGTGAAAAATACAGTAATATTTTGTATTTGTTAAGTGATTTAAGGAACTAGTTGAGTAAGAGAGGTTTTTAAATAATATGATCGATAGTTATATTTCTTATTCATTAGACAAAGGTTGTTATTGGAGAATCAAAATTCATGGCTTAAAGATTCAACACAAACTTCTCCGGAGAGTCTCAAATAAGACAAAACGGTTTCAACAATCTATAGGTCAAGTAATTTTCCCAAATACATTTATAATGCGGTCTCCTCCAGCTGCCTTTAAACTTACTGAAGGATGCTAGCTTCATTTGGAGAAGTTATAAGTGTTTAAGCTTCAAAGAAGAGGATTTAAAATAATATTTCAGCTCGCTTATTATACCCAATTCATACCTTTAGATAAGATTTCACGCAGCTTACCTGTATTTGTAATGAATTAGTTAAGTTTGCTTGTGTGATTATGTGACAAAGGTTCCTTCTGTAATGTTGTATTTGTAGTTCTAACAGTCAGTAGCATGAAACAGGCTCTAACATAGGGGTTTTAAGTTTTACAAAAGATAGAATGTATTTTTTATGGTACGGAATCTTAGGGAAAACGACATGTGTTTGACAGTGAAAATAATTTCTAACTGGTCAAAGTAAAATGGTATTACGTCTCAGATTAAAGCTGTTTATTGTCCTCCTGCTCATCTTCATTATCATAACAGCTTACCGCAGTTAAATCAAGAATAATAAAAAAAAGAACTGGAGATAGCTTAAGATCAATAAGAATACAAAGTAATTTCTATAATGGAAATGAGGTAATAAGCAAAGGTTCTACCATAGATCTCTGTTCTCTGGAGTGCATCTTAATTCAAGAGTAAAAAATCATAACTTCACCAGAAGAAGAGATGTATTTTGGTAATCTGCATTGTTGTAAATAAAAATTTAAAACTTTGAGATCAATATAAATATTCAAAAAAAAATTTCGGTTTTGCATTTTTATTTTACTGAGTGCTTTTTGCTTTATATGTTTTAGTTTCTTCAAGAATGTAGGTTAGATGCTAGGCTTACACTATGATCATACCCGAGATTCCTCTTATAAAGGTATTTAATACATTGTAGCATTTGGTTTTGCACTTTGTAAAAGTATAAGAACGATCACAAGAATTCTAATTCACGATGGTTTATTTCTTAAAAGGGATAATCTTGCATAAACTTTTAAATAAAATGAATACTTGTTGAAATTCCAATAACATTTTGTCATGCAAAGTAAAATTTAGGGTTTTCTTAGTTTTTTCCAGATAATTGAAGTTTGTGACTCCGTAATCAAGAAATATATTTGTAAATGTTAGCATTTGATTCTCCAAATCAAAGAATGATAGTGCATTACCCCGTAATTCCATTAATTTTCAAATCGAAGAATGAGTCAGGATAGCGCAGAACACTACATTCAAGAAGCCCAGGAGGCCATCAAAACGTCCCTATTCAAATGGAGTAATATGTTATGACTTGTTAAAACTTAGCCCCTGACTATTTAACAGCTGGTATGTATCTTGAAAAAGCAGCACACGCGTACGAACTAGCGTTGAATACTACACTTGCAATTAAATACTACTTGGAAGCGGCTTCATGTCAAGAAAAAGGTACCTTTTTCATCGCGCATTTATAAACTTAGCCGATCTCCCATTATCTGCAGCTAAGTCACTTGAAAAATACATTACGCTTTCTTTTGCAAATGAGACCTCTATGTCAGAAGAAAACATTGCTCAAACATTTCATCAAATCAAGCGAATGGAAACTTTTTATAACTCGGAAGGAAATACATCTCAACTGCTATCTTCTCTAGAAAATATATCAAAATCTATTCTACAAAGCAGTTGTTTTCAAAATAAAACGTTGAATCCGCTACTCGTAAACAAGGTTCATGATATCTTCCAAAGTTGTTTGAAGAAGTTACCTAAGTTACAAAAGAAAGCTTTTCATCTTCAAATTTTGAATCAAGCTCTAGTTTTTTACATAGTAACCAAAGAATATAGTGAAGCAATGTCTGTGTTGCAGTTATCAGTGGATATCTACAAGAACCTTGGATTAGATGGGAAAGTTCATTTAAGTTATCTTTCTTTAGTTATTCTTTGTGTGGAGCGAAATGATTATGTAGCTGCAGAGAGCTTTTTCAACAAGGGAATAAATGAGAAAGGCTTCTTGAATTCAAGCGAATGTACTGCAGCAGAAAAGTACTTAAGATCAGTAAAGAATGGCGATGACGAGATATTGGGTGAAGTCCATAAAATGCCTGTGCTTAGTTCATTAAATAAACAAGTTGAGAAGCTTATAAGACAACGCAAAGTTCAAGTTGAGTCAAGGAATGAACCGGGAAGTGTTCTGTCTCCGCAAAAGGTCGCTGCCAATGAAGAGGACCTTGGCTTCTTATGTTAGAATGAAGTATCAAACTTTACAAATAGTTTGTAAGAATGTTTATCCAAATCTCATCGGGTATCATATGTACTATACATGATGACCACTTTTCATTCAATTTAAGTATCTTAGTATACGATCTCAACTTAATCTCTTTTAGAAAATTCATTCCGTTGTCTTCATTAGGTTTCCATATGATTTTACTTATAGTCAACCTTCGTCTAGAGTCAACACTTTTAGGCGATACTAGTACTTCATGCGGATTTGCACCCAGTGCTAGGAGCTTAAACGCAGCGTGGTGACTATTTCTTTTACACGCAAGAGATAAAGGCGTATGGCAATCATTATTCTTCGCCTCTAACATACTTTCATCCCGGTCAACAAGTGGTTTTATAAAATTAATTCGGTTTTCTTCAGCTGCTGTATGCAAAGCATTTTTTCCTTGAAAATCCTTACCCTTAATTTCTGCTTCATTTAACATTAGCAACTTGAACAACTCTTCAGAATTGTTCTCTATTGACTTTTGGACCATACTCTTTCGCTTAGGGTCAGGATACAATCTTCCTCTTCGCTCATGTCTATTAGCCAAACTTCCTGTATGGCCATAGTGATTACGCGGCTGTCTTCTTCTTGTTGTTTCTGCAACAAAAAACATTTTCAATTTGATTTTGGCAACATTCAAACGGATAGATTCCCGCGATGTTTGCTTAGCTTGCTCGAATCATTTTGGGCAAAGAGAGCATTTATCTCTTTGGGCAATTACATCAATGAAACGTTTGGCGAAGACTTTAGCACAGCAAAGTGTTTATTTCTTATAAGTTAAGTGAATAGGGATCTTTTCAAGGAGAGAAGCAGAAAGAAAAATAAAAGATGGGTTTGTTAAAGTGAATGGTACTAGAAGTTTTTTCTTTGAACTCTTTTAGGGAAAGTTGTGCGTCCCGAGAATGGTGTTTTCTTTGTGAAAGACAGCGATATTATCGACGTAGTTGGTCATGGAAAAATAAATATATCTGAAAAACAGAAAACGAAGCTTTTCATGTGCTATAAGCTTGTAGAGTATATGCTATCAATTTCGTAAATCTAGTGAACTGGTTAGTACAACTGATGATGCTGGGCGCAAGACACTCTTTTCACGGTTGGATCAGATGGGAGTAAAATTCGTTTTCCTTTAATCTTTAGCTACCAAAAAATCTTATATCAGTGGGTAGACTGGATTATAAAACACAAGGGTTGATTCTTCTAACAAACAACGGTCATCTAGCTCGGCAACTGGAACTACCATCTACTGGGTAATACTTGTTTTTGTACTGTAATATATAGTTTAATAAGAAAGTATAAAGCAAAAGTCAAGACACCGAATGGAGAAATTAATTCAAATGATATTTCGAGGCTCCAAAGAACGCAAGGTCTTATTCTGGATGAAGTACAGCTGCGACCAATGGGAGTTAAAGTAGAAAGTAGAAATAACGATCAAGGAAATTTTAGATGGTTAGAAGTTAGTGTTACAGAAGGGAAGTATAGGGAAGTGCGGAGAGCTCTAGAAAGTGTCAATATGAGAGTTAAAACTTTGATTCGGACTGAATTTGGACCTTTTAAGTTGGGAAATTTAGGAAAAGGTGATGTTCTTGAAATAACACGGTTCCCAGATTTCATAAAAAAGATTGTAAATGAAAGCGAGAAATGAACCTGTTTTTATTTCGAGAAAAAACAGATTTTTTTAAATTATTCTGTAATAAAAGAAAGGTTATTTGTTTCATATGAACTACTGTGAGGTTAAGTTTGTTTATATTGTTGGCCTTAAACAATATTCTCCTAAAATATCCCACTCAAACACTAAATTGGTTTCTTTCTGTGACGACTCCGTCTGGCTTTGAATAGCTTTAAATCAAAGGCTTGAAAATTCTTTTTCATTTTATCCTTAGATAAAACGCAAGACTCTGATTAAGGCAATTCATTACGGGTTTAGATTTATCAAGTACTTTGCTGTTACTCTTATTGTTTTTTTTCCTTTGCGGGTATCTATGTCGAAACGAATACTGATAAGTTAATCCTTATATGAAGGAATTTATTGTCCTCTGATTCCTATAAGTAGCCTTACTCTCACCAGTGGTTTGCACTGAGCAAGAATTATCTTGCTACCGCCAAAGCTTCTTAGTTCTGCTATTGCTCATTCTAGTAATTTTACCCTTGGTTTCTGCGTTAAATAACATCGTACCTGATGCATCCCTACTAGTTTCCCTTTCCATCCTTCAAATCAGTTGAAATGGGAATTTTCTTATTTTTCTGCTTAAAAATGTTGCCTCATCCGTGCACTTACCAGAACTTTGTTGCAAAAAAATGCCAGTTTTCTCCAGTCAAAATAACCAGATACTAGGCTTACCAAAATGTCGCCAGTTTTGATTAACTTGAACTAGCTTCAGTTGAACGTTATTCAATTTTGATACTTTCTTTTTGGAAACACTAATGTTGATAAATTAGGCCCACAACAGAAATATTAGTAGCTTGAAACACGATCTATCCATAAGAATAAAAATATTTGTTTGAACCCCATTAAGAGAGCACAATAAAAATATAGATTTAACGTAAGAAAATAGCAAGCACATGGCGTGGATAAACTATGAATTTCTCAGAAACATATAGCACGATTTATCTATGCAAGGCCTTATAGAAGCTAAAAAGTGTAATAATGCAGCAACAATACAAGTAGAGACACCACATGATATATTTAAGTCGATCAGTGAAAACGTGATGAGGTGTATGTATATAAAAAATAAAACGCTTATGTGTTCTTATGATTTAGCCCAATTTCAATTTTAAATAACAACTTTGTAGCTTCTTGAGAAACCTAATATACCCAAGACAATTCTCAACAAAAAGTAGTTCTACCATATTCCAAACCATTTCTTTTCTTTCTTTGAATCCTCACCGCGCGTAGTTACCTCTTCTTTCTCACTAATCATTCGTTTTGGGTCCATTAGATCATATGCTACATCCATAACAAAAGGTTTTGCGGGTAATTTAGTTAACTTGATCTCATCCTGAACTTTCTCTAAGCCAAGCTTTGGCTTATCTTTATTTGCCAAATAGATGGCCACAATTACTTTCTGTTTCCGAAGTAGTCCATAAGATGAATCCAGTCCATCCTTCTCTGCAGCAAATAAAAGAGATGCTGCTTTCTCAGGTTGATTTTGCTGAAGTAACATTTGAGCACCAAAACAAACTCTTATAACTAGCAAAGTCATAAAAATCTTTTTATTAAAGTTAACCTGTGTTTTCAAAATTTGTCCAAGGAGTGAAAGAGTTTTTTTATTAGCTCCCCTATGAAGTTGTAGTCGGGAAAAATGTATAATCATCTGAAACTCTTTTTTCGCAGCATCCAGAGCCAACAATAACTTCTCCAATCCAGTTTTGTTTAAATGGTTTTCAGTCTTGTAATAATCTTCAACATTTTTCGCCGAAACAAAAGCTTTTGTCAACGAAGTAAGCCGGTTTTTAACATCTTCATGTTCTTTCAAAGAAACACTAAAAGGCTTAATCGCTCTCAACTCTTTCTGTGTTGTTATATTGGAAAAGTTGTTCTCCATATAAGCTTCAAAGTTCACTTTAAGGTCTGTTAGTGAATCACTCTCTGTAGTTACTTCCTCTAAAGTTGATCTTAGCAGAGATATCTTTTTAGACGTGAACTCTTCGCTGTTGAGAATTTGAAACCTTTCGTTATTAAATGAGACCAACAGCTTCTCGTCCATATCTTCAAGGCCCATAACTAGTTCCCTTTCTCCTTCCTTAATTCCTTTAAGAAACTCTTCCTGTATTTTTTCAGCATTTTCACAATACCGTTGGCAGTATACAATAGAATATTCTATAAATTCCTTTTTTGAACCCAAATACTTATTCACCGGTATGGAACACTCTACCTTCAATAATTGATCAACTAAATTTTTACAAAGCAAGAAGATTTCAAGACCAACCTTAAAATCTTGTTTTTCAAGTGCTAGATTCCCAGCCAGAAAGGAAACATACAGTTTAATCTCCGAGTCAACGGAGTTTGTAAATTCTCCCTTCCCCAGACGTAGAAGCTTGTCACAGTGTGCAGTAGCTTTCTTACTTCTAGCTATGAGCCTCTGTTGAAGTTTTCCATTGACTATCTGCTCGGCTTCCGATAAAGTGTGTTTAATACTTTGAGCCGTACTATAAGCCCTTTCACATCTGAGTAGTTCCGCAAAAAAACTCACTTCGGTGTTGTTCCTTTTACCGAATTTATTCAACTTCTTCAGTTTCATTGTGAGATACTTTACATAACCAGAGTATTGACTCATATCCTCTAAATTATATCCATTCTGTAACTTGGCAAGCAGAAAAGTGAATGGAAGAGGATTTACAGCAGTTGCTTTAATTTTATAGGATTCCATCTTTTTGTTTGGTACTTTTCTTAATTCTAAATTGATTGGATAACCAGTTTTGATCTAATTTGATTGGATAATTTACTGTATATCTGAACAGACGTTGCGCGAAATATGAAAAGAAAAATACCTTATACTGAATTCCACCAGTTCGATACGTTACAGTAGATAAACTAGCTATTCGATAAAAACTATAATAAAAATTCTTACTATAAGACAATATTTTATACTGAAATATATAGATATTACCAGATTTTGACAAGAAGCCAGAAAGCAGATAAAATAAATAACCGAGCTTTAAAAGAGCTCTTCTCCTTAAATATTTACGTTGGAGCATTACTATAGATTGTAACTTCTTAAAAATTAATAAAAACTGATTGATCGAATAAAATGCAGTTGCAGTTTCACTTTTTTCCAAAGGAGATATAGGAACTTGGGAGAGTTTAACTAATCAAGAATATTTGATTACACTAAGAGAAAACATAAAGACCAAACCGAGCCGAGAGCTCGAAAAAGCTTTCTACTCTGTTGAGGGTCTGTCTTCAGAGATTGAACACAGAGACTTTTAATTTCCTGGAATTGGCTAGACAAGGATTCAGAGAACGGCTTCCGTACACAAAACGAAAAAGCGTAGCAATCAAAGAAAAAAAATACCATGGGATCAAGTGCAATAACCTAGAAAAAAAAATGAAACACAATGATTTTTAACTAATATATAAATTTAATCTTCAAAGAGTAAATTTTCTTTGAGAGCAAAGGCCCTTACTAAACCATTCATGGAATGATTCTAAAAATATTCCTGTGTTACGGACAGAGATTTATCGCTTTATTGTTTGACTATCCTAAATGAGCCAGAGATTTCAACATACCTCATTAAACAACCATTACTTCATTGTTGTGCTTATATTCTCCTCACTGACACCTAGGGTCATGGTTTCTTGGAAGATGTGAAACCCATTTCAAAGAGACAATATAGACAGAAGTATCGTTCTCTAATAACCTCATCGAAACAAATCCCAGTCATGTTATTGGCATTCGAAAACTCAACCAAAAACTCCTGCAAAATATAAAAACCTTCAAGCTACCAATTCCATGCTTTGAATGTATGTTGCTAACATAGCTTTTACCATCCACGCTGCTCAAGTAACAAGAACACTAACAGAGAAGTAAACTAATTCATTAAAAACTTAACAAAATAAAACTGGTCAGCATATCTGGGGGTAAAGCTACAGATTTCACTCTGTTATTGAAGGAAAATTTTATTTGGTTCGAAACATAATACTACATTATGGGATGAATGAAAACGCTGCTTAATTCACAATAAAAAGAACCTGAAGTTTGTTAGGATGAGTAACAGGCTTCTACTGGCACCTATTTGATCCCTTAAATCAAAATATGGAATTGGGAAGATCTGCAAAACCTTAAACAACTTATCTGTTTCGGCAACTTAGTACCTTGTTAACTTTCTTGTGGAATTCCCTATCGAGAATTGTATTCAGATTTCGAGATAATATGGCGGAAGAATACCGAATGGAGTATTTACAATTGCAACATCGAGATTACGAAAACTCGTATCCTAGGAAGAAATTCCGCTGTCATAGCTAAGTGTCATATTCTCCTGGTGAGTGCTCCCAACCCGGGCATCAAACCTAGCCAAAATTAACAATAGTAACCTAAGAACAATTTGAGATATATATGCTTGTGTTAGGTCTAAGTGCTAAGAGGAAGGGGTATATAGTGGGACTACACTACAAATTCTCTAAAATGTATTGCGCGAAGCTCCTCAGGTAATATCTGTTTCTATGAATCTGCATATCTCTCCAACTTGCGTCAATGGAGAAAAACGGAAATGCAAATACCCACTTTGCTCAAGTCTTTGGAGAGTATGAGATCTATGCTCTAGATATTCTGAGCTGTAGACGAATGTTGCGCTTCCAGAGCTGAGTTTTTAACTATAGAGAAGACATTGCTTCTTAGATGACCAGAAAGCGGAAATAACCTGTCCACAAGAGACTGAATGCTCCCAAAAATGGTGAAATGGCCTGAATGTACTACTACTATAACCATTGAGCCCATAAGTTATTATAGATAACGTTGCCAATGTCGTGAAGTTTTGCATATGGGTTCGACGTTATTCCAGTGTTTCATTGACAAAGAAATGGAATGTATACATTCTGTTAAACCTGCCTAGAAAAAAATAAGTAAGATCGAAGCATAGAAAGAAACCAGTAGTGCATCAAAATCAAGATGTTAAGGGAACACTAAACTCAAGAGTCGATATACTCACTGAGAATAACAAGATACCTACCAAATCATTCCGTGTTCAACTAATGTAATTGCCGCTAAAACTTAAACTGTAACTCGCGCATATATCGCTGGAGTTGTTATATTTTGCTTAAATCCTGGAAAACCCGATAACATTATTAGTGTATGTTTAGAGCTAATGTCTACCAGTAGGAAAAGGAACATGAGAATTAGGATTCCGCTTGAATATACCAAGTTCTTAGCATCTGTGGGCACGGCTATTAACGCAGCAAAGGTAGAATTATGCCACTTCCTATCACCACATGAAGGAACAGCTTGTGTGAGCGTAAGGAGTCTCTTATTGTCTACACTGTCTTCAAATATAGAGAATCTCCTAGAAGCGTAGCTTTTTGTTCTGATATGTTCTGTCGTTATTTCGCATGAATCTTACTAAAACATGAAAATGAAACCTAGGTCAAATGTTTTAAATGATTCAGGAACTTTACTATTTTCTTCATTGGTGATAATCATGTCTTGTACTAATAAAGCAACCAGAGTTTGTTGACTTAAAATCTTGTCAATAGTTTGCAAGGCTTCCTCGCATAAGCCGATAAGTTGGGATGTCTCGAGCCCGAACGAGCCAAAGGCATGATACTAATACAGGTATTAAGTGCTATTAAAAATGAAACCATAATAAAAAATACTAACATAACCATATCATTCTATTGATCAAAAAATTTAGCATAGTGTGACCAACTGGTAACTATGGTTTATTTGAATGCTTATATCAGCACCCCATGGTTGTGTGGTATTAAACATAGATAAGTGTTCAAATAGTTTCAGTAGTTTCGACTACCCCCAATTATTTCGAGCAATTATCCAAGGCAATAATTACTTTATCCAACCGGAGAAAATACAGGATTTGTTAAATTTATCAATCTTGAGTTGTCCTTATAGAAATGATAATCCACTTGACACCTAACCCAATGAACAAAGTGCAATATTGTTTATATAACTCGTTTTAACCCTTTCTCAAACTAACAGGGTTGAATGAGGTCACCTTGCTAGTCCAGGCTATTAAATTCGGTCAAGTTGAGTCACAATTTAATGAAGTAAAGAAGAGTTCATAGATATCAGTTAGCCAACTTAAGGTATAATAACAAGTTTAAAGGAATTAGGAGCTTCGTTTATTACCATAACATGGGTTACTTTACCCGACTTTTGTTTGTACCATAAGGGATTCCATCTTATACATATGACTTTGTCTCTATTAGCCTGACAGTAGCTTTGAAATTTTAATCTGAATTATTGCTAATCGTAATCCTTAGACTGTTTAAATGCTTCTTGGTTTATCCTGTGGATTAAGAACTGGCGAGCGTTTATGACTGTTCATTTCCTCTAGGGACTACTTCTCGAATAAAGCAAACGAAGTTATCTATAGCCTATGGACATATTGACATAGCATCATGCGGATACTACAAATAATCTACTCAAATGCTGCTTAGTTGTCCTCACATAACAACCAGTTGTTTTATCGCGAATCGTCATAAGTCTTGGATATGAAAGAGTTCTAGTATCTTGAAACATATGCATATCTGAGTGTACTAACTTAAGGCAAGATTCATTCCTCCTTGGTATTCATCTTTTTTGCAGTAACCTCAAGCTGCTCTAGAATCTCAAAGCCCTCTAAGAGTTCATTATATTTGCGAGGTAAGTTTCGATAGAAATCTGATATTCATTCTTGTAGTTACCCCGAGCTAAACATATCCGCCACAGAAAAATAAGAATTATGACATAGCATCTGAACAGAAGACCTATTCCGCTATCTATGTGGACAATAATTCATTATTTCCTTTAGAAGACTGTGGACGAAACAAATGTATTTCAAAGAGCTTCTTGTAAGAAATCAGATTTCCCTCGTTGAATACATTCTTGGTGACAAATTAAGATAAATCCATTTCTTGTTACCAACAGCTAGTATATCTCTTTTCAGTCCACTTTTGCCGTGATTTGATTTCCGCTGGGTTTTTTAGCATTGTCACCATTACATTCAATGAGGTTAATTTATCTTGACTCTTCAGTAAGTTGATAACATTTGAATATTTGAAACATAGAGACAAAAGGACGTTTTTTATTAGTTGTCAATAACTATTTTACCTGTGGTTTCATCATTATAGTTTCTTTTGATTTTGATTTACATAAGAAGCCCTGACAGTATCTCCAATCCAGATGCTCAAGATCTCAATTGATGGTATTTAAAGAATTGTACCTTAAGACAACTAGAGATAAATGTAAAATAGATTACCAATTTAAATTAGGTAACAGAAGAAAAGAAAATATGAATTTATTAGATGTCTATCGTATATATATTGAATAGTTGCGCATCGTTTTCCCTTTTTTGTTTGTGTGCAATAATTCTCTTAGATAATTTCGGAAGTATAACCGAGGAAAATGCTTCACAATATCCAATACTAAATCTTAATTCTGTCCCAGGAATCCACACATCTAATGGGGTCGAACAGTAGTGTCTTGTATTTACAAGCAATATTTTATTATTTTAAACCCAATATTGAACCAAAGAAACATCGAATTATACCTTTCTATGAACCTGTGCTTGAGGTATATAAGTTTGAACATCCTGTTTTCTAAATTAATCTAAAATATATAGAAGTGATGAAAAACTAAATATAAAACAAATTCAATAAGTTCTTGCTTGGTGAGCTATGTATGAATTATCAGCTCTTCATCGAAAGGTTTAGACTAAAAAGTATTTTAGGAGGGATTTTCTTGGGTTAAGTGAAAAATACAGTAATATTTTGTATTTGTTAAGTGATTTAAGGAACTAGTTGAGTAAGAGAGGTTTTTAAATAATATGATCGATAGTTATATTTCTTATTCATTAGACAAAGGTTGTTATTGGAGAATCAAAATTCATGGCTTAAAGATTCAACACAAACTTCTCCGGAGAGTCTCAAATAAGACAAAACGGTTTCAACAATCTATAGGTCAAGTAATTTTCCCAAATACATTTATAATGCGGTCTCCTCCAGCTGCCTTTAAACTTACTGAAGGATGCTAGCTTCATTTGGAGAAGTTATAAGTGTTTAAGCTTCAAAGAAGAGGATTTAAAATAATATTTCAGCTCGCTTATTATACCCAATTCATACCTTTAGATAAGATTTCACGCAGCTTACCTGTATTTGTAATGAATTAGTTAAGTTTGCTTGTGTGATTATGTGACAAAGGTTCCTTCTGTAATGTTGTATTTGTAGTTCTAACAGTCAGTAGCATGAAACAGGCTCTAACATAGGGGTTTTAAGTTTTACAAAAGATAGAATGTATTTTTTATGGTACGGAATCTTAGGGAAAACGACATGTGTTTGACAGTGAAAATAATTTCTAACTGGTCAAAGTAAAATGGTATTACGTCTCAGATTAAAGCTGTTTATTGTCCTCCTGCTCATCTTCATTATCATAACAGCTTACCGCAGTTAAATCAAGAATAATAAAAAAAAGAACTGGAGATAGCTTAAGATCAATAAGAATACAAAGCAATTTCTATAATGGAAATGAGGTAATAAGCAAAGGTTCTACCATAGATCTCTGTTCTCTGGAGTGCATCTTAATTCAAGGGTAAAAAATCATAACTTCACCAGAAAGGAGAGATGTATTTTGGTAATCTGCATAGTTGTAAATAAAAGTTTAAAACTTTCAGATCAATATAAATATTCAAAAAAAAATTTCAGTTTTGTATTTTTATTTTTCTGAGTGCTCTTTGCTTTATATGTTTTAGTTTCTTCAAGAATGTAGGTTAGGTGCTAGGCTTACACTATGATCATACCCGAGATTCCTCTTATAAAGGTATTTAATACATTGTAGCATTTGGTTTTGCACTTTGTAAAAGTATAAGAACGATCACAAGAATTCTAATTCACGATGGTTTATTTCTTAAAAGAGATAATCTTCCATAAACTTTTAAATAAAATGAATACTTGTTGAAATTCCAATAACATTTTGTCATGCAAAGTAAAATTTAGGGTTTTCTTAGTTTTTTCCAGATAATTGAAGATTTTGACTCCGTAATAAAGAAATATATTTGTAAATGTTAGCATTTGATTCTCCACATCAAAGAATGATAGTGCATTACCCCGTAATTCCATTAATATTTTAATGGAAAACTCAAACAGGATTTCAAACTCGAGTTTGATTTATTAATAATTCATCAATAGGTTTTTTAGCTATATTTTTCATGGTAAGAATCATTAATACTTAGGAAACTATTCTAATAGATTTTTGATAATCATCAATTTTCCATCCAAAATTCGGTAACTTAATCTTGGAAAAAATATATCAAGAGTGTTGTTGCATCTTTGAATCGTATAGAAACCTTCAAAACATGGTCATATTATGCGCGAGTAGTTCAAGAGTAAGATACAGCTGCGTCACGTTCCTCATTTTAGTACGGTTTTGATACAGTGCAAAATGAAAGAATATTGTTCTCATGATTTAGTGCCAAGTCATGTAGATCAATCCTGCACTGCCTTTTATTTTATATTCAAAATAAAATTAAAATCATTTCATAAGAATCATAGTCACAATTTTATTGTCCACAATCAAAACGAAAACAATTAACAACTATTCATTTACAATATATATATTAAATCTAATTCCTACTTACGATGCGATCTGTCATGTTTTTAAAATTTTTCTTAAACCTTTATGAAGCTAGGTTTTCGACTGCTAGGTTATACACTTCGGTTCTATTATGGATCTTGTCTTCGAGGCTTGCTTCAACTGGTATCTAGCGGAAAAATTCGGTGTCTCACTTACACGTTAAACTGAAATTGTTTCCTGAGTGTGTTTGATTACTTGTTTAACTTAAAAAGTATGTTACTTAGTTCCTTGAGTATTTTCCCTGGTAAATCATGTGAGAGGATGCTTGATACCTAGAGCTTATCGAAGATGTGTTGGGGTAATTTCCTGTTTCGGTTTGTTCCAGCTGAGAGCCCAAAGCTCCAGTTGCTTTCTGATTCGTTTTGCTGTATCTGTACATTGTAGTCTCCAAATATGATCCTGAGATATTCCCTTCTGGGTATGCAAATGGCTTTTTGAAGTCTTCAAAAGAAATAGTTGTATAATATCGTTCTCATCCCTGTGCAGAGCGAATATATATGAAGAATATAGAACCTTTTAGAGTGTAACCTAGATTTAACCCGTAAAACCTTATCTTTATCAATTATTTTTCATGTCACTGTCAACAGAAACTCTCAAATGGCTTATGCCTTTCTTTTCTATATGTGCGTATTTAGAGAGACCTGTAAAAATCCACTTCAGTTTATAAGGCCTCGTACTATTGAGGTGTCCTACTCCTTTACTTTCACCTTGCTGTAAACCGAGAGGTCCGTGTCAAAAGCTATGGCATATTGCTCGATAGACTGAAGATTGTAAGAAGTGAAGCAATAAAAAAACGCTGATACAACCGATATTGCCCTGGAATTTTGCGCTTCGTTGACTGGTAACGATCGTGAGGCAGGTTGAGGTTCTTTGGTAAATATTTCAGTTTCTTTCTCTCCATATCTTTGGCTTCTTGGAAACTTAAATCATAAAGTAGAGTTAAGCTTCCAACTCAATGCTCTTCGTGTTGAAGGGTTGGATATGATTTTGGTGTTTGCTTTCGTTTTGGAAAGTTTTGTCTTGCCTTTTTCATTTTAAAAAGTCAAGGAACCAATGAAACTTCAAACAAATTGATTTGTCCAAAATTATGATCTGATTGGTCGAATAAAAATCAAACCTTGAAGTAATGAACTCATCATTTAGATCAGTGTTAAAGCAGAGTTTAGAGGTTGCAAAAGAACCTTTATCTCATCAACAACGGGTAACTAGATTATATCGTGCAATGCTAAAGAATCAGTTTCATTGGTCTGTGCACCGGGACGTATATATCCAAGAATGCCAAAAGATTCACGATGGATTTCGCCAGCTGAAAGATTTACCAGAAAAGGAGAGTTTATACTATCTGGAAAAGTATGAAGCTAAGTTGAAAGACATGGCTCATCCAGAGCCGTATATTATTCCATGGATGCCTGGTGGATCTAAGTTCATGAGAAACCCAACACCTCCACCCGAGGTTGTGTACGCTGGAGAAGAAATTCCAGAAGATGCACGCACCGGAACAAATACTCCAATTCATTTGGATTCTATCCCAGTTACCTTTCGGCCTCATTAAAGTTAAGTTTACTTTAATTATTGCGTCTAATAACCTATAGTCTACAAGATTAAGGATATCCAGCCAGAAATCAAGAGCGTTCCGCCAATGGGGGTAACGATTCCAACTTTAAGTTTCGTCAGAACTAAAGTATAAATGCTTCCAGAGAATAGGAGGGTTCCTAATATGAATAACTTCGCAGGTGTTTGTTTGTTGGGGATCTTCGCCGAATGGAGATAGAGAACTGCTAAAGAATGAATCAAGTGATAGTGCGCTGCTGTTTTCCAAGATTCAATAAGTTTTGGTTCTACATTCATACCTGCCAAACCATGAGCTCCAAAGGCACCAAGGGCTACAGCAGAAGCACCCATTAAGCCAGCAACTTGAAGTAAATTGTTAAACATAAAATCTTATCTTTGTATCTCCGTAACTCAGTTCTGAATTACATTTCATTGGTCAATTTTGAGAATAATGCTTCTTTATTGGTAGATAGATTCGTAGATATTGAAACTGGATTACTGGTACTGTCTCGTAATAGCGAAACTTGATATAAGAAATATTACAAATTTGCGTTTACCATGAAACATTACCCTTCCGGTAATCTTACTTGCGTAGTACATATACTGTGAAATGTCCAGAATATTCTTTGTATTGATAAACTGCAGTTAAAATGGTGCTTCAGGGAAACTCGGCGAATTTATATCTACAAGGGAAGAATTATCTCGCTAAAGCAATAGAGGCAGATGAGAATAAAAACTATCCACTGGCGAGTGTAAATTACACAAGAGCGTGTGAGCTCTTTCTACTTGGAGTTAAGAGAGACCGTAACAGATTGAGGCGACATCAAAACATCGAAAGGGTTCAAAGGTATATATCCAGGTTGGAAGTTGTTAAAGAGTTACTTGCCGAAAAAGAGCATAAGCCACAGGAGAAGAAAAAATTTGTTAAGAAAGGAGGACTTGATGACGTTGCTGGATTAGACTTTGTTAAACAAAACTTAAAGGAAGCGACACTGCTGCCACTTCTGCAGCCGCAATTGTTCAAGGGAAAGAGAAAACCGTGGAAAGGAGTTTTATTATTTGGACCACCTGGAACTGGAAAATCTTTTGTTGTATCAAAACTTTCTGAAGAGTTGGATATGACGTTCATTCCACTCTCATCTGCAGAAATTGTTTCTAAGTGGCAAGGAGAAAGTGAGAAAGCATTGAAGAGAATATTTAAAGAAGCTAAGGAGTCTGTAAAGAAAACTGGCAAACCTTGTGTCATATTCATAGATGAAATTGATTCAATAGGTATGAAGCGCGATGGTGGAGAGAAAACAGAGTCAATGCGTCGTGTGCTTAACCAGCTCCTTCTTGAAATGCAAGATTTGATCGATGCGAAAGGCCCAGAAGCAAATAAAATAATGGTAGTAGGCGCTACTAATCATGCGCATGAGTTAGATTTTGCTCTGAGAAGGAGGTTTGAAAAACGGATTTACCTTCCGCTGCCAGGGATTCAAACAAGGTACAGAATTTTTCGACAGAGTTTGGTGGAAGACACCGATGAGGGAAAAAAAGCACCTATGTTCACAGAAGCTGAGTTAGGTGAGTTTGCTAAGCGCACAAAAGGATTTAGCTCTGCTGATGTGGCAGTAATTTCAAGAGATATTTTAATGCTGCCAGTTCGTAAGTGTCTACACGCAAAATACTTCAAATACGTATTTATAGAAAAAAGAAGCAAAAAGGGTTTTTTGAGTAGATTTGGGGCTAATCATGAGAAAGTACTGGTTCCTTGTGAAGAAAATGATGTAGGGGCCATGCAGATGAGAATGCTTGATGAAGGATTCCCAACCAAAAAGCTACACCTACCAAAAGTGACACTTGACGAGGTTCTTGGTTTAATAAAGAAAGCAAAGCCTAGCGTGTCTGCAGAAGATGTTAAGAAGCATGAAGCAATTGCAAAGGAATTTTCCAGTGGAAAAGACATACACTTAGAGGATGATGAAGATTTCCATTCTCTTGGTGTACCTCCAGTTAATACCCACTTTAAGCTTCCTTCTGTGAGCCATTTGCCAATGCCTAAGAGTCGTGAAGATGAAGGAAGAGTTCCTTTACCGGGTTAATCCGGATGATATTATCCTATGAAAGCATGTGCATTTAGTTTGATATCTAGTTTGTATTTAGAACAGTTTAAAATGAATTTGGCTCAAACCGAGCTACCTATTCAAGAATCTGCACTTCCACCCACCAGTCCCATTAAAACCTCGAAGAAACCTAAGGAATCACTGCTCAACTTCTTCTTGCATACTTTCTTTGACACAGAAAACTTTTGTTCTCTTAGGCCTGACATTGACCTTTCGCTGATTACAGAGTTTGTCATCAATGATCAAAGTTTAGAGAAACTAGGAAAAATTCACCCATCTATGACTTCACTAAATCTTTCTGGCTGTTCCAAAGTCACTGATGATGGTTTGATTTTGCTCTCAAAACTGTGCCGGAAACTAACATGTATAAATCTGTCTCGACTTCCACAAATTAGTTCCTTAGGTTTCAGAGCTATTGGCCTGTCAAATAAGTTTTTGGAGATCTCTCTTTTTCTTTCAGAACATGTAGACGATGATTATATCCGGGCCATTTCAAGCACATCATTCTTGTTGAAAAGATTTAGTTTAACGCAAAACAAACTAGTTACGGATAATTCTTTGATTACACTAAGTCAGTGTTGTCATGACTTAGAAGAACTTAATCTATCAGACTGTGAAAAAGTTTCACAATTTGGAAATTATTTTCTAAGCTCGCTTGCTCAAACTTGCACCAAATTGATTACTGTGAAGATAAGCGGTTGCGCCTTTGTGAAAAATCCTGGAGTGATTAGCTTAGTTCGTAACTGTCTCTTCTTGGAAAACCTTCTTCTGAACTTTTGTACCCTAATTTCTGACTTCTTCATTAACACTTTGGCGCAGGATGATTGCTTCTATGTAATGAAGGGGTTAAGTCTTGGAAATAATCGGAACATTACTCAGAAGAGCTTAGGGCAGCTCTGTCATTGTTTTCCTGATCTGGTAGAGTTGAGCTTGCAGAAGAATGATAAACTTACAGATGCTGCAGTTCGTGAACTTGTAAATTCGCGCCAACTGAAATCGTTGAATCTGGGATCGTGCAAACATCTTTCAAATCGAGCCTTGGAAACAATTGCAGCTAACCTTACTTTACTCCAAACTTTAAATCTCTCTGAGAACAACACCATTACAGAAACTGGAGTTCAAAGTCTGTTCACAGGTTGTACAAGTTTGATTAGACTTGAATTAGTAAACTGCGATCTGCTTCCACGAGAAATTCTGGAAGAAACAGTTGCAAATCTTCCCTTCGTAGAACTTGCGAATGACAGATGTGCTTTTGTTCCTCTTAAAGGGGATCCAAAATACGCTACTTACTTGATTCATGAATTTGAGAAGTCTGTAAGAGAAATGAATGCTGCTTGTGTCATTCAAAAGTTCATGAGGCGTGTAAAAGAAATTGGGGGAGCAAGAGAAAGAAAAAGGTTGAAAACGATGATGTGGTTAATTGTCCGCTTGCAACCACTCTACAGGAAGGCGATCGCGAGTAAACGACTTCGATTAGAAACCTGCAGGAAACAGTGTAATTCTGCAGCGGTGATCATCAAGAGAATCTGGAAGCATTACTTGTGGATTGTTTCTTTGCACCGAAAGTTTAAAAATAGAAAAAATGTTTTGATCCAAGAGAAAAATGTTGTTACCATTCAAAATGTCTTTCGTGGTTACGTTGCACGATGTACATTATCACTTCTGCAAAATGAGAAGAAGGAAAAGCTAGCGGCAAAGGCCAGGGAAGAAGAAAAACTTAAACTAGGGGCCATTAAAGTTACTTCTTTTGCTCATCTCGTACTAGCAAAACGAGCTAGGATCTCTTTGGTTGAGACTCGAGAAAAGATTACTGCTCTGAAAAAGCTTCAGAACGTGAAAGCTTTATCAATCCAGCTAATGTTTAGAGTTAATTCTGCCAAGTTAATTTGTAATCGAGCTCGTAGAAAAAAGGAAAGACAAATGTTGGAACTTCGGTCCTGTATTAGAATACAAAATGCTTTAAGAAGAAAAGAGACTTATAAATTGTTTGCGAAACTTAAGAATCAAGCAATCTTGGAAAGAAGAAACCAAGCTGCAGTTTTAATTCAGAAGATATGGAGAGGCTATTGTGGGAAACAGGTTGCTGCAGTTTTTAGGGGATTCAAGAAGCTGTCAGACTTAGAGCAAGGCTTTGCAAGGAAAATTCAAGGTTGTTATCGATGCTACAGAGCATATTGTATTAGGGTGGACTTAGAGTATAAAAGAAACTATGAACAGTTCAAACAAAGTGCAGCCTGCCTTATACAAAAGGTTTATCGTAAATTTTTCCTAAAGAAAGAGTTTAAGCAATCTTTCAAACTGAAAAAACTGAACGACAAACTTCAGATTTCAATAAAAAAACTTGATGAACTGATTCAAAAATTGAATAAGCTAGCTAGAGAGCAGAGAAATGAGCAAAAAACCCTGAGCACAATTGAATCCAATATGATGTCAATGATTTTGGAACTTGAGAGAGTATGTAAATCCTCCATGCCCTACTATGATTCTAAATCAGTAACTGGCACTACTCAAAGGTACGAGACGCGACATCTTGCAAGAATGCTTCGATTAAATGTAGAACAAATGGGCTTAGAGAAGCAAAAACGGAAACAGAATGTCTCTATATTGGCTAAGAAAAGGAAGCAAGTTGAAATTAAGATTGAGAAACAGAGAGCGGAGATAATCATTAGACGAGAAAAAGTTGAAGTGTTAAGAAACCCTCCTGTAAAAACTTAATCTTCCTGTATTAACAAGGAGATAGATATTTGAAACATATCTTCCCGAAGTTGTATTTTTTTGTTACAATGTTCGGTTAAATTAACAAGTACTCCACTTGGGCTATTTTTTTCTTGATGGGAAGCCCAGAAAATGCGTTTCGAATTATTATCATTAATAAAATGGCCGCAAGTCTTTGCAGAGGGTGTGAAATTATAACAGCAAAAATAAAAAGTATACGTTTTAACTCAAAAATTATCTTTCTTTAGTTTCTAATATGCTGAGCTTATGAAATCAAGCCTACCCCATTCAAGTCAATGAGTTTTTATGAGCTATTTGTCGTTAGACCTTAGATTGCTCAAAATGATCGAAGTAATTTTATCTGACAAGATTTTTGAATGTAGTACTATTACTGAAGCACTGCACGGGGGTTACAGACGTAGTGAGCGAATGGCAGCAAAGAGTTCTTTTAGAGTCCGGTATAATGGGTGATCTCATCGCTATTACGCTCAATTACTTACTCCCTTTTTGACGATCCTATAACATCTTGCTGTTACAGGGAATTAACTGAAGTGCTTGTAAAAAACCTAAGAAAAATATGGAAGTAGCTTTAGATTGGAAAAGTGAACTAACTAGAGACTTTCTGCGAATGTCACCGGTGCGGTGAAATTATTATCTGAAGAACATGTCGAGCAAGCTACCAAAGTTAAAGAAAAGAGCGACATGGTCCTAGTGCTTTCACTAAATCTAGCTCGCAAAATAGATGTTTGTATGTTGGAAATTGACTTTGTAGGATACGGGTAACCATTATTACCGATGCATGACAAAAAAAAATACATTTTAGAAGAGGATCCATTTCCAAGATGATATGATTGAAACAATAGAAACGCTGAAAAACCACTGCAAATCAAAGCACCTTTTCAATGCTCAGAATCAAACTTTCTAACTACGAAACCCTAATTTTCAAGGAACTATCGCATAAGCCGCAGCATCAGCTATATCAAATGAATTTAAGTATCTTGTAACAGGAAAACTGCATAGATGAAACCGAAACCTGTTAGAGTATGCAAGAACTGCAGTACTGCGACAACACAATCATCGAACTTTTAGCTCAGCTCTCGAAGGAGAAGCAGCACTACAGTATACCTACATATGACTACTTAAACCTAGGAAACTTGTTGGACGAAACCAGAGACCGGAGTTGAAAACTCGAGATAAGAATTTAAACCTTCCAGAATTCTATATAAAAAAATGCAGTTTTCCCAGCACCAATAGTCAAGGCCGTACAATGTTGTATACTTTGTTGGGTCAATCTAGAACTCGTGACTCTATATTTCATAGCTTTGTTCTTAAGTTTTGGATTAGATTCAAACTACCCAAAATATTTTATTGGGGGAAACAGCAATACCTTACCATCTAACAGGCGTTTGCTCAATGGAACTAACTCTCAAAAATCAAATATAGGACAAATAGCTCCATAATATCTCAAGTATCGGTGAGTGTAGCAGAGTCCTAGTGGTCAAATTAAATCATTGCCAGACAGACATGGTTATTATTGTTATCAGACGCGTAGTCTCAAGAAGCGGAGATTAGTTTAGTCTCTTCATGTAATCATGTAGCAAAGTAGATATGCAAATTGTTAATCAGCATGATTATGATTGTAGAACCGTTGAGTTCGGCTTGGCTTGAAATAAGAATATATCTTGAAAAATGTGCAACATTGAATTTGTATATATCAATTTACATTCTTAAATAGTTTATTCTTAGCATAGCTGTGAAATAATCTAGAGAATTCCTTTAGTTATTTCCATCGCCATATATGTTGCAAGTACGGGTACTCTACTATTTCTAGTTCTTAACTATAGTTTTTTCCTTTACAATATTTTTTGCTTAGGAATTAGTAAGTATATAGCCAAGAGAAAGTGGGGGACAACCTCTGGTTCTTATTACTTCAGTTCCACTATGAAAACTTTAAGGAGTCTATTTTTAAGTTGTGGAGATAAATTACAATTATTTTATTTTCACCTCATTGTCAAATCACGATATATTTAACCCCTAGCCATCGTGCAACTTTCTCCAGGTGCTGCTTTTATTGAGTGATTCTTTGTGCTTACTAATACATATCATTTATTCAAGTGGAAAACTCTATTCGTCATTTTTTCTTCTAAAAACCAGAAAGGCAATTCTAGAGGTAGAAAAAGGCTAGTTTAGCTGTCAACATCTTTCTACTATTAACCGTATGTACAGATATGAAAATCTACTCCCTAGTAAAATTAGGCGAATAAATAGCTAATCCAAACAATATGAACCTGTACTTAGAAGAAGAAGATGGATAATTGCATCTACATTCTTCCTATGTGTACAAAATATTGACATATATCGGTTAGCAAATCTCTTGGGTAGCTAAAAAATTAGGCTTAATGTCACTTTGAAAAGTGCTATTGATGAACTAGAAAAGCAAAAATATAGTTGAAACCAACAACAACCCCCTATTGTAGCATCTTAATTAGGTTTATTATCTTAACAATATTTGTTCCACATTATTACTTTCCCTTGTTTCTCTTTGAAGTTTCATGTTTCTTTATGTTTGAATTTTTCTATCTGAAGCAAAATAAGCTTGTATTAAACATGATTAGGCGGGTTAATGAGAAAAAGTAACAGAACTGTCGCTATGTGTGCATAGCCATTGCGAACATTCATCTAGAACGATCATAAACTTATCCAGTTTGTCTAGAAAGTGAAAGAAAACCGGAGGAAGCTGCAGAAAAAGGACCAGTTATCATGGCTTAGAACACTTTCAATAGCATAGATCAACTTATTGCTACTTCTGAATGTATTAGTAACATCTATAAATAATTTGGAGTTGTACTGTACCAAGGTGGAATTTTCGGAATTACAGTATGATAAGACAAATAAAGCGGCTCCAAAACAGTAAATTCAAAGTAAAAGAAAAACTGCAGTTTTTCATTACTAAGAAAATATAAGGGGGGGGTATGCAGAGAGTCTAACAAAAAACTTGTCTGCAAGACACTCCATCATATTAAACATAAAGCACAGCTAGAACAGCTGCTTTCGAGAAATGAAATATCTCCTCTAACATTCCAAAAATTACTTGCAATTCTTGCTACAAAACTTGTTTCATGAGGAAAACACATATACTACTGGAAGAATGCACAATGTTTTAGTTAAACTGGTGAGAAGATCTTGAGGCTCGCAAAACTGCTTTTGTGAGCTGATTCCTTGTCATTGTTTTCCTTTGAAGAATAAATGATGATTATTAGTTTTAGCGCTTTTGGTACTCAGTATAAATCAGAATATCTTTTACTAAAATTTTGCGCTTAGTTACATCATTTTAATTCTTTAACTCTAAAGTTTCCATACGGTTACAAACACTGGCATAATAATGTCACCATCCAAGTATTCCAAGAAAAATTGTAAACTTCACAAAAGATTTCGAGGAAATCAAAGGAACCGAGTGGTCATATACTCTGCAAAATAATAGAGTTTTGTTGAATTGGTTTCAAAGATCATTTTTCAAACTTATGTTTTACTACTTTCAGACTCTATATTTGCATACTCATTTACTCATTTACTCATCACCTCTATTCCATTCTTCCATTTATGCTTAAGACAACCATTCTATTTCCCCTGTAGCCAGAAATATATGATATTATTATATGTTTGGACCAAAATGTTCGAAACTATATTTTAGTATTGAATTTTGCCTATGCTTTAGTGTTTGAAGCCTTCGAACCCCCAAACAAACAGTAAAGACTAATAAGCATTACTTATTGACTTCATCAAAGTGGAAAAAGTACCATATCACGCCGTCTAAATATTATATTTTAAGGTGGATTGAAAAAGAAAGATATATAATATAAAAATTTGTCTATAAGTACTTCGTTCCTTATTGTTTTCAGTTTGAGAGGGCTTTGAACTTTCAATCCTCTTGCTGTTGCCGCACTGAACTTCAACAGGCTGCAAGAACTCGCATATCTTGGAATTAATGCCAGACGCGATACCTAATATATTTTTTTCAACATTTTTGTCAGAATTTATTAGATATTTTACCCATGCGGCATTCAACTCTCTTAATCGTATTCCAAGGTTAATAAAAAGTAAACCAAGAACAATGCAAGATCAAAACGCGAGCAACCAGGATCGAACTAGTGACCTCACGATCTTCAGTCGTGCGCTCTCCCAACTGAGCTATGCTCGCTCTCTATGGTGAAACTCCAAATACATATTTAATTTTATGATTATGAACTAAAGATACCATTTTCAAACGGCAAAGAAACCGTAGAGAGAAAGATTAATCGTCTTAAAACCATTCTGACCCAACTAAACCCTCTAAGAAACATGACAACAACTCAATGGCAAATTGGCGATCCAACCTACTCTGTGGTTGCCCCAAACTTGTGCCAATTCACAGCTGAGTTTGAAGATAACAACTTCGTTGCGTTAAAAAAGAAAACTAAAGTGAACCACAACACTGTCTTATTCACTTTTGCAACCCCTGATGTTACAAAACCTCTGAATTTATCAACTTGTGCCTGCATACTAGCAAAAGCACCTCTCACCGATGCAGAGAACAACCCTATTGTCCGCCCCTACACGCCGGTATCTACTAACGCAACTGTCGGAGAATTCGAACTCTTGATCAAGATTTATCCAGACGGAAAGATGTCCAATTACTTGAATGATCTTCCTGTTGGAGAGAAGGTTATGTTCAAACATATCAAGTTCAACGTGAAAACTCAGTATCCGTTCGGAAAGAAGAAGATTTGTATGCTTGTGGGAGGAACAGGAATTACGCCAATGGTACAAGCACTTCACGCAATACTAGGAAATCTAGAAGATAAGACTGAAGTGAAGATGCTTTATGGAAGCCAGACGCAAAAGGATATTCTTGGTAAGGAGATTCTAGACCAGTGGGAGAATAATCCAAGACTTAGTGTGAAACATGTTTTGGATAAAGAACCTGCAAACAGTGACTGGCAAGGTGATAGAGGATTTATCACTGGTGACATGGTTAAGACTTTCTTTGGAGAACCTGAACCTGATATGAAGATCTTTGTATGTGGTCCACCAGGGATGTATAATGCTTTCTGTGGACCAAGAGATAAACCAGAAGTTACAGGAATCCTAGGAGACCTTGGGTTTGATGCATCTACAGTTTACAAGTTTTAAACTTTAATTTACTTAGAGAAATGCTTTTGGTTTGAGTAAGTTTTCCATTGGTGACAAGTATCGCAACATCTAAAAAAATAAACTTTCTCAGAAAATTAAAAGTAATAGTAATTTCATTAAAATCATACCGGCGAGTGAAGTTTTATCTTCATTGAAAAAAGTTTTGGAAATGTACCTTGTCTAGTTTTAAGCAGTCCTATACTTCAACAAAAGCCCATCTTTATTGATTTCGTTGTTTTGTTGGTTTTGAATTTATACAAGAGGCTTGTGCGCCAAAGATTATATCCCTGGCCAAATGGCCTAAGATGTTTAGACTTCCTAATGACGTGGTAGAGTGAAATACTACATGGAATAATCTCTCTAGAAAAGAAACCATAATAATATAACCTATGACTGAATCTTTATTTGGCCAAGGATTTCAGAAAAAAAGTAAGGAAATGGAAAACTAATAACTCCAAAGGCCTAGTGTATTTTGAGAATTAACACTGGAAAGAAAGTATTTTGAGTGGTTTGCTCAACTTAACATGAAACTAATTTAGTGCCGCCAGAGAGGTGCAAAAGGAAAAGAAGGTATGAATAAATTAATTTAAGACCTCCTATTAAAAATTATATATGCTTAGTTATTTATTTCTTTCCCCACGGTTTTAAAGGGTGGTGAATGATATGGTTTGTTGTCTTTAGTAGTGAAATTAATCAGAGAGGAAATTTTTGTGTTGAGAAAAAGTTAAATACTTTCATAGTATGGCAATGAAGATACGGTATTCAATTTTTTTAATAAAAATTAATTCTTTGATTGTTTGCAATGGTACTTCCGGTTTTCTTATAGTACTGATAATAGGTACTGGAGAAGAAATAATTGTTTCTGAATGTTTTACTAATCAAACACTCCAGGAAGTTCACTGAGAGCAAGAAATCAAAATAATGTGTTGACCATATAGGGTTAAGATAGCTTTATCAACTCCACATCTGAATCCCGAAGCCTTATACTGTTAGGGGGAAATAACCCAAAGCTATGAATTGGCGCAACAAAACATTAAACTGCTGCTTGACTTAGCAATGAAATACGAATGTTCTTTGCGTTAAGGTGTTGATCTAGAAATTATGACCACCTTATCTAGCGAAGTACGGCAATTAATTATTCTCTGCCAAAACGCTGCTAGAAAGTGTTCTTAGACGCTAATGTTTAGTTCGATCCAAGTAAATACTTAAGAAATAAAATAAAATGAGCAACCTGATAACAAAAAAAAAGATGAAAAGATTAACTTCAACAGCAAGCTCTCATTTCTACATTAAAAATCGTAGAATATAATTCTTACTGTCTTTTACATGCCAGGCCTTTAGCATATTGAATTTCTTCTGCTGATTTCAGCCATTCTAATGGTTTCAGATAAAGGAATAAACATTTTGAGCTAGTTTTGCTTCTTCCGTTTATTTCACACAAACGCTGAGTTTTCAAATGATGTTTTCGTAGAATCTGACGCCAAATTTTGAGCAAAATCATGGGATAGTGAATTAAAAGTTCATTCGGTGTCAACGAAGTTTCTTAAAATTAATTAATACTTTTAAGAGCTGCAAAACGTTTTAAAGATACTTCAGTTTGTTCGGAAAAGTCATTGATTCCTTTCAAGGAACCATTAAGATGGCGGAAAAGAAAAGCAAATTTTGTTACATTTCTTCTATTGATGCAAATGATAGATAGTGAATCATGTTCTAATGTCTTCCCAAACTTGTATTTTATGTTGTTGATGTCCAATCGTTAACTACTTCCGTCTGCAGCATGATGTTCCTTCGATATCGCTAGAAGAAGGACCATAGCATTTCTTCCAAACAAGCCCATAAATGAGAGTTTCTATGGCAAGAATCTCATAGCAAGTAAGACTAGTCAAGTTTGACCATCTTCCAGTTTCATTGCTTTCTTCAATCTCTTTGAACGAATCCTTGCAACTTCCACATTATCCTCATATGATATAAAATAAGAATCAATAGTCCTTTGAGCACTAACAGCGTTATATGCTCTCAGTGGTTCTTCCAGTATTTTTTGAATAGTATGAGGAGTCAAGCCCAGTTTCCTACTCAGAAAGGAATTCAGCTTATCTTCTTTTGGTTTTTGCCAAAACTTTGCTCCTTTCTTCTTTAATTTTTTGCCTACCTCTTCCTCTGCCAGAACCTCTGGATTCTCATATGCATCAACTACTCTTCTAGATGGAAATCCTTCAGGTAACACCCAGCTCTTCTTTACATTTTTATGCTTTAGCCAGAACTCTTTTCTTGAAGCAGATGCCTTCGTGTTCCTTTGTCGAACCGATACACTTTCAACCCACTTTTTTAATTGCCCAAATTCTTCTAAAGTAGGGTACTCTTGAACAATTTCTGTCCCATTCACTATACCAATATTTTTTACTCCCTCTGTGTAATCAGACCCTAATAAAAGAGCGAGCAAGATAATTTTTTCCCTGTTTAATCTAAGCTTTTTTTCTATATCCCTCATCTTATAAGCTTCTACAAATTTCTTATCCATGAAAATGTTTTTGTACACGTTTTCTGCACCAAATAGAAAAACATCAGAATCATTTGTTATAACTCCATCTACATAATTCATCTTCTCCAAGAGAGCACACTGTGCTTCAGCTTCCATTGGCGCTTCGATAAAAGGAAATCCAAACAGAGTTATTAATCTCTTCACTTCATCAATCATTGTCTTAGTCACCTGGAACTGCGAAGATTCTAAAGAACGTAGCTTCTTCCTATTTTCTGCTGCTTGTTCCTTCAAATTTTTCTCCAGATCTTCAAGACTTATTTTTAATTTTTCAGGGATATCTTCCTCGTTTTCTTCTATTAAATTAATCTTCTCTACCTGTTCTGTTGGTTCATTTTTCGTTTCTGCTATCTCCAAAAGCGGAGTCAGATCATTTGGTTGTCCAATAACTTGGGAGCTTCCTTCTTCTCTCTTTTCCACTTGATGTCTTGAACTCTCAGAAGTTTCAACTTCTTGAACAACTATTCTTGGTGTTTTTGGCAGCTCTATAAAAGAAGCCTTGGTTGAAGAGCGTAAGTTTCGCCTTTTTTCATCTGCTAAAGGTTCCTGTACCGGAGCCGCAACATCAGGCTCTGCATCCCATTCAATTTCTTCTTCTGAAGAATCACTGTCAATAACTTCTACTCGGTCCAAGTTGATTTCGGTGGATTTTGCGCTAAATTCGTCCTCAAACTTCAAACATGCAAACTTTCTCTTTTCTCGTGGTCTGACATCTTCTTTTACGAAGTTAAGCTCTTCAAATTCATCAGCAGCTGTTACTATGCTTTCCTCGTCATCACTAGCTTGTACTTCCATTCCAAGATCCTTACCATCTTCTACTTCTTTTCTTCTACTCTTCTTTTCTTCTTCCCTTATTTCTCTCAAGATATAATAAGTGTCTTTTTCAGATACCACCTTCCTTCCAACTTGACCGTTCACAAGTATTTTCTCTAACGATTCAATTTTCTGTTTTTGCGCACATCTATCAAGAAATTCTTGCATTTGTCCGTTGCTATACTGCTGTAGAGTTTGCTGAAGGTTACCGTTTAAGTCGTTATTAACACTTTCAAATTGATAACCACGATCTCGTACGCTCTTAAATACTCGTTCTCCACCGCTTTCCTCGTTGAGAGTAGAAGAAATAAGTTTGTTAGTAGGTTCCTGAGCTAGAGTCTTATTCTTGAAATGTTGTAAAATTTCGTATTGATGGTGTAATGGAAATTGAGCGAGGAAATCTTGGTTGAGGTCATCTAAAGACTCAAGAGATATATTAAGATCAGGAAGAATGTTTATTGGTTGTTTGCTATGTGGAATCTTTGGCAATTCATTGGCAGGAAAAAACTCGTTTGTACCAGAGTTTTCCAGATGTTTATCTATTCTTTTCCTAATATTGTGAGGAATCTTTGGAGATGATTTCTGAGAAATTTGGGCAAGTTCCAGTTTTTTTTGAAGAAGATTGTTTAGCACAAGTTTTTCAGCTGTAGCTTTGATTAGTTTTTCTTGTTTCTGTCGCAACTGTCTTCTTCTTCTGATAGTCTCTTTCTTGAGGGCTGGAACACTTCCATCAAAAACAAAAACAGGTTTTATCTAAAACTTAGACTAACTTAGAAGATACTTGGTGCGAAATAAGTTTCAGGATTCTTCTAAGTGTTCCAAGAATGTGCGCACTTCGGACAATTTCCCCTGATTCTCTTTCTTTCATAGCTAAAACAATATATAGAGAACGAAATCTACCATAAATAAATTGAATTAACCAAATTGAGATGTCTACTGCTAGAACTTTACCATGTAAAGTCTGAATGTCAACTCTTCGACTTGCTGGTGCTAAGAGTTCCCATAGGCCATTTACACCCATAGCTTAAGGATTGTCTTAGGATTGTTTCGCTCCTTACCTTTATAAACCTAGTATTTATATGTATCCTCGGTAGTATAGTGGTTAGTATATCCGCCTGTCACGCGGATGACCCGGGTTCAATTCCCGGCCGAGGAATAAAAGTATCTTTTTCTAATTCATTGAATCAATATAATAGGTATCAATGTTAGCTACAATGAATAACTGCTTTTCATAGGTGCAAGCTTTCTTCGTATTCCCGAAGAAGACGGCATTCGAATGGTACATCGTAGATACCATGCACAGCTCTCACTAAAGATGTAATAATTAGAGTTCTTTAATTTGCATTTAGTTCAAAACAGCTATGCAATGTATAGGAGGCTACCTGAGTATCATGTAGTTATCTATATTTTATTTAATATATAATAAGTGGTTATTTAAGTAACTAAGTAACGTAGTGTTATATCAGGAAATTGCAATTTATAAGTTAAATGAACAATAATGCAAGAGTTCACGTTCCATATAGTCGTAGAGTTTAAGTTGTCTACAGGGAAAACCCAACCTTTTTAATTCCAGCATGTGCATTCAAGTGCATTTTATGTACTTTCGATGGAAATGAAACCTTAAAAGGATAAAGCATATTAAAAAAGGTTATCAGTTTAAATAAATGCCCTTAAGTAGATTAGTTAAACGACTATAGGCATATGAGAAAACAGTTCAAGGATCCGATAAGCTTTAAAATATCTATAAAGTAAAATTATTAATTATCTAAGTGGTTATGCATTCTAAGACATATTTCCTCAAGTATCTTACAAGCTTCATTTCTGCTTGTCCCGTCAGAGACTTCATCTGAACTATCTTAGTCTTCATCAGCTAGATGGCAATTAATGAAGCAATTAGAATTAATTCTAGGTGACGATTCAGGGGAATTTAAGCATATGGCTCAGGCTTAAAGTATGCTGGTCCCATATTTTGCTCACAAATATAATCATGATCGGTTTCATAATCTGAATAGTTAAGTAGTGACAGGCAATACAGAAATCAAAGTCAAGCATTTTTAGTAAACTACATAAAATTTAATTGTGTTTCTATATTTAATAAATAGAAGAAACAGTTTGGCCCTTTTTTTCTACTTTCCGTAGTTATAACCACACTATTTATGCTATACTAAAATTTTGTGGCTCTTCTTTAAATTTTGAAATATTGCTATCATTTTATTTATTTTCTACGCAACTTAAGAGGTAGATTACATTTATACTCTCTATTCGAGCCTTTTAATTACCAAGGTAAGGCAATGCCAGGAACTGCTACGTTCATTCACTGTTCTTATACTCTCTAGCTCTTAAATACCATTGCATTTCCATTAACGTCAACAGTTGCTTACTAGTTTCGCTAAGCTTTTAAAAAATTGATGTGATGTTGAAAGTATTATGCCTTAAGGATCTATTATCTGACAGAAAGTTCATTTTTTTCTGATTGCAGCTAGGTCAAAATGATTTCCATTTGGACATAATACGTCTATTATGATATTGTTCTTTCTGTGGGTTCTCAAGAGTAACGAATGCTACGGTAAATGTTGCTTATTTTGTTTCTGTGCTTTAAAATTCTTCTCAAGAGAAAATAATACATATGATACTGAAACGTATTTGTAACCATCTTTAATTTACACTTCCTTGATTTCATAAAATATACCTTTTAAAATTTGTGGTTAAACATATTAAATTAAATCCATACATCTTAATTCAAGAGCTAAAGTGTATATTTTGCTATCTATGATTTCTGCGGTAATCGGCTCCAAAGTTTTAGACACCAATAATTTATGATTACCTATTTATGTGATTTCTTATTTTGTTTCTAGGCAAAAGTGCAATGCTTTTTGTTTTCTTAAGCCAATGAGATTTAATTAGGCGGGGTTATTTATATATTTGATTGTTGAAAGTTGAAACTGGACGTTTATTCGTTGGTTCCAGTATAATACCATCAACGAGAAAAATTCATTTTTCAAGTAACTGAGAAACTGTGAAAGACTGCCATATAGTAAAAAAAATCTTCTTCCGACATATCTATTCTGGAAGTATAGTTAATACACTCGTATTATTTTCTAATGGTTAACTTAGAAAAAGGTTATTCAGTCTTGATACTGAGTGTCGTTTTAAATTATTTCATTGTTTTCTTATTCAAATATTTTTAAATAAGCTTTAGTACCCGGAAACATTACATACGTCCCTATTAAGAGTATCTTTCCAATGCTATGAAGTTCTAGTCTAGTTTGCGTAAGAGACTTCAACTTTAAGTATGAGAGGGATACACTTCTAATTTCAATAGGTGCAAAATTCTTGAAAACAATTATTTATTAATCTTAAGCCACTATCTTAATAAAAAACAAACTTCAAAAAAACTGAATCCACTACCCTGTAATACATTTTGATACTGAATATAAACATATGCGGAATGTATGAATATATGTACATATTTGCTATCTACTTGATTGGTACCCTAAGAATTAATTTAAACTGCTGTACGTATAATAAACAGCTAGATTGAAATATGATGCTTAGATCTAGAGCACAGATGACTGACATAAATTTTATTTCTAGACGTAACCTTTGCGTTTCGTAGAGGAAAATCATCTAAGAAACATACTCTTGTATACGTTTGAAACAGAGAAACAAAGTAAGCATAGCGAAGCTTGAAGTGTATTTTTTTTATAAACTGCACTAAAGAAAAATTGTGAGTATATGTTAGGAAGCTAAATTAACAATGATTTAGGATTAATAGCGCGCTAAACAATGAAGGACGCAGCATGCTACAGCTGATCCCTAAAAATCACTATACTTCTCATTGAGCTTTGTATGAAATAGTCTAGCGGTGTTGTAATTGTATAATGTTTTCATAAATGAAAACAAACATTTTTCTGACATCAGTGCCACATGAGTTAATATAAGTTGAGCTTAAGGAAGATCGCCCAAATAATACTCGTACATTTAAAGGTTTTGACTTTTTTATTCATAGTTTCTTACTTTCTTTCTTTTAATATGATGGACATATTTCCAAATATTTAGCCTTTAAATCATGCAGTAAATTATGAAACGAGTTATTAAGGAGAGTCAGCTCTTTATAGATATCTAGTGTGGTAACATATTATAGGTAAATGTATGGAAAGGGTTTTCTTTGATAATCGGCAACATATGAATGTCATTTTGAATAATCTTTGCTTTTATTTTAACCTTTTCCTAGTTAAGCACTCTTCATAAACTACATTTTACTGCTTAGTAAATATCCGTAGGCTTATCTTAGTATATCATTTAGTATTCTCTTTGTTTTCCTGGATATTATACTAGTTACCATAAATCCAAAAATATGACCAACCTGTCGGAAAACAATCAGCTTTAACATACATTTATTAGGGATTATTATTTTGCACATCTTAATCCCGTTATATACTAAGTATAATTTAAACGTAATACTGGCTTAAAAGTCTGTGGTGCTTATGCCTAAGACACAGAATAAAATAACCGATATCGAGTCAAGATGCTTAAAATAAAAATACATGCCAAAAAATAAACTCGATGTATGGATGGTTACAATTATCGGTTAATATATTTTGATTAAATTCATGGATTAATCTTATATTTCTCAGTTTTAGATCTCACTAGGACTTGGAGCACAAGGATAGCTTTACAATTTCATATTAAATGGTCTATGTACGAGTGAAAACCGTACTAGTTGCTAAAGTTAATGTCAAAAGGGTATAAGTTTGGTCTCCCCAAATACATATCTAATTGAGAATAAATAATTTTTTGAAACCGATGATAGCTCTGAATTAGCATTTCTAATCTGCACAATACATGAACATGTTCATACCAATGGGGTTCACTGCCTACAGGGTCTATGAAAGAATCACGTGGTTACCTCTAAGAACCAAACAATTCTGATTTTTTGGTTTTGGAAGGGTCTGTGAGATGTAAATTTTTGTTGATAACATTACAAAAATCTCGTGCTAATAAAAACCAAGTTGAATTTGCAATTGCTCATCCTACAACAAAATATATTTTTTCAGACTTACATTTAGAAGCCGTATTTTCAACTATGCCAGGTGTTTGAGAAAGTAATGTGTATGTTATTTTTGAAGACATTAAATTTTCAGTCCAATACGGTTATTTACACCTGTTAAGATTTTAAATAAATGCTTTGAGGTAATTAAGCAACGTATCGCAGTATTAGATCTGGTTTTCAATCAAGGACAGCTTGGGTGCAGATGGCTACAAAAATGGATAAATGCGGTGTTTAATACTGTAACTTCCTGTAATATGGTAAATGTCGTTAAATTATTTTACTTTGGTTGAGTGTGTTTATTGTATGTGAAAAAAGAAGCAATATTCATGAGCACACGCGATAAACCAGATACCTCAAAGACAAAAAAATAATTGGAAATTAACAACGTACATACTATTTTTTTCGTAGGATTTCAAACTAGTGGATATACGTGTTAGTTCATAGAATTATATATCTAAGCTTATTAACCAATTCATTATTGCCTTTTTCTCTGCATTCTCAATATCCACTGCATAATGCCCTATTTTTATGCTGTAACTGTGATATGCTGAACTCTACAGCCATATATTTTGGTGTAAACATACTGCATTATGGCAAATTAACTGACTTGAGCTCTTAAGCATATGTAGCTATACTCTTTTTATATTCAAGGTGGAATATTAGGACATAATACAATCCTTTACTTTGATGAATAAAACTTACATTAGAAAAACATTTATTGGGGTTGAATTTGTTATTTATAGTTACTTCCGCAAGATTATGACTCTTCTATAACTCTATATGTAAATACCGATTAATTGATCTCATTTTATTTATGTAAATGAATTCTGCATGTGAATTATAATTCCTTTCTAGATGAATTTTGCAATAAATTTTGTGTATAATGGAAATCGGTCGAACCTTCAACAAAATATAGAAAGGAATTTATTTTCATTTTAATGTTCTTACTGACACTATAATTAAAATTATACTATTTAGATACTATTCTTATTGTTTTTATTACTTGAGACCAATATTTTTTGGCAAAAATTTTATTTTTGGATTGTAGGAGAAATTGTATAAAGTCCGAAATTAGGTTAAACAGACAATGAATCTTTTGAATGGGAGTATTTAATATGAAAAAATAAAAATATGGGTGAAATATTACTGTATATAATACATATGTTGAAGGTAAGTTTCTTGTTTTAAAAGCGTAAATCCTAATCTACTATGATAACCAATCATGAGACTTCCACCTGGTCAAGCAGTCCTAAATTCAATTTAATCCTATAGGTTTGTTACGGTTTGGGTAGCAAAACTATAGCTAGACGACCCATATAAGCAGTATTAAATACATTAAATTCGTTAGAATAAGTTTTGCGAAATATTTTAAACCAGATGTACTAAAAAGAAGGTGAAATCATCATGATAGAAGTACGGTTCGTCCTCATATCATTCCTTGACATAAATCTTACATTATTTTTAAATTTGAAGAAATAGACCATCATCATATCTATCCGCTTAATTGTGGCTTTATTCTTGAATTTTTTCCCAACAATAATCTTAACCATTATACCAGTATTGGTATATTGGACTCACGTAAGAAATTTTTGGAGCTAAATCCTTAATTTTTACTTTAAATATACTATTGCTCCTGGGTAAGACAGGGTTATCATATTTGATTCCCTGATAGGTTCTTTAGAGAGATGTCACAAGCATCATAAATTAGTGAAAGGAAGTGTTATAAACACGAGCCACCTTTTCTGTCCGGGGATGAAAAATATAGTTCTATAATATAATATCGCAAGAACAGCGTGCAAATAGTCATAAATAGAAATACAAGGTTTAAAAAGATAAATCAAAATAATATTACCCAATTTAATCTCGACTTTAATGGAACAGTACATTAAGTTATTTGAGTGCTATAGGCTGTATCAAAGCAAGTATGACGCGGTAAATAATCACTTAAGATAATGAAAGCATTTGATACGAGTTACCTTAGAGTAAGTATTTCTTCACAAGAAATGTTAAAGTTTACATTTTAAGCCTGATAGTCACACTTATAGTCTACTTTTTTTTACCTTCGGAACTCCGCTTGACAGAAAATTTAGAGTACTATGTTCAAAGAAACTTTCTCTGGGAAAATATGGTTGGTCAAGAGATTAAAAGCTCTAGTGCGTATTTCGGCTTGGCCTTTTTATGATTAATGGCGTATATGAAGAAGTGTTAGCGTAAGATCATATGTCATTGTTGTTGGTGAAAATACCAGTGAATAAATGTGCGAAGGTATGTATGGGGTTCTAGATCTATATACTTCAGCCAAAAATATTTTTACTGAAAACAGCATGAAATGCTGATGTAACCATTTAGTTTAAGCCCTTTGCTACTTTTCTTAGATCTAACTGCTGTGTCAGGCTTTTTTCATATGTGACATTTCTTTAAGACTACCATAGTTGCCTAAGCATAGATATGTAATACTGGAAGGACAATGTAAGTGGAGAAGAGGTATATGAGCTGCAATAGCTTGGCAATCCTGCATGTAACTTTTTCAAAGATTAGAACTAAAATCAGTAGAAGTTATTAACTTCTTTTATTTTCAAGAATGCGTGGTAAATCCATTTCTTCAGAGAAGATAAAATGTCATCTTGGTGGAGTATCATAGAAGAGTTTCAAATTATTGGCATTTTCCAAAGAAAGAAGGTATCATGCAAAAAATGTTTTGTTCACATATAGCTCAAAGGCAAAATAAAAGTGAATTAGCGATATAATTCCAAATGGGGCTTTTGCTGCTGGAAAAATACCATATTACATATATCTACTGAAATTAACAGAAACTTATGATTGTTTTTCCTGCCCATTCGTTGTGAGAGGGAAACAGCCCTGATAATTCCTCGATCTTATAGATTTTAGTTGTTAAGTTAGTCTCATACAAGAATGAGCGTATTTCATCTCTTCTATAATAACAAAAGAACGAAGAATATTTTGCACCATATACAATTTAAAAAGACTAAAGTACAAAAGTTACTGCAAGCCAATTTAGAATATGCACAGTTTGATACATTCGTATAGATCTTTAGTCATGTTGGTTTCAGAAACAGCTTTCATATAATTCGAAGCTTCTAGGAACCAAGTTGCGAAATAAAGCCTCTATGACAATAATCGCACTGCAAAAAATGGTGCTAGAGTTCACAAACTAAGTCATAATGTATGCAGAGAGGGAATCTCAAAGAAGGTTGCATAATTTAACCTCGTGCTTTTATTAAATAAGAAATCATGTCTACATTAAAGGTATTATCGATGAAAAAACTTCAGGCTTAAAGGAGCATTTATCTAACTCTTAGTTGAGAGATTATTCTTTATAATTGTTTTACAGAAGATCTTAGGTGCAGCTAGTAAAAATTTTACTTATAAAAATTTTTCTTTCCCAATGTGCTGGGATTAATAGCATGTTACATTTATCATTATTTGTATTATTTTGTCGTGACAATTATTACTGGTCTTTTATAAAAGATTGAACGAACCAGGTATATGGAACCGGAAAGGCACCTAAGGTTATTAAACAAGCTTATAGAGCTTAGGTTACCTTGAATTAGACGATAAATAGAATATATCACCTCATGTGCACTGTCTTCTCATGTTCAGTAGCAGATAGCTATGAAATTAGCACAATTTTTGGTTTATTTCAGTATTTGGGTTTTGGGTGCTTCTTATGGAGTATTCTTGGTAAGAAACCATGGCCTTATATCGTGTTCTGTTCGGTCTTAAATAAATAAATCCTAAACCCACAACATATTCTTCCTAAAATGAAATAGGTATAGTAACTGCTCATATGACTCTACTAGCCAGTATGTTCAAACTCTCTTTGTCAAATGCTAATCCCAATATAATGTTTGTCAAAACTTGGAATCATATAGTCTTTGATGAATGTATTGATCTTACCAATGTTGGTCATAGTTCTTTTCTAACTACAGCCCACTAAATGAGAAACGGTGAGATGTGATTAATAGCTGAGGATAACCATTAATTAAGATCTGAGAATGTTTCAAAGCTAATATTAATATCAGTTTCACACAAGCTCAAACTCAATACAGCAACGCAGTTCATTTGCACTGAAGCCTGGTTAAATTATTTTAAAACATTCTTTGAACGCCTGAATTTTTAATTCAACATTAACTAGCACAATATTCATCTTTTGAGTTAATATCAAACAGAAATATTCTTTTCACTAGGCACAAGATCCATAGCAAATGACTTATCACTCTTAAAGAACTATGTGCTTATACAGTCCCGGAATTGAAGTTATCCTTTCGCGAAATAGATGCTTTAATGTAATTTATATTTTCGGTGGACTTACTGTAAACCACAAATATATCACACATTTTCACCTTCATGTCTAGTACTCCATGCTTGCTGTTGGAATTAGTTCAAGCAATTTCATTGGTTTAAAGTGCTAGTTCTGTTAGAAAAAGAGTGCAAATCCAACTAAGCACATTACTTTTGCTACTGTTGGCTTAAGGTTTCACTTCATATTACTGGCCAAAAAAAATCTGTACAGTGCAGCAAACTGAAGTCAGTTATTAGTTAAATCTTTCAGTATAGTAGAGTGATCCACATTAGATGACAGCATTTCCCTTTTAAACAACATTAGTTCTTTAAAAAATATTGAGAAACCCAAAAATATTCCATAATTTAAGTGTTACAAAACTTTAAGCCGAGAAGAAAAATCCAAGAACCATTCAAGCACTAGATTATCAAAATTATTTTTAGATATTCCCTGATTCCATACGACGCAAACACAATAGCATCATTTTGACCCAGGCTGAAGACGAGTCATAGGTACCAATTTTTTTAAAGAGACCTCCTTTCATGAATTATTAAAAGGCATGCTAAAGAAAAGATAATTATTTATTATGCTTACGAAGATGATTATTTTTATTTAGAATGTAGGGTCAAGTCTCAGTGTAATTTTTTTCGGGGTTCTTAAAAAACTCTTCAAACGATTAGTTTCTCCAGGCACTTTCCAGTGACTGCGGGTGAGCTTGCGTAAGTTGAGAGTTCAACAGAAATTTTACGAGAGGAATGTTTACTATACGTGCTTTATTAAGATTAAGTAAGTTTTAAGTGAGGTTAGGATGATTTTGTTGCAAATATGCCCAGTCTAGCTATTATTATTTAGCAAAAACTAATTTTATTACTTATTAACCTTCATCCAGAATGTATAAATAAAGTTGCACAAGCATAGTGTATGCTATCAAGCTTGTAACTTGAATAGTTTCCGTTGCTCTTGTTTACGATGCAATTCCGTGAAACCATAAACTTGTCAATTCTGAAAGAATGATACGAAGGAGGTTCCACCCGTGTCTTACTGTATCTCTAAAAATATCTACTAATATTTGAGGAGGTTTTGGGTTGCGAAAAAAAGAATTATTGCTTAATGGGATTTAAGATTGAGGAAGTCTAAAACTTCATGGTACTTTTTCTAAATCCGCACCATTAGTGTCAACCCTCAGGTAGGTTATCAGTCCTGGAAACTATTTTCCTTCAAAATTCTTACAATAAAACAGACTACCTAAACAATTTGGCGTTCATTTACAGATCTTCAAAAATAATCTGATTCAACAACTCCCATCCATACAAGGGACTCATAACAACATAGTAGGCCTTACCCTGGGAGAGCTTTAATTATATATAGCAAATTGCTTACTTGGCAAGAAAGTGCTACTTCCGTCATAGTATAGTGTAACACCAATGAAGTATTGCTGCTAAAACTTAAAGGATTTCATAGGAACTCTTGATGTCAATATTCAAAAAGTTATAGGGTGAAACCTAGTTTCACAAACTGGATGAGTTAGTTGTAAAGGACGTTTTGATCGTCTAAACATTGTTACTCAAAGATATATATCAAAATTTTATCTATACTAACAATAACCAAAACTAGATCCTCATCTGTTATGACAAAGCTTTTAGAACTTTTCGTCAATCGTTCTTATTTGGAAGGATAATTAAGATAACATATATGTAAAATTTATAATATTATATGTTGGGCAGTTGATGCCAGTTGGTTCTCTGTCATCGCCTAAATAAAATAAAAACAACCTTTTATATGTGAGTTATGTATTGTATTATACTATTATTATTTGTTAACTTTAATAAAAAGTTCAGTCGTTATTATTTATTCGATGAAAATAATTTTTTTTTTGTAAACAAGTTGTCGTGAATATATATTTATGAGAAGGTAGGGTTAAAAAAAATATTTCATATGCCCGGACTACCAGGCATCCGTATTGTAAGAAATCTTATAATTGGATAGTTTCGATTTGTGTCACTATTATTATAAATTTCATTTGACTATTTATCCTTTATTTTGAATGATATGGTTTTTATACTACTCATAGTTTTACATTATAATTCTATTCAAAGTATTGTAATTCGTATTGGAAGAGAATTACAATACTGATGAGGAGATAGTTAATCGCACCTAGAGCCCGGAAAAGTTCGGAAGTAAACTGAAATATCCCTACAACCGTGGCCTCACATAAAAAACAGGCATACAGTAAATTCTTCTCCTACAAGAAGAGGTTAATGGTAGTTCCACGCCCAGGGTCGCAACAAACATTTTTTTATTAAAAGTGACACACTTTTGGAGAACCATGAGCAGCATAATCACAAGTTTTGTATCCGTTATTTTGAAAAAATTCTTCCTGTCAAATCAAGTTGAACCAAAGCCTATCCGTTTAGAAGAACTGGGAATGAAAGAAAAGGAAAAAAACATGGAACTAAGTGTTATCTGGCAGGAAACGGTAGTTGAGTCTGTTCTAGTTCAAACTGTTATATGCTTTGTTGTTGGAGTAGTGGCCATCGGAATAGTGCCAACGTTGGGCCCTTTAGGTGGCCTAACTGGTGTTTCAGTACTTTTGTTGTGGATGAACCTCTTTGCATCCTTTTTTCCAGCTGAAAATTTGTGTGTTGCGGTTCCTTTGTTCATGTTTTCTCTAGTTCACAGTGATTTGTACGCACTCTTGAACTTTGGGATTTCCCCGAGTGTGGAAATGGCATTGGTTGTTGGTCTAAAGGCTGGTTTGGGCTATATCTTCTGGATCTTCTACCCAAAGCAGCTCGGGTTTTCTTTGCTTTTGGGCAAGAAGTATATTCCTCCTGGTGTGAAGTATTGTATGCTACTACTTCAAGTCCAGTACTCCAAACTCTGCAACAAGGTATACTGCCCAACCCCTATTTCTAAAATTTTCGGTCTTTTTGTAACTCTCTCAAGCGAGTTGTCTTTACTCACTTCATTCAGGTCCTTGGTTTCTTTAACAGGAAAACTTATTCTTCATGGTGAAGATTTTTTCAGGTGGTCTCGAGAAGACAAAGAATCAAAAGCTCCTAAAACTGTTGTGGTATTTATTCATGGCAACAGAGTAAACGAAGTGAACTTTCTTGCGTTTAATCAATTCTTGGAAACTAGAATAGCTTCAGATCCTGAAGTGAGTGATGATTTCATGTGTATAGCTGTGAATTATGTATTAGGAAATAACCTCTCACAATATGCACCAGATCAGAATTCTGCATTGTCTTTGGTGAATACCTGCATGGACCAAATAAAAGCCCAGTGTACTGCATTCGATATATCTATACCTGATACAGAGTTTATTTTAGTTGGTCATTCATTAGGAGGGGTAATTAGTGCATATATAAATGAGTTTTTTGCTTTGAAAGAAGAGATGAGTATAAAGTCGGTCATTACAGTTTCAGCACCCTTGCTTGGAGTCTGGTTGCTGGAATACGAATGGATAGCAGAGAGAGAATCAGAGCTTAATCCTCTGATTAAAGACCTTAAAGCTACAAAAGACTTTTTATATGAATTAAGGACCAGTTTAAACTCCTCACAAGAAAAGTCTAAATATATGTGCTTTTCTGGGTATATAGATCTATTAGTTAGACCAAAATCAGCTTTACCTTGTTTCTTTCCGAAGAAGAGAAAAGTTCTGTTTAATACTTTGGGACATTACAGTATTGTGCTTACCCCAATATTTTTTGAACCTTTGTACCAGGCTATAAAAAAGGGTCTGGATTGAGATGTGGTTAGTCAAACAGGGATAAGAGTTTACAGATGTAGAAGAGTGAGGTCAAACAAAGGTTGCGTAAAAACACTTATATTTAACTTGACATTAAACTATTCTATCTTCTAGAACTACCGACCAGAACTAATTTCTTAGATTATTCAAAGCACGTTCAGCAAACTCAAGAACTTCTACACCAAACTTAGCTGGAACTAAACAAGTCTCTTTACTTTTGGTTCCATTTGGTTTTCCAACTTGATGATCTCCAAAGTCAATTAAACTCTTCATTGCAAGTTTCTAAATTTAAGATAAAAGTGTATACATACAAATGCTGAACTCCAGGTGTCAGCCCATGAAGAAGTGGGATCAGGAATTTCCGGAAACTTCAGAGAAGCTTCAAATGGAACATACATCTTTTTTTCTTTATCAAATTTTGACATCTTCACATACATCTCAGTGAAAGTACCAGCAGTTGAAACTCTTCCCATTTGTACATCAAACAAACTCACAGTACCAGAAGTAGTTTCCTTCAACCCATCTTGAACTTTCGAAGCTTCCCCTGTAATTTTCAAAAACCTAGTATCATTTAAACTTCCCCATCTAACACCTCTTGCTGATAGATCAGTAACTTTTAGCCCAACATTCTTCAGTATAAACAATAGCATAGCATAGTCATGACATCCTTGGTTCAGAGCTTGATGAGCAGCCTAAGATTAGTATAGACAAAATAGCTACCTGAGGAGGTTGTGCCTTATCGCATGAGTATACAGAAACATATTCTAGATCAAACCCAGCTTTAGCCTAAAGAATAAGTAATGCATAAACTCTACTTTTTCAGACACTGTTATTCCAAGCTCAGCAAGTCTAGGATCAAATGATCTAAGAGTTATTCAATTATATAAAAGTATACCTTTGATAATCGATGAAGAAAGGTATTTGTTTCTCCTGAGCCAAGTCAACCAATTCTTGTAAATCTTTCGCAGTCAAACTTCCTGGTTTTTCAACTAATATGGCTTCAATTGGAGCTTCCTCACTTGTCGAATTTATAACTTCTGTTGTTTTAGAAAACAGTATGTGGTCTGGCAAAGCAACAATTATTTTTGTAAAACCTTTTCGAATAGCTTCAGAATATGAACTTGCTGCTGCGTTAAAGTTGGTCTCGCAGTCTATATACTTAGAAACAAAACAAGGAAATACTTGGATTTTCAGCTAGATCAAATGAGGCAACTGTTGCACCAAGGCTGATTAAGTTTTTTACATGAATACTTCCAGCTTGTCCAGCTCCACCCACTACTAACACTTTCTTATTTTGTGGCATACTTTCGTTTGTCTAATGAATACGCGGAGAACACTTGCCCAAAAAGGACAGTGAATGGGCAAACAAGTTTCAAATGTATTTCAATAGTTTTGGTTTCGACAAAGAAAGAAAAACACATAAAAAGATTAGTCACACAAAAGAAACCTGAGTACTGAAGTAAGAAACTATATAATCGAAGTAAGCCTTCAGAAGAAGAGATTTAATTGGATCTCTCTGAAAGTCAATAGTCTTAATTTGTTTAAGCGTAACTTTATTATACAAGTTATCAAGGACTCAAAACCAAGATTTTTTCTTGTCCAAGAACTAGACAAAGATGTTTCAAGAGATTCCAGGAAAGAGGAAGAAATCAACTGCGATAAAGGTAGGTGGATTTACTAAGCCAATTTTTTTCGTTTTCAGATCTAGCGATGTTTATCGTGGAAGAAGTCACCAACCGAGTTTCTCTAACTAGAGGACGTAGGGATAGAATCTTACAACTGGTTCTGAAGTTCTTTCGGAAATAAACTACTACCCTTTGTAATCTCTGTACTCCTAACTCAAAATCAGCAGTTGTGATACATTCAAGTTTTCTCTCATGACTTAAATACTCTCTTAAGAAGAAGAACTATAATACTTATTGGTGATTTCAACGCACAAAAATCTCGGAAAGAATTATGCATTAACAACAACTTGGATATTCTAGCGGCACTAATACCAATGAAAAATTACTTGGTAACCTATAGAGAAACTATAAGCTGTCTATTATGAATCACAAAGCAGCCACAGGTAGGAATTGTTCTCACAGCCACATCACCTATTTCCCAAAAAAGCCTCAGCTTAATCCATCTGAAATCGGCTTTGTTATTACAAGCAAAGTACCTGCTATGCACATATTGGAGTATAGGTTAGATATATCAGAAAGCTCTTGGGAAAAGAAGAAACACGATCATATCGCTATTGAAACTGAACTATCTGGGATCTTCAAAAATAAGACATCCTCATTCGTTCAGCAACCAACTAAAAACCTTGTTCCATTTGAGAATAACCCTGAGCTTGGAAAACAACTTGACGCTGAGCCTCAAAAATATCTAAAAACTAATCCTAGGTATTAGTAGGGTTAGCTTGAGTTAACGAACGTAGTTCCTAGGTTACAGAAGAAGATTTTCCCTCAATCAGTCACAAGACTGCAGGGGAGGTTTAACTCTGCGAAAGCAGTTGAATTATTGACAGAAAACACAACCGCTGGAGCACTGAAATACGGCAATAAAGAAACACTTTGACAAATGAAGCCAGAGACACCTCAAGAGAGGATTGGAATGTCTGGCTTGATAGTGTAGCAGCAGAAACACAGCAAGAGCTCCTAAACAAAAGCAGTAGAAGAGCATGCAACCTAATTCAACTGCTTAAGCCAGTCTATAAAATGACTGCCGAAAAAAGGAAGTTAGAACAATAATTTATTAGCATCAAAGACTTGAAATCCCGAGAGAGTATATGGAGGAGCAGCAACACCCTTCTATACCGTCAGCCGAGATATCTGAAGATGAAATGGGGTATTACCCTCAACAAATTTTCTAACCGTAGCTTAAGGACGACAGTGATATGCATCCAGTTTCACTTGAAGAAGTCAATCTCAATAATAGATCCCTAAAGAATAATGGGGCACCAGGAGATGAAATATATAACGAAAATCTGAAAATTCCTGAAATTGCTCAGAGAGTCGCAATTCAAACTATGCAAAACAACATGAGGGTAGGCAAAATACCACAACGAACCCAAGCAAAATTTTGTTCTAGTAAGATAATTGCTGTGTACAAACAGAAAGGATAAACCAAAAACCCTTGCTCATACCGTCCCATTGCCTTGTTCAGCACTCTCTTAATATTGCTTACAAGAATTCATTACCATATATGTTGAAATCTATAAATCAAACAGTTTCTACCTGCCTACCTACCAGGCTGGACTAGTGGTGGGATTTGATGAAAATTATCAATAATTATTTGATAATCATTTTGATTCTGATTATCAACAAAATAATTGGGATTTTTATTTTTATCAGATAATTCTGATCTTATTTTGATTATCAAAATATGGAGGAGCTATGTGACTCTTTTCTAAATCGCGGAATTTTTTTTTCATATTTTTTGTACAATATGAAAACCATTAAAAACTCGCAATATGACATGGGAATTGTCCGGCAATAAAATGTTGTTGTGCCGATTATCTAATTTTTTAAAGTTTTACGTACGACTCAAAAATTAAAAATATTTTTCTTGGCTATTTGGCCCAAGGCCTTGAGAAACAGATTTGCAGAAATAATCATTTGATTATAAATAATCTATAAAAATGGTTGGGAAATTATCAGAATCAATCAATAATAAGAATATTGGCAAGTTTCTTGTTGATAAATTATCAGTAAATTAAATCCCACACCTAGGCTGGATTCAGGGAAAATAGGTCAGACACTATCATAATAAAATATCTTCAATAACCCAATACCGAAACATTAAAAGGCGATACCTGTTCTAAGCTACTGTTTTTGAACTGTAGAAGAGATGTTGATCGCATAGATCATGGTTGCTTCAAGTTTTCACCATACGAGCACCGTTTACCTAAATGAAAAATTGGTATGAGGGAAAGTTTCTATAGTTTGATAACAGTCAAAGCCATTGGAACCTACAAACTTTCATAACCTGTAAAGATTCGGTCTAAAGTCTTGCAAAGAGATTCTTTTCTCCAAGCACTGATCCACAGAAATGGAAAAGGACATCAACCATGCTTGAGAGATTATACAAGAAACGTTTCTGAAACTCTTTAAGCAATTCATGAATAAAAGTTTTGAAGCTGAGGAAACTAACTTTGTCTAAGGAAGACTTAACTATTAAAGCTTGTTAAGCTATCTTGAGCCAAACTACCGTCATTTATGTAAACTATGTTCATACATATAAACATAATTCGGGGGTATCATGAGCATAACCCATGGAATTTTGGATAGACAATAATTGACATTAAATCGCCAACTCTGCTTTCAACCACAACTCAGCTGTGCCTCTGATTAAAATAAAAAAGTTGGGTGTGAAATGTAAACATGTCTAAGCTATAATACAATCCATTATTAGAAGGAATCTGAAATAATAACTACTAATTATGTACTTCAATTGTTGTATTACCTGAGCCTTGATAATATTGATGTATTTTGTAGTGAAAATTCAACGCGAATTGAAACTATAGGATAAATTAACGTTACACGAACTTTCTTATGTTGGTTCCAAAAGGCACCTGCTGACATGATTTGTACTATATAGGAACGCTACTTTCGATTGCAGGGCCTTAACTTGATTCAAGAAGAGCTAGAGGCCAGGCGCAGGAATGGAGATAAAATATGCAATAGGCATTTCTTACCCTGTATCTATATTGGCAACCACAGTGAAACTATTATGAGGTACAAGAAGAACATACTAAGACTTATTTGGTTTGAGTATGAAATGGTGAAGTAGCACTTCTAGTACTGCTTTAGTGTTGGGACTCATTGCAAGAATATTGGGTTAAACTCTGCCCAAAACTCAAGCTTTTCGCAACGAACCACTTTCAGGTAGATAACAAAGCCACAGAACAGTATGTCATCAACTGATTTAAATGCCGCGGATCTAGACGCACCAGCGGAACCAGAAGGATATCAGTATTCAGCACCAAATCCTTTAGCTGCAATTCGCGGAATAAATCCTCAAACCCTTTCCCCTGGTTATGCTTCCTCGTCTGTACCTGAACCGGATTACCTAAACTACGACATTAAAGGAAGAGGATGGACCGAAAAAACTTTCTTGAATGTGGGAACAACCTATCTATCAGGAATTCTCCTTGGAGGTGCCTATGGCTTTTTTGAAGGATTAAGCACAAGCCCAAGCAACAAGTTTAAGATCAGGTTAAATTCAGTGTTGAATGCTTGTGGACGACGAGGGTCAAGAGTAGGTAACGCTATCGGCAGTTTAGCGTTGATGTTTAGTTTGACAGACGCTTTTCTTGAAAGAGGACTTCATTTGGATGAAAAATTCAAAGATGTGTTTAAGGATAATCATTTCTCAGCAGAAGTTTCTACCCCAGTGCTTTCAGGAATGGTTACTGGGTTAATGTACAAAAGTACGATGGGTTTGAAGACTATGTCACTTGCTGGTGTTATGGGAGGCGGATTAGTATTTACAGTAGAGGCTGCTAGACATATGCTGAACTATCGATGAAGTTTCTCCATCCAAGTTAGGGAGGCTAAAGAAAAGTTTGATTGAACTCAGTTGCCACTTCAATCTTAAACATCAATAGCTGCGTTCTGACTTATTTTTATCTCTATACGTGCAACCTGTTTTTACTGTTTTTAATATTCTTTTCTATTAGAGCTCGATTCAATCTGGCACCGCAGCCGAACATTGTAGGTTTACCGAGAAGGAAATTGGTTTTGATGGGTTATAATTTAATAAACAAGAAAGACCATGACTGTTAAATTACTAAACACTATCTTCATATTCGTCAGAGTTGTTGACATTAGAAGTCCATCGAGTAACTTCAGCATCTGTGAAATATGGATCACCAATACACCAACTACCTGGACCAAAGTCAAAGTTTTCTAGATCAACTGAACACTCTTCTGAAAAGGAATCAGAGTCATCTTCACTAGAAACTGAACTCACTTCAGAGCTTGTATTACTCTCTTTATCTTCCTCAAACATTTTTTGTGTTAGTTCCTGACCAAAGAGCTTATTCTTTTCTTCCAGAGAACAATCTAGAGGATCTCTCGGATACTGAAAGATATCTGGGCACGGTGCAAAGTGTAACAATCTGCGTTCCTTAACTACTTGGCTGACTAAACTGCTGCAAATACCTTTCATAAAATCTTCTTCAGTTTCCTCACAAAATCCGAGTAATGCTTCTTTGTATGATTTGGCTTTGAAAGGTTTCCGCAGAATAGGTCTAACAGAACACCTCTGTTGCATTGCAGTAGAAGATATACTTCTAAGTTCCATAGATTTATGTTGTTCTTTTACATCAAGATAATTTTTACTTTCAGTGTTAATCCAATCACTTGAAACAGGTCCGACACTTGTGATCATAGAACAATGAGCTTGGTTGAGAATCAACTCCAAGGAAGAACCTCCCGTCAACTGTATTCCAAAAACTAGTTGATCATTCATCAGACTATATATGAGATTAGATATATTATATAGGTATGAAAACAATCCAAACTCTACATACGGTGATATTGTTTCTGTGGGTGAGGTCTTAACTTCTAGCTCAACAAGTTTGTCTACTTCTTGGTACACAAGCTTATATAACTTGTGTACGAGAGGTGTAAATATAAGTATTGGTTTTGAACGAAAAATTTTGGTACCAAAATCAGTTGCTTGATTTAGAAAATAGTAGTTTTGAAGTAGAAGAGAGATGTCCATAACTTCTTTTCCTCTTTCTTCAATAGTTGACTGATATATATTTCAGTAAAAACTATTGGCTGAATAAACCAATGAATTAGCAGTACACACATCTTAGCGAGTATGTCTTAATCTGTCATTTGTAGTCACATAGACAATAAATAAGAATAACAACATGTTTTTCAAAAGGTGTTGTAATGAGTTTGAATCAAAGAGGAATTGTAAAATTCCAAAGCAATATATAAACATAATTCAAAGTTGGAAGATCGTTCAAGAAAACTATGAAACAAGACTGTTATGTCTTTGGAAGGTTTCGTTGGCACATCAGTCAGGAAATAAAAGAGCTGGGTAGAGATGATATATATATTTATGATTTTCTTATTTACCTGGAAAAGGATACCTGTGGACCTTATAAAAACTCCTAAGGAGAGAATATTGGATGCACAATAATGTATTTTCTATAATATTGTTTTGCTGTCCAACACCATACTTTGAGGTTTTAGCGACTGGATCATTGTTGAGGTCTCATATTCCCTGAATGACATAACTAGTGGGAAACTGTACTCAATGAATTTTTTTGAGGAAAGTTTTCTGATATCTAGATATTTTTTAAATAGTTGAGCAAGAGATAGTGATTTAAACTCTATGTCCGTTGAAAGTTTTTTTGACACTTTTTCAGCTAATAATTTGCTTAAAGATTTTTATTATGATTTTAATCAAATATAATTGCTTGCAGATGATAAAAGCGTCAACTTCCTATATTGTATCTAGTATTACCTGCAGTTGATTGGTTATGGCACGTGTAGAGTCTAATAGAAACATTAAAAAGGTTGCGAAATGACTGGAACACAAGTCTATACTTCTAACCATCCTTAACAAAAGAGCTAAATATTTAGTAAGTAACTCACAGAAAATGTTTAGAACGACAATAACACCTTCAAAATAGCTCAGATTTAATAGAGGTTAAGAGTGCTATGCTAGGGACAATATTCGGTACAACAACCTTTCTGTGGTAAAAAAGCAAAATAAGTAAAACAATTCTTGTAAGAAAACAGATAATAATATTCTAGTAATACTTGGATATAAGAAAAAAACTCATTAATATTTTGGTTTACAGATTTGAGTACTATTTCAAGCATATATTTGCAGTAATGTACTTCTATTATTACTCTAAGAGTGCTCTTAACACTGAATAAGGTCAACCCCTTTAAACATACATAAAAATTTTAAAACCTTTTCATTCTATATATCCTCGGTTGGAAATTCAGTTTAGAGGTTAATTTTATCACATAGCAATGCTCTTTTTTTTATGCTGCGTAAAACAGAGCTAAGGTTGGTGAAAAGATAACTACCTACTCTTTCAGCATCATTCTTCCATACTACAACTTTGTAAAACTATTTTCAACTCTTCATACAATTAGAGAATTTATAAAAAAACAGAAAATATTGTTATGCTCCTTTTTATTGACTATAGAAGTTAAGCGAGTATTGGAAGCACGTGCTATTGGTTAACACGGAAACCTTACCAATCCTAGGGCCTCCTCTTCATATTTGATCAAACGCTTGTGCGAAGGAGCCAATGGCAGCCTAGTTCAGTTTCATGTATTCTACAAATTATAAGAGTCAAATATTGAATAGATAAGCAAGTTCTATCAGTATAAAACTTAACATCCCCAGTCCGTTTTCAAGAAACTGTTTGTCTTCAACAAGAAACTTTAAAAAGATGTTATAGAGGGGTTTTTGGCGTTGCAATGCTAAGATAATTAAATAATTTCGTCATAATATAGGCCATTATTTTGAAAAGGTGACTTGCATACTAATATTGCACTATAAGTACTTCCCATTGCAAAAAATGTTGTAACTTTATTTAGTGTTCACATTTTATTTATTATTATCGTAGGTGGTCACCATAATACCCGTATTCATATTTGAGTTAATCCTTAAGACTAATCTTCCCAAGAAATGAGTGTAAATTTTCTTTATTAGATACACATGGAGTTTAATAAACAATCTTTAACATGTTTTTCTAATAAACCTATGTTGGATTATTGTGCTAGACATGGCTTTATAATCAATGCTGAAAGTTATTCTGAAATCTTGTTACCCTTACTTAAATTACTGACCCCAATATGAAGGTACATTTCTTTGCTTTAGTGACCACGCCACCAACCCAAGACGTATATTAGAAAAACTGATTTTAGTGAAACTGTTGGTTGAATAAAAGATATACATATTTCTTTCGCTAAATACCTTATTCCAAGTTTTTCCCCAGCCCATCTGTTGGGTTTTGACACTTTTTTGGGGGACAGGCAAACAGTTCGATACATATATCTATGCATCAAATCTCGTAAAAAATTACACTCAGGTACTAGAATCACATACACGTAAGGCTAATTTCTAAGCGTACATACCGGCGATGAATGATTAAGAATATAAGGATATCTCACGTTTTTCTCCACAATCAATTCCCTACCCAAGATGCATTACTCTTTGCTCACAACAACTATGAAAAACTGAATATGAGAGTAATTCTTTCTAGTTTAGTGTGCAGCTTGAATAAAGATTTACGCTAAGTATTATGAAAGAAAATGTAGTAAATAGTTGTTCAGAGTAATAAATCATAACATATGGCATAATTAATCATTCTTCTTCACCTGCTACCATGTCCACAACCTTGCCCGAAAGATGCCCGACTGAGAATCTACACAATATACCTCTACTTCCTAAACTACTGTGTAGATCAATGTTTTTACTATAGTATCATAACAACCAGCTGATAGAGTCCATGGCAGACATTAGCAAAGATTTCGAAGTTACCTAAAGTTTTCAGTAGATCTGTTAAACTGTAAATTTGTAGTATCTAGAATTTCTTAACAAAGTGATGCGCAGCGGTACTGTAGCTCTATAATTGTAAAACTGTTACTATGCTGTCTTCAAGACACCTCACTAATCGTGATATATAAATTTTAGAATCTGAGTAATTTCTTGATGGGGATCTGTACGAGCTTAAGTTTCTATATGATAACCCAGGTTTAAGCCCCATCCATTGGTTTGTCTGTTTTTCCAGCTCTATATTGCACAGCCATTTAAAAACGGTTAATTTCGTGCCTTTATTTGGGCTTTAAAAAGCGATAAGATTAAAACACTAAGCTACAAGTTTCTCATAATCAATGAAAATATTTTTTTCTAAGTTAAGACATTGTCTTCAAATACGCCTGCAGTCTATGCCCAGGTATTTAAATTCAATTTAGGTATAAAATTTTATGAAGCTGTTTGGCAGGTTTATTTTGAAGTGAGTAAGCTTTCAGATATTAAAGAAGTATTATAATGTTCATTTGGTGATCCATTTAATAACAATACGTTGTATCCTGCTTTCGTTTTCTGATCACTTCCCCTCAATCGGGGCTTCAAACTTGTAGAAAGCGCTTATGATTATGTTGTACTCATAACTGTTATAATAGATGTATATAGCTCTAAAAATTATGTTTCAATTAGGAGAGGTCTGATAATAATCTATCATAGTGATCATGCTTAAAATTGCAGAGTTACACTTTCTTAAGTAAAAGAGCAGCTTATTTGATAAGAGTTTTCACATAAGATCAATTGAGAATAATTTTCCATTACTCTAACTATATAAATAACTCCTTAGAACTAAGTTCGTAAGCAATTTTTCGAAACCTTGTCTCACTAATGGACTATTCTCATGTGTTCCGTCAAAGAAGTTCATTCTTGCTTTTAATTTTTTACTGGACCTTAGTTATTTTTCCCATTGATTCATTAGACATCATGATGGTATATTGTGCAAAATTAGAGCTATCAAATATCCCTTCCTATGTAATTGGATGTTCTTGCACTTCAAGTGAGGTCAGCTTACAGTGCTTATTCCTCCAGTCCCACATCTCTTTCGATGTTTGCAAAACCATTAGTATACTACAATAGAGTAGTACTATAACATTACTTTAGATAGGTTTGGAGTTGAAATAAAGAGATAAGTTTCAAAATATTCTTTTGTAATGACTTATTGTTTTTCACAAGACTGAACCACCAAGGTGCAATGTAAGAGCACCTACATCCAGAAACTGAATACTGCATTACTACGGAAAAAACAAAAAAAAAATAATCGCAATTTAATACATGTCCAGAAAACATGCCAAGCTTAACAGAAAGTGTACCTGAACCTGTTGCTCCACCAAAAATAATCTCTCCAGCTGAGCATTCATCAACAAATAGCGATCTTGATAGACAGATCGCACAGCTTCTTAGGTGTGAGCCATTACCTGAAGACGAAGTTCAAGATCTTTGTAACAAAGTGTTGGAACTCTTGATTCAAAACCCAAATATCCTACAGCTGAGAGCCCCTATAGTAGTATGTGGAGATGTTCATGGGCAGTTTTATGATGTCTTGGAGTTGTTGAAGGTTGGAGGAAATGCGCCTGAGACGAATTACCTTTTCCTGGGTGATTTTGTAGACAGAGGATTTTATTCTGTCGAAACATTCCAGCTACTTCTTGCACTTAAAGTCCGATATCCAGATAAAATACATTTGATCAGAGGAAACCATGAGTGCAGACAAATTACCCAAGTTTATGGGTTTTATGACGAAGTACTTCGGAAATATGGATCTGTCAACGTGTGGAAGAACTGCACGGAAGTATTTGATCACCTGTCACTGAGTGCAATTATCTCTTCTTCGGAATCTTCAGAAAAGTTTTTCTGTGTTCATGGAGGGTTAAGCCCAAGCATACAAAACTTTGAAGACATTCTTCTGCTTGATCGCTTCCAAGAACTTCCTCATGATGGACCTATGTGTGATCTCTTGTGGTCAGATCCAGAGGCTGTTGCTGAGTGGGGCATAAGTCCAAGAGGTGCAGGGTTTCTTTTCGGAGAAAAAGCGGTCAATGAGTTTTGCCATACCAATGACGTAGCGAAGATAATACGTGCGCACCAGCTTGCTCTTGCAGGATACAATGAACTGTTTAACAAGAAAATTGTCACCGTTTGGAGTGCTCCAAATTACTGCTACCGGCGCGGCAATGATGCCAGCATTATGGAAATCGATGAAAATCTTTCGTCTGAATATAAAATATTCAAAGCGGCACCTGCGAGTGTAAGAGGTGTTCCTAAGAAACTTCCTGAGCCGCAGTATTTCTTGTAACTTTAATAACTTACAAAAAAGTGGTGCCATATTTTTCTTTGTATGCCAACCTTTCTTCCTCCATTAATTTTGCTAAAGGATTCTTAGGAACAACGCGTTGCTCTATTACTGGAGAAGAAATGTCGACTTTCTTTTCTACTGCAGGAATCGCTACAGGAGCAGGGGCAGCTTTCATAGCTGGTGGATTTTCTACTACTTTTTCTGGTTCTTTTTTTTCAAATTTTGGGACTTCGATCTTTGGTTCCTCCAACTTTGTTGCCTGAACTTCTTCTGTAGGGGAATGCTCCGTGGGAATGTCATCGAGCGTGAAATTAGCAAACTCAGGTACAAGATCAGCTTCTTCAACTGTGACACCAATAGGCATTCCAACAGCAACTCCTTGAGCTCCCTCCGGTACCAATATTTTAGCCAAAAACACATCATCCTGAGCTTCATAGTCCACAGTAGCTTTATCTGTTTCTATCTCGCATATTACACTACCAGCGTTCAGTTCGTCGCCTTCTTTCACTTGCCACGTACCAACATTCCCTTCTGTCATCGTAGGACTAAGTGCAGGCATTGGAAGAATTGCATGCTCTGGAAAATTAGAAAAATTTCTTTTGTTGATCAACTTGTTTAAACGGTTAAGTCGTTGGATGCTGAGAAATCTTCGTGTTTGCATTTTTTTGGTAATATTTTAAGTGGCATTATTGGTCATAATAAATGACGTAGTCCTACTTCGTTCCAATTCCCGACTAAAAAGAAAAAAATAAGAAGTCAATACTCTTAAACGAATCTTCAATGGTGAAAGAGGAGTAATGTTTCTTATTAACTTTTGAATTGTCCAAGGAAAATTATAAGAAGAAAGTACAACATGGTTAATTCTATTAAGCTATTTATGCAGATTTTTAGGTGTAAGCCTATGATTTCAGCCCTACCGAACGAAGTGCTGGTCAATCCTTTCCTAGAAGAATACCCTTCTTTGTAATTTACGTCTGGAAGGCAAGAAAGGATGAAGAGTTAGGATATATGATTGAAACTTTAGACATCATGTGTTGGAATAGAGATTTTAGCTTAGTACTTCCTTTTCACAACTACAGCGAGTGTCCTGAGTATCTTCTTGTAAGTTTAATATAATATTTAAAATGTAAAGAGAGAACCATGTTATCTCCATTTTCCTAATCATATTCTTACCAATAAGTTGAAACGGCGTTCGGTATGTTGAATGAAAGTTTTTTTGGCAGGTTTCAAGGATGCAGCTTGTGAGTTCGCCTACTCGCTGTAGCAGTAAAGTACATCATGCCTTGAAAGAAATCAGGATTGAAGATAATCGGATCTCATTGAGGTTTGCGAAGCTTATTTGTAACAAAGAATCAACTGCTAATGTAATGAAGTCTTGTAGCAATCTTCTAGTATTGTCAATTCAATTGTTTCATTACTAATTTTTCTTAAATGGCATTTTCCTGTGACAAGTAGAAGAGATCCGCAATAATGCCATGCAGTTAAATGTTTTACCTCCATATTTTAAGATGAGATCCCTGTTGCAACTAACAGAATGAAAGAATGGGTCTCCTTTCTTCTTTTAATTATATTCCTCTGAACTTCATCCATTAAACGATAACTTTGAGTCTAAACTTTACATGTTGCCCAGAGTTGTGTCTTTAAAATCATGGTACTTGTTCCTCTATGGAAACTGTCTTGCCTGGTATATTGCTTTACATTGATACTTGATATCGGGAATTTTTGCCGAATTTTTTTCATCAAACACTTTTTTAGTTGCTATCTCCGTCCTTTCCTGTTGCGTTCCTTTACAGCTTCATGCAACTCATGCACTTCCTAAAGTTTCCCTGGTTTCTGAAATTCTTACATGGACTCTTAGGAAGTAAATAAAATGTAGCTAGACATAGCTAAAAGGTTTTTAACGACTTGTGGACAGATAAGGTTAATTATAGATGTACCAACTAGGTTATTCTTGCCGATGATGTAGTTTCTCCAGAGGATTAATTTCTCCATAAGCTGTTGAACTACACGTATAAATCTATATTTTCTTTTCTAACTATGTTCAAGCATAAATTACCTATAAATCTGGACAGAGAGCAGTGAAACTAAAAGTAAGAATAGTGGGCTACGTTATTGTTTAGGCTCTATTGTAGCATAACGAAATCTTTCTATATTTTAAATACAGTGCACTTCAGATCATGATTCAATCTAAAGCAAATACTTTAGTAAATTCTTTATTTTGACACTCTTCTGCAGATACAGGATCTGAAATAGGTAAGAGTTAAAGTAACTAAGAAAAATACCTGGCTTTTTCTAGCGTAGCAGGTTTCTTGTTGCATTTGGCAATTTGAGATGTACACATCTGAAAGTTCTTTGTTTGGTTCTCGAAATTCTACGTATTGTTTTTTTTGCGATGGAGTATGCAAGAAAACTTGAGGTATTGCAGCGCTTCCTTTTCTTGCCATAGGTCCCAGAGACTCTTCGAAAGTTTTATCTTTGTTGGAGCGTCTTGAAAATGTTTCATTTCCTGATTGCCGAATCTCATCCCTGCTTTAACAACCGCTTCGACATTGCTCAAGGGAACCAAAAAACACGCAATAGCCTTATATTTTACATGTTGAAATTCCATTCGGTAGTATTAATGGTAATGAAACCGTTCTTGTGGTCTTGCCAGTTACTTTGAGAGAAGTTTGATATTGCAACCGATATCAACTGGAATTTAAGCCCCGTTGCCCTACCCATTAAAAGACAACGGAGAACAGTACAATTCTTTTCTTAGCGACATATCTCCCACCAAACTAAGGAAAACTGGACCCATTTCAACAATAAAACAGAACAAAAGTTTTTCCATATTTCTGTGGAGTTGTTGAAAATATCACATTACAACAACACAACATATAAGAAAAATAAGATTATGAGTATTTTGTTGCGAATCACCAGATAATAGTAGCCATGCTGCTTGATTAATGATTAGCAACTCAATCATTTGTAGAAAACAAGAACAAACTAAGATTGAAACCTGAATATAACTTTATAAACCAGCTCAAGTTTATTAACGAGACATCCAATAAAAATATGGGTTCCTATTGCCTTTAAATCACATCCATGGAATTAGACTTTTGCACTTAGCTATTAAATACATTACGAAAAATCTAAAAACTTAGTGTCATGGAGGGATGACAAAAAGTAGAGAGATTTGGTTATTATTTTGTGATACCAACCCCACCGGAACAGACAAGATTGAGTTTTTGGTTTCCCTATGTTGCTTAGATCTAAGATAAACTAGCTCAAATTGAGTCAAAATTAATACTCACCTTTGTCTATTTGAAAGTTATGCAACACCTTTTCTGTATCGTGCCTTAATTAAAGTTTAATCGTTCAAGTTTTTTTTGTGTCCTGCTCTATGCTGTACCGTTATTTTCCAACCATAGTTAGATTCCTACAGCAGTGAAAGAGGTTTCAAAGTTAAACAATGTTTGGAAGTATTTTGCAAAATAGTTGACTATAGCGTTATCAAACTATTTAATGTTACAGATTCTAATTACTAAAATGGCCAATCATTAGAGCATGACAAGATTGATAAGCTTGTTTTAAAGCTGTTACCTCTTTACCGTGATAACTATTCTAACCAGCAATTGCTTGTTAAATTGTTTCTATTTGTAGATTGAGGCATTCAAATTGAAACTACACGCTTACACTGGAGTGCTTTTGATTTTTTTTAGAAATAGATGTAATTCATTAGGTTTGAGGTTAGTGAAAAATCACAGCTTCCAGAAAACGATAGTAGTATTGAACTCTATTGTTGAACCGGTTTCTAACATGTTTCTACCGACTAGTTAATATCAAGAGAAAAGAATATCTTAAATATATTTTTTTAGGTTGTGGAAATAATTTAAGCCACAAATTACCTTGTACACTAGTTTTATAGTCCTAGCTCTCTGGATATATTTTCTGAAAATTTGTGGTAATAACGACAGCATCTCACTACAGGCGGGGTTGATTTATTCATACAAGTAATAAAGAGGTACAAATAGAAGAACTATTTGTACCGAAGTTGATAAAGAACCGTGTGATTAGCTCCACTCTACCGGGAGCTGATTTGCCCAATTTGTCCGGATGGAACTCAATACAAGGAACAAAAGGTGTTCATTTTCTAATATAAGATAAAGCTGTTTCAAAATTTCACCAAGTCTCCCTCTAATAAGAATTTACAAACATTTATTGAATATTATAGATTAAGTCAATGTTGCATCACAATGTAATTACAACAATTTCTAAATGAGTATTGCTTCTTGTTGAATGCCGTTGGTTTGACGTATCTTGGCCCACTATTACTTATTTTATTGGCTTAACCGAACTATTCAGTGAAACACCCTAAGGTTAAGTACGAGTTAAACTACATTAATCAATTCATATTATATTTTAAATATTGAACAAATTCAATACCCTTTGGAAGTTGTATTTATTTTAACCTATTGTTCAAGGGTTGGTAGAATGACATAACTGCAGCAGAACTTTAGTTTTTCTCAATAATAAAGTTTTCCAGTACCAAAACAGGTCTTATATATTTAAAAAAACTTATAGTTAAGCTAGTGTGGAATATAATTATATTATAATAACTATTTCTCCCAAAGAATTGTCCTATAAGTTAATTAGTATCAATTTAAGGAAAACATTCTAATTTATATCCCTTTGTCCCATATTTATTTCTAATGGTATGAAAATATTTTGGGCATATTAGCGATTTGATTGTAACTTAAGAACCGCAACATAAAAGAGTGCGTTTGTTTTCCAGATATCTCTTCCAGGCACAAAGCAGGTAAAACCGGACCAAACAACAACTACTGAATATCAACTTTATTTAGACATAGTCAAATATGGGTGGGACTAAGGCAAGGTTAGTCCCCTTACCTCCTAAGCGCAAACGCGTGCGTTTTAGTGAAACAAGAGTTGAATATTATTTGCCAGCTGAAGAAGCTCAAAGTGCCTGGCTCTCTCGCTTCGGGATCTGGGGTATGGCGCCTTTTCATGACGAGCTTTGGGATGTACAAGAGATTAATGTTGTTATTCCATAGGGTTATGTTCAAGATTTTCGGCCAAAGCCACTTAGCATGCGGGAACTAAAAAAAGTGAACAAAGAATATAAATGGAGAAGAAGGTTACCGAATCAAGTTTTTACTTTAGTTTTTGAAAGAAAGTCAAAGGGACGGACTAAATTTGTTAAGTCTAAAGATGAAGTTGAGATTCACAATAAAAGACGAAAAACATTGGAAGAAGCAAATAAGTTGTTTAAGAAATCAAGCATTGGTTCAACTAGCACGTATTTGGAAAGCATCACGTCAAGCTCAAGGTTACAAAATCTAACACAAAAAGTTGGAGATGAAGCTAAAAAGAAAAAGAAAAAGAGACTTCGACTTTTTAAGCGGCGAAAGAAAAAACTAGAAAAAAAGGAAAAGGAAAAAACTGCTGCGCAAGAGGAGACAGTTTCTTCTATGCCCGCTGAACTTCTTGATGTTAGTGGAGATTTCAGTTTGGATGTTTCTAAGGTTGAATCGCTTGGGGAGTCAAAGAGCTTGCTTGATGAACAAGGGGAAATTCGGATTGAAAAACAACCTTCATTCGCACCAGTGGAAGAAGAGAAAACTGTACAGATTAACCAGGCAATGAAAGAAGATAAAGAGTTTATTATTAATACATACAAGGATTTGGAAAGGGGAAGAAAACAAGATGATTTTAGTGATTTGAAACAAAGTAAGCGAAGGGAAATGTCTGAAGACAAAGATGATGCAAAGGAGAGTTCTGGAGAGGTTGACGTGGCTGAAAGTTCCTTTGAGATGAGTTTTATGGAGCAGCTGAAACTGATTGGAGCTGGTGTTCAACGTGCATTTTCTTATGTTGCTCATGGGGAATTCCCTGAGGTTGAGTTAGAAGAAAGTTCATCTCAAGAAGCAGACGATTTTAATCTTGATGATATCGACTATGAAAATTTGGAGTATGAAAGTGGAGCAGAAGATTGGGATGTTGAAGGAGGTGAGGATAAATCAGGTTCTTTTTCGTTCTTAGATTCTTTTTCAACTGTGAGGCAGAGTTTTTCGCAGTACTTGATGCTAGATGAACAACAGAAATCAGATGAAGATGCGAACAGAGACCGATCCCCTACGTTTATCCAGCGGATGTTTGCTTCGTTTTTACCAGCTCCTGAGGAGGATGCTAATACCCCACCTGTTCGAAAATCTCAATCGAAATCTGATGAAGAGAACGAGTACATTGAAAACTTGAAGCGAGATTTAAACATCTAGGTTATGGGTGTAGAGATGTTACGTGAAATAATTTGTCAACAAGAAAGTATTTAATAGCACCTCAAAAGTCTTGAGAAAAATCTGTAGCTGTAAGCATGTAGCCGAATAGACCACCAAACAATACTCCAATTGGCACCCAGAGTTTAGACAAGGTTGGACGTTGTTCACGTGGATCAAAGAAGAGTATGAAAGAACCTGTAAAAAAAAATGTAGCAGCATCAGCCCAGGTTTCAACAGCTGCTTCCCATAGTTGCGCAGTTGCAGCAACAACTAATCCAATGGCAGCAGCATTAACACCTGCTAAAAAACACTTGAACCACGGAACTTTTCTCACCTTCATCCAAAACGGAAGGAACGCTAGGATCAAAAGTAAACCAGGTCCAAAGAGTCCAGCCCAAGCAATAAATGCTCCTGTTAGTCCTTCATAAATTGCACCCAGGTAAGAGGAGAAGTTAAATAGAGGACCAGGAAGGGCTTGAACAAGGGCAAATCCTTGAAAGAACTGGTTCCTGGAAACCCAACCGGTGTCAACAACTTCAGTAAGCAGCATCGGAAGCACAACTTGACCACCTCCATAGATAATGGAGCCCATTCGAAACATAGCTTCAAATAAAGCCGCTTTTCCATCTTCTCCTATTATTCCCAGAGCTCTAAGTGTGACGAAAGATCCCAAAAGTCCCAACCAAATGAGAATAAGTAGAGCACCTACATAGGGAGATATATTGATAGTCTTCAAAATACTTTCATTTTCTCTTTGCTCTTCAACATCAGGAGGTTTAAAATAGTTTCCAACCTTTCCTTCCCTCCGAGAGTCTACCAAAGTAACTAATCCGCCTCCAATTAATAACGCCGGAAACGTTATTGCAACTAATCTATCATTAAAGCTATCTTCACCAGTAACAAGCAATGTGACAACAGTCGACACCGTAGCCAAAAACAACTTGATCTTCTCTACATATTCCTCCTGACCTAACTTAACATCGGCTTTGAGCACCTTCATCCCTAATTTATACGCCGCGATAAAAACGAGACTAACTGCTGCAGGTGCTAAACCAGAAAGTTGATCAGGAAGTTCATCCGGATCTAAGTTTTCCCGCGACACTAGAGCTACAGTAACAAGAACAATAAAACTAGGTATGTTCCATAAGAAAAATGCAAGCAAACCTCCTAGGATTCCGGCGTGTGACGCTCCTGTTGCTATGACCATTTGCGTACTTGTTGGACCAGGTAAACCCTGTCCAACAGCCATCAACTCTACGAATCTATCATCCGTCAACCATTCATATTTTTCTACAAACTGGGTATGGAGAATCCCAATATGTGCGGCAGGACCACCAAAGGCTATCAACCCAAGCGGGGCAAAGGCGTACAAAACCTCCCAGAGACGAACGGGTAGCGGTTTTATTTCAAGTTCCGCATCAGCTTTGACTGCAGTGTCAACTTTAACTGGTTCAGGTGGAGGTTTGTTTTCTAGGTCAGAAGATGTTTTAAGTGGTGAGTTTTGGTCCACTGAATCTTCAGAAGACATGGGTTGTGCTTTATCTATGTTTGTTTCTGTTTCCTGGTTTTGATCTGTCATAGAGATAAAGATGATGATATATCTGGGAAATTGAATCTTTTGTATAGAACAATTTATGCTGTAAACGGAAATTAATTTGGCATGAATAATAATACAAGATGAAAATATATTTTGGGCATTTCTATAATGTGCACCTGTGTTTGAAAGTAATTTAACTTTCATATGAGTTTTAGGGGAAAATATAAGGAGATTATATATCTACATAACTTTCTTTGATAAACCGAAGTGGAGTTTCAGAAAGAAAAAGATAGAACAAAATATTAGATTCAGCTATCATTAGTATTTTACACTTGCAAGTCATAATTAACAAATTTTGTTTGCTTTAATCCCGAAGTTCATATGCACTGATAAGAACATATTGTACATAAAAACTATGGGAGCGAAGTTAGAGTGAAGTGGCAAAGAAACCTTTATAAGGCTAATAACGCCCAGATTCTATTAGGTTAAAGTTAGTGCACATTGCTCCATTACCGTAACCCGTGGTAAAAAGTTGAAGTGTCACAAGTGGAAAATCCTCTGAACGAGCCGATACAATGTGGCCTTACACCTCAACAATTAAACTTTGCAATACCCATGCTAACGCATAAGCTTCGATAAGAGAGTATATTACTCATTGACAACATCTCATATGCCCTAGTTCTATACCCTTAGACTCCAGTCATATTGTCAGCAACTTTGGTTATAAACACAAGTAGTAAAGGGGACCCTTTGAAAATATTATTATTGGGTAAGCTTCTCTGACCGAGTTCCTAGTCATAATGTTGTTAATAGTTAGATCACCGCGACACTCTTCATTATTCAATGAAAAAATCATAAACTAACAAATAAAGAAGAAAAAAAAAGAATAACTATTCAATACTTTGAAAGACACTTTTTTCGCCCTAAGCTTGACGAATGATGCTTTAGTGAGGTGACTATTAAGATCAAATGGCTAAGGCATTTCTACTCAGCGTATAACATCAGCTGTGCACTCTGGCAAAGCAACTATAAAGAAGAAGAAAATGCTAATTACAAAGAGTTTAAGATCCTTTCAGCGCATATCGATATAATGAGCATATTGTTGATATAGATTCAGCTGGTGAACACACAAGATAGTTTTAAAGCTTAATCTCACCAGAAAATCTGATCTTAAAGCCAGCTGGAGAATCTATACATCCAGTGTTACTTCAGCTGCAACAAAAATACCGGATTCCTCATGCGTCATCGTTTCTGTCACGGAGTATTTTTGAAAAACCTTAGTTTCTCATGCTCTATTAGTTGAGGGGAAATACCGAGAATTTACTAAATCATAGAAATTGTGTGTACTATATTTTCTATTGGTGATTTAAAGCTCCAGAAATACTAATGTAAACAATAGAATTAGTAATTCATTTGTTGAGAAATAGACTAGTTCAGAATAAGAGTTTTGTGCAAATAGGACATATCTTAAGATTTGTAATATACGACACAGTAAGATTGATGTGATAAATAAATTTTTTATTTTGAAGCATTTTCATTGCAAATGCATCTCAAATATATTTCTATACAATTTTGTCTTAGCAATCCATTTCTACTGTATATTTTTTAGATCCATCAAGATTGCCCAGTTTACGAGTAGTTAGTCAGGACTGGGGTAACAAAAGTATTGAGTTTCTTAAAGATTAAGGAAAGAAAAAGAATTAAATATACCTTGGTTCAAGGTATAGTAGAGGCTAGATTCAATTTCCTCTATCCAAGAGCACATGCTAAATTAGGGAAGTAGCATCTTAATATTGGACTAGAAGGTGTTGAAAGGTTGATAAATGTGAAGCTAAAATGGAAAATACTGAACAGTATTGGCATAATACGAAGAGAAGTACAAAAAAAGTGAACAGAAATTAAAGGAATATAAACAAGCATGTTGGAGTGTAATTACAAATTTTTATTGAAAAAAGCTCAAATATGTTCGGAAATGAGAAGTATGCTGAGCTTCAGCCCAGAAATAGAACAGACGATAAAAAATTCAAGGAAGATGTTTTCTTGAGAACGAAAATTAATACTAACCTGCAATCAGAGAGAAGTTAAGTTTAGTCAGATCTCAGCACAATTAAAAAATGGCAGCCGTCTAGGTTAACAAGGTGTCGCTCTATCAACCAGGCGAAGAAAAAACTCTTGTGTGATAACTTTGTAGGTGCTAATCTAAGTGATGAATCCTAGATTCTAACCACGTGCAACAATAGGCAACACCTATATTGACTCTTTTGGTTGACGAATACTTGATGTAGAAACATTGATGATGGATTGTCAGGTATAGACTACTTAAATAAGGAAAAGCTTTCAAAGAAAACTAAGAGGAGCTACTATAAAAAAAGCTCTGATACTGGGAACATATCCTATAAACCTGAATTAAAAAATATCAGTCCAACTTATGAATCTGTGCTAAAGCTTTATTTTAAATATTTGGCTAAAATCTTCTTTATATATTTAAACTAATCCAAACAGATCGTCTGTATTCAAAATTTCAATAAAGGTTTTTAACCACATTAATTAAGGACAAACCAATTATAACTCCGTTTGCCGACCTTTTCTTGAAAATATATTGATCAACACAAACAAGGACCCTATTGATAAGCATGGATTTTCTTTGTTTGAACTATGAAATTTTGGACATAATTTCACATGGATAAGAGCCCTGACTTAAGATTACCCAAGATGGACTCGAAAACTTACTTCTTTTCCTTAGTTCAAACATGCTTTTTAGTAATTAATCTAAAAATTTATTAGAAGCATGGTAATCCATTATTGGGCTACATATTTACATTTTGGAAAATCTTACTGAAAGATAATATATATACACTGCATTCTCTCAAACAATATTTCATTTGGGAACACCTTTGTCAACTGCTGTCTAGCTGATCAAGTCATGATTACAAACTTTAGTTAAATTCCCTACAGAAAACTTATAAATTAGGTCAAGAAACAACAGTTGTTTTGTTAATTTCAGATTTTATAAAAATTTCTACTTGGTGAATATTTGTTAATTGGCCAATTATTTGGTATTAGCTCCCTTAGCCTATTATGATGTACCTTAAGTCAGCTAAGTCTATTTTTCTAGATTCATAGGGTTAGACCTGTATAACTTATTCAACTGTTCTTGCGCCAAAATAAGGTTTTAACTTCTTTATGGATATTTAGTTTAGTTTTTTAGGTGTGTGGAATTCAAGCGGATTGGTGTTTTTTCTGTGGAGAGCTCTAGACTTCTTGTAGCAGAAGGTTTGTGTTATTGGGTAACATAATTAGTAGTTATATTTTTATTCGAAATAATCGTGGGCGATTAAGCTACTAAGCTAAAAATTATAATTTGTTTATTGAATATTACGCATATATGGGTGATTGACTAGCCTTTCATACACATCAGAGTACAAACTACCTTTCATCTTCCTTAGGCAAAGTACACAACAAGATGCAGTTTGAACTATGGAAAGCGCGACAGACTTTGCTCTAGTTAATTATTGCATAGTGTACTTTCCCAATGTGTGACCATACTTGAATATTCTATATAGCACTAGTTCATGTGCATTTTCGTGTCACAAGTTCCAACCATCTATATTGGTTGGCTAGCTCATGTTGCATCTCTAATAGAAATACTTTAGAAAACTTTTACCACAAATGATGAAGATCTTCAAGGGAAAGTGTAGTTCACCTCTTTTAAATATTGAAACGCCATACTCCTATCTATAACATAGAATATTTAATCTTAGCTTGCAAGAAAACAATGGATAGATTCAATTTTCCCTTATTTTGGGGAAATGTTGCAACCACCTCATGAAGAATATCTGAGAGCAACAATATGAGTATTAAGTTTTTCGTTGTCGGAATATGTTGTGTGGACAAGATATCAATCGTAGAAAACTTTCCACAAGAAGATCAAGAAGTAATATACTCTTTATTAATAATATAGATTCGTGCTTTATCTAGAATATCCCAACTTGGAGGAAGTACTGTTCGTTAATCTGCATATTTTCTTAGACGGATGCAATCAGGCTAAAGTACTTGCTAAACTAAATGAAAATACTGTTCACTTTATGTATTCTTGCTCCTCTGAAATTTCCTTATCTGAAATGGTAAGAAACTTTGGTATATTTCCAGTGGAAGTGGAGAAGGCTGGTATTCAGCCAGAGTCCCACATTCTTGTATCAAGAAAAACGGGATCTAGAACAATTATTCACTATAGGGATTTACCTGAACTTTCTTTCGAAGATTTTAAAATTTCATTATCAAATTTTAACTATAGAGAAGAGCAAGTTTGTTTTCACTTTGAAGGAAGAAACGTCATTGAAACAAAAAAAATGCTTACGTACTTAAAGGACCAAAAAAAGTCTTTGAAAAAGCAGTTCATAAGTATAGAAGTAGAAAAAGAACGAGGAAAAGGCGAAGACTCAGTTTTAAATTTGGTATCCTTTGGAGACATTATCTTTTTCTCCAAGGATTTTATCTGCAAAAGGTTTCCCAACATAGAAGAAAGAAATGCAACTGAGACAATAAAATCCTTCTTGAAGAGTATGAGAACAAATCCAGATCAAGTTTTCATTGTACCTTTTGGAACTATTGGAATCTTCACGTATAAAGCCTCCGAAGAAAAATTCAATTATGCCAAAATAACTCCAGCCGAAGAACCTGCTGATACTCTTGGTGCAGGAGATGTTTTTATAGCATCTTTTCTCTTCAACTACACAAAAACAAACTCCATTAACTCTGCAGTTCAGTTTGCGATAAATCTATCTGCACAAAAAGTAAAGAGTCAAGGTTTTAGTTTCTTGGAAAATCTAATGTAGGTCTGGAGATATTTTCTTTCTTTTTTCTAATTGGGCTTTTAGAATATCTAATTTTCTTTTCTTCTCTTTTGTTATTTCACTATTTCTATGTCTTGCATACCACCATCCATATTTTCCTTCAAATAACTTTGTGCAACTTGGATGTTTACACGCAGATTGGTTATGAAAAGTCTCAAGTTGATTTATTTTCTCTAAAAACTCAGTTTGATGCGCTTTTCCAATAATAGGACGAAATTCTGAATGATTACTTATTGGTCCATGAAGAAACCTAAATAAATGTGTTCTTTTCATTTTAGATGTTGCACCAGGATATTTTTCACAGAAACTTAGATACTCTCTTGCAACATCAAATTGAGTTGGAACTTTTCCATCTAAGAAAAGAGGCTAAAGATTAAGGATAAAGAAAAAAGTACGGAAAATACATACGGATTTTCTAGTATTGCTTCTGAAGTCATAACTCCATCGCAGTTTGTTTGTTCTAAGCAGCTTTGAAGCTCATGCAAGTTTCCAATAGATCCATTCGAAATAACAGGTATCGAAAGTTCGCTTTTAATTTTTTTGACAAGATCCCAATTTGCGTGATCAACATTCTTATTTTGTCTTTTTGTTCTTCCATGTACTGTTAAAAGTTTGCAGCCACTTTCTTCAATGAACTTTGAGACTGCTAGTGTTTGTTCTTCATTGTCAAATACGCGGATCTTGCAAAATATAGGAACAGATAAATTATCTGATAAGTATTTGACTACTTCCCCAATTGTTCTATCACCTGATTTAAACTTTTCTAGAAGAAATGATCCATAGTTTCCTCTTCTAGCTATTTTCTGTGGACATCCAAGATTTATATCGATTGCATCACATCGATTTTCAACAATTTTTGCAGCTTCTAACATAATTTCTGGATCGTGACCACAGATTTGAACTACAAGAGGTCGATCTTCTTCACAAGTTGTAAACTTTTCATCCCTGTAGTTCTTGTCTTCCACAAAAAGACGAGAGTGGAGCATTGGTGTGTAACAGATCAATTCTTTCCCGAAAACTTTTCTACAGAGCATCCGAAATGGTAATTCAGATTGATCAACCATTGGAGCTACAATAGGAAGCTGTTTTCTTACTTTGAACGGCAAGCTCATTTCTTCTTCGATAAGTTGTCTTGTTTGGGTATTGCTTTTGTAATCTCAATATTGTATTACCGTAGAGTTTTCTCGATGTGAAAACAGCATACCTAAGGATACTCTTAAACTTCCAATGAAGTAGACCCGCAGTACTAGGTTTTGTTGCACAAAACCAAACTTCACTTTAATGTTTCATGTTACTTCATGTAGAAAAAATAAAAAAAATATTATGATCTCATTTTTTAGGGGAGTGCCGAGTAAATAATTTCTCATGATTTCTTAGATGGTGTTTGTTGTCGTGAACTCTGAAAGGAGAACTCATGATGCAAAACTTTTAGTGACTATGATAGAATTAATTTATAGGTAAATATGGTACTAAATATATATAATTTTGTTTTGCAGAGTTTTTAAAGTATATGCCGTACGGGTGGAGTAGATTTGCCGGTATTCTTGAATAAAGAAACTATGACGCAGAGTTGTTACCACACAGTTTGTTGTTTTTAATAGCAAAGTCATCGAATTGCTTAATATTGATTAGTGTATCTAACTCCTTAAAATCACTTACGAGTAGAATATTGTGAATTAGTCGCTGAATAAAATTTCTCTGAAAATTTTCGTCTTCTTTATTTCCAAGCCTAATAAGAAAGTAGTTTCAGTTTTTTTTTCTAGCTAGAAGGTAACTATTAGTACTATGAGTAGCGTAACTAATAACACGCAGTGATTTTATACCTTGGTTTAGACATCCTAACTTGTATAAAACAAACGTTTTCGACCAAGTACATGTTTCCGTATCCCACAAACCGCAAGAAATAAGACAGCCTTCAGAGTATAAAGGGAATATATTTAAATGCTCCTATTATTAAGAATGAAAGAAAAATTATTTATGCAATCATGTTATCAGTTTCAGTACCTTAGCCGTGATTCAATATCTAAATTAGAGCATCTAAACCTCCCGTGTTTCAATAACTTCTTCTCATGCTATATAAAGATTGATTTTAGCAGTGGACATTATTCGTCCTACTTCATCCTTCTTCTTCTAAATGTTCTATTATATTAAATATATATTCACCTCTCTTTCTTTTCAACTTAAATATAAACTGGTATAGAGGACTAAGAAGTGTCTTTGAAAATCACTTTATCAAAATTTGTTTTCAGCTTTTTGATATGCCGTAAAAAATAAGATTAACACCCAGGACCAAGTTCTAGTTAATGGGGAAAAGTTAATGGCGAACTTCTGCTTGTAATTCAGCGTAAAAATACTCAAGTTTTATAAGATATAGCCAAATCATGGAGAAAATTTCTCTGTGACGCAACTTTGGTAATTTTGGAGAATATTACCCATTGAAAATACTTTTTATCATTCGAAGTACAAGCTGTTGTACTATAATAGAGCATTGCATACGTGCATCTAAGTAGACAAGATTCAAAGGAACCCATTGCAGCAAGAAAGTAAAATTTTATTTATAACGTTTGCAATAGGAAAGGCTTTCGGAGTTCAATATCACTAATTGTTGCAAACTAACACAACTGTTAAGTTTTCAATTGATCTTGTTTCATTTTGTGATTTTTTGTGCATTGCCTTGACTGATTCAAGTATAAATTTTATTTATTTCTTGTTGAGAGCTTTGGCTAAAAGTTATTATTGCTTAGTTAGTGTTTCCGCTTTTCTGTTTGCTATCTTGGCCTGTAATCTTGGTAGATATGTTTCAAGTGTATGGTATGCAGGCTGCGTAGCTTCAGAGACTCCGAGTTGATGCAGGCAATAGAAAAATTGCTGCGGTCACATATGATTACTTTTAGGTTTTTGAAAATTGAATACTATTTTCGATAGGTTCCGAGCTGTAGAAGTATCTAACAGATGTATCATTTTACCCTTAAATAGGTCGGTTTTGTTTTTTTCTATTAACTCTGATCAGTGAAAAAAGATCTCCCAAGAAAAACTAGTGCCCCCGATACGATACAAAGTAGATAGGGTTGCATCAAGTCATTGGTTCTTTTTTAATTCCTTCTCTATTTCATGGTATGTGTATGTAAAAGTTGTTGAATTTTTAATTTTAGTAAGAAAGCATTGCTAAGGTTTAACACGAAAACAACACTATGCTTAGATGGCATAAAATTTTAGTCATGAGTTCTATTACATAGAAATTTTTATCCCCTCAGTTAGTAAAAACTTGGAATATTTCTTTTATAGGGTTTAAATTTAGTATATTAATTTTATTCATTTGCTGATGTTCACTTTCATTAGGTCGATAAGAACTTCCAAGTCAGGAACAGGTTGGGCCTATGGTTATGACTCCCATAATAGCCTTCGAACATATTTTTCGGAAAACAAAATTCGAAATTAAGATTACTGAGTTATATAAGGTAGCTAGAGTGACTTATACATTTTCCAGAAATGTAGTTACTTTGTACCACAGAATTGTTCATTTTTCCACAGTTTATCAATTGAGTTATTTAGCATTCTGAGAAAAAAAAGTTCGAATGAAACCAATAAAAGAAACAATAAAACGAATAGCTCCAAGTTAAGGGATGCGAAGGATTAGTTTAAGCTTAATGGTTCGCTTTCTTTCACTCCATGGTTGGAAGAAAGTGTTGTCTATTTAGGGTGGACAGGTGGGTAAAACTTACTGAGACCATTAAATAGTTTGCTTAGAAGAGGCATGTAATATCTACACTTGGAAATAGATATTTTTTTGGGAAAACCATTACTACAGCCCTATGTCTGATAAAGAAATGCTTAAATCCATTCATGTGATATATTACAGCTACAGATCAATTTCTTAGCGCTGGATTAAGCAGCAAATTTTGCTCTGACTTTCTTAGCTATCCACTGTAGATCTTCTACTCCTTATATATGTTGCTCTACCTTTGCAGCATAAACTTATGCAAACACCATGTTTTTCTCTTTTATCCATAGCCACAACTCGTGCGACTAGAAAGTATTTAAGAAATCAACTAATTTAGTATTTTATTCATCAGTACTTTAATGTTAGGATCATGTTCTCTACAGTAAGTATTACTCAAACTGCTTTATGCAGTCAATTAAAATTTGCCTGTAAACTGCTAATAGCGAGCTACTTATTGTCCAAAGCTAACCACTCCTTATATTAACTGCAAACTATTCAGAGGTGAGCTACATCTGTTGATGCCCACTAGTGGAAATGATAAAGGGTATATAATAAGAAGTACTAATTTTAAAGGTTTTTCGTTTTTTCCAACGCACTAGTACCCTACACCAATACAGAATCGGGATTTACAGTCAGTGATTTTCTAAGAAGCGAAGCATGAAAATATTCTCTAAAATCAAGTTGCCAGCAGAACGTTCCTATTACTTTGGGTAGATTCATGGTAATACCATAACTCCGAAGTGGCCTACATGGGTTTTCAGTATTAGATTACTTATACTCCGACAATGCAATCCCTTGAAGAACACTATATTACAGAGCTTGGTTTCAATGATTACCCTTTGTAGAAAATAAAGGTCTCTACCACCCTTACTAAACTAGAAAATTAAAAGAGAAGAAAGAACGGGAAAAGTGATAATACTTAATTTTATTAGCTCTTGGTCAAACAGTAGACCTCAGAAATCATCACCACGAGAGATGACCTCTTTGCAAGTCGGTCTTAGTAAAATAGTATGCTCGTATTGGGATACATATGATCCTTTAACATCAACCAAGGGTGGATATGGGTCTACAATTCCTGCGTCACACAGTTGTTTCAAGGCCCCAAGGTACCTTTGCTGCTTCCCGTTATTTCCATTAACCGTAAAAGAGCCTCCATCTTCTCGAACCAACCAGCGGTTACAAAATGCAAGTGTCCCAAATGTCTTATTTATGTGATTTAACAACTTCTTCGCTCCTTGAGTTCGCAATGGTACATGAGGAGCGTCAAACTTCTTCATGTAGTGGCTACAATCCATATCATCTACAACATATCCTCTCCCAGTCGTCCCAAAAGTCTCAATTGCATAAAACTCGCCTTCTTCCATTTTAGTAGAATCACCGCCTTTGACTACAGGCACAGTTTTTCCAGCGTGGATATTATATTGCCCAATACTATGTCCATTAAGGTTTCTGCAACACTTAATCTGATGAACTTTGCCATCTAGTTCAACTTCTCCTGCTTCCATGACTTCCTGAATAGCCTCACCAATATCACATAATCTTACATCTATACCAGCTTCTCTGATTCCTGTGTTTGTCGCATCTCGAACAGTAGCTAAAAGTGGGTCATATCGCGGATTAAACGCCACAGTCCAAGCACAATCAATAATTCTTCCATCTACCTGAGTCCCAAAATCAATTTTCATAACGTCATCATACTTTAATACAGTGTCATCCCCAGGATTTGGTGTATAGTGCGCAGCTACATGGTTAAGACTACAGCCAGTTGGAAATCCTATTCCAGCATTTAAACCTTCTTCGCCTACAAGTTCTCTATTCTTATTTTCTAGAACTTCACACATATCAGATAATTTGATTCCAGGTCTTATATAAGATTGAGAAAACTTTCTCACTTGTCGATGAACTTCAGCTGCTCGTCTAATATTAGCATACTTTTCTACATCCAGTTTCTCCAAAGATCGTTTTTCTTCGTTCGTAAATCTTGATTGATTAAAGTCACCAAAAGTGTATTCCATAATTTCACCAACTGGAGAGACTTCTACTTTTTTCCGAGGTGGCCAAGTCTGTTTCTTATCTGTCTTTAGGTACGAATTACACTTTGGTATAGCTTTTTGCTTTTCTTCTCCATTCAATCGCAAACGACAATATGGAACTAAATTACTTCCAGATACATCTAATTCTCTAAGTTCACCGTTTTCTATATCTTCAGGTTGATTGTAAGCGTTTAGATTTAAACCATTTCCAGAGCCTCCTCCTTCGCCACTCTTTTTTTTCTTTCTTTTCTTTTTCTTTTTCTTCTTAGGAACATTTTGTTCAGGTGTAGTGCTACCAGGTTGATAAGTTAAATTGGATGCATCTACTTTTTTAGCTTCTTCTGCCTCTGATACAACCGAAGTTATGTTTTCGATATTGTTTGCCATAGAGACTGTCATTTTCACAGAATATCAATATTACCTAATATCATATTTACTTACTTTTGGGCAAAATTGCATTTCCCTCCAGTGCCGACAGAGAAACAACAAATGATTTCTTAATAATAGAGGTTTATCTAAGAGAATCGGTCAGAAATAAACATATTATATGTGATTAATTATTTCTTATAGGGCTTTCCGATAAAAGTTTCATCATCAAGTAATTATACACTGTATATCGCGTTGTTTCCCTCTGTTTACATAATTTGAACTGCACTACAGACGTTCTCAAATTAAACTTTCGCGTTCGTTTACGAAAACTTTCCAATTTTACATTAATAATTTTATGCAAATTTTCAAAGTTTAGCTTCTCTTGTTTGATAAAACTTGTTTTCTGAGCTATTTTCTTAAATTCCGTTTAGTAGCTCACCCTGGTTTAAAAGTTGAGAACCTTTGTGGAGCTAATTACCGTGTCTTACATTAGCCATTTTGATAAGAATCCTCATAATAACCTCTATTCTGCTGTATTTTAATTAAAAAGAGCTTTTAGAAGAAGTATAGAATGTGATAAAGTTAGAAAAATGAAACTGGGACAAGTTCAGACTCCAATATTCCAAAGGGCACATACCCAATATCAGCTTTTCATTTTATGTTTCATTAAAGGAAAATGTAGAATAATAAGATTGGGGTAACCTTAAGACATTGAAAATATGTTCTCATCCAGTTTTTACACTAGCTCTAATTATATCCCTTCTCAAATTTCATTCCCTAACTAAGTGTTTATAATGACTCATGAATTGCAAAGGAATAAAATTATCTTATTTATTTGTAGAGGAAAAGGTCCTTGAAATAATATTATATAAGTATTATAATGGGTAATCTATCCATATTCATCGACTATTATTTCTCGCTGTGGATATCCAGTTTAACTTTACTAAGTGTGCTTGGTCACAGTTTCTCAGCGAGAAACGCATTACGATTACGTTCTATTAGTAAAAATTTTAATTAATAAGTTTCATCCTTTTATCCTTTCTGTGTCTTGTAAAATAATTCCTGAATTAAATTAACCAGTTGAGTCAAACCAAGATTTCAGTGCATTTCTTAAGTGGTGGGAGTTGTAATTTTGTCTGATGATGTATGCCAATGCTTTACAAACTCAAATACTGTAACATAAAATCAAGTTAATTATTTGCTGCTACTAGGTTTTTCTCTAAGTCTTCAAAATCCTAGCTAGTAACATTATTTCTGATAACATGGTACTACTTTAATTAGATACACTCTCTTACTGAGACTTCGCTACACCATTAGAGGTGCCCTAGCAGTAGGTAAAGAAAAAATAGATAAGATGAGCTCCTAGTTTCATTTATAATCTAGGGCTCAATTCAGTTAGATTTATTTGATATTCTAAGGAGATAAGATTATCAATGAAAGCACAAGTAAAGATCACAGGCTTCAAGCAAGAGAATGTTGTTGCCACCGAAGGAAAATTTTTGAATGAAGATTTATCCACATAGTGTCACCTTTTTTAAGTTGGGCCATGAGCTCTTCTTTCCTCATATGAAATGTTACACTGCAATGAATCTTCATTTATTTCTGTAAATTCTAACCCATTTTGTACAGGGGTATCGATTAAACATGCCCGACTCAATGTTTGAGTAACCCAACCTGAGATATTTCTATATACAGACTTATGTATCCGTTGAAAACATAGCTTCCAATCTTTAAAGATTTTATTTAAAGTAATAATAACATGAAGGCATCTTAAAGTCAATATTTAAACAATGTCGACAACTAAGTAGAGCACTTTCTCTTCAATCATCGTTTTTAATTGTGTTCTGTAGAATCTATCTAGCACATGGCAAGATTTTTTTCTTTCTGAGGCAACATCAATACAACGTCAACATTTCAAACTAGCAGAAACTTTATCCACTAAAGATTCATTACAGAAAAGATCGCCTATTTGATGGATGACAGGGAGCTCCTAGTTTTTGTTTGATGTGACGAATTTAATATATCTGGGGGAAATAATTTGTTGTTGGCAGCTTGTATGGAGATTTTACTAAAGACAAACTACAATAATGTGTATAAAGGCTTCGAGGAACTCATAGTTTTCAAGCATAACATAAAAGTTAATCATAACATGAACAAGAAGTTTGATAAAATTGCAACATCAATGAAATCGAAATGAAAAAGGCGAATCGCTGACCGAAGAAGTAAACTACTTATGGACAAGCCTGGTAATTAGAAAAAACCATTTTTTCTTGTTTTCATAGTATTCTCTCTATCGTTCTTTGAATAAGATGGTGAAGCTGTCATGTTTCAAGGAGTTTAATCACTTTCTTAGCTTAGAAGTTAGATTCCTTTAATGGTCCATGATTACACCAAATATTAATTGTTCAGTGTAATACAATATTTGGTTTATGCAAACAACCAAGGGACATTATGTTTTGCTGGAGGGATATTCGTCGTATGCTCATAAAAAGATATATTGAATCGGAGTAGATGCTGTGTTTACGCATTAGTTATCCTGCAAAGAGTAACACTGCACCAAATTTATGAAATTTAAGCCTCTACCCCGAGTTTATACACCTAATGCTCAAAAAATTTCATAAGAAAAAGTTTGTTAGCGTTCAAACTACTGTTTGGTCACATTAAATATGCAATTAAATAAGTTTGCGGGGCCAAGTTTGAGCTAAACCAGATTTTATTCTAGGCTAGGTTTTCTTTGGAGCTTGTTCAGTTTTATTATAGAACTCTCTAATATCTTACATTTAATAATCACTAATGTGACAATGAATCAGGGCCACATTTCCATGAGTGTGCAAATTTATCTTAAAATTTCTTTTCCTGCAGTCCTTGACATGGGTAATTATCTTGTTGCTTGTGTAAAACGTCAGTAAAAATCACATCCCAACATCCACAAGGCCAACTTGCCTCAGGAAACTAACTTTCTCGCATTTTAATTATTTTCTTTCAGCATGATTACAATTTATTTTGTACATACTCTTGAAGGACTCTGTTTTTTGCCAATGCATAAGAGCGGAAGAAACTAGACGGGAAAACTAACACTGCATATTGGGTTCAAAAATCAGGGCAGGGCTGATAAATTTTTATGGTAAATTAGTAGTGATTTTAACTCTCAGGTAAATACTCAAAATATTTTAATTTTTAGATATATGGCCCATATAGTCTTTCAGTCAATGTGGCACTAACCGCTAAACACTTAAAAGAGGGCTCCAAGTAACACAAGAAGGTCACAAATCGGTTTCGATTTCCTAGACAAGCAACCGGAGTAGTCACAAACTCAGAACAAATTATTCTAAAAACATCTTATTTCAGTTGTTTTATGATGCTTAAGACTATGGTGATTGTATCTAAAAATTCGAGGCTGTTGAATTTCACAACCGCTTTTATCTAATGCTTGGTTTTTTCAATTAATTATGGTTTAATTGCCCAAAATACTATCCCATGCCATAACCTGAGGTTGTTCAGGAATTATTCCAAGGATCTCATGGGTAATTTGAAAATATTCTAACTTGTGCCAGTTAAAAGTATGATTATAGTAGGATATAAAGTAAAGACTAAATAGATAAGTTGACACAAGGGTTACATTTAACAAATTTGTAAGGAAGAACTCTCGCGTCTCGTTTTTTCTTTCTAAAAGGTTTCTCTAAGAGATCTTATTAAGTATAATCCCTGCTTCTGTTTTTCATATATCGACAAAATAGTCATATATTGAGTTTTATTATTCGAGCTACTAAAGATTTTTTTGGGGATAATGGTTTTGTTTCTGCATAATTGTCCGCGATAGATCCAGAAAGGTATTTTTAGCGTCTAATAAAGTAATCGAGCTCGATTCATCATATCTTCAAGTAGTGAATGCTCTTTTGTTTCTTTTCATTAGTGTAAATTTATAGCTTACTTTTTTTTTTCTCTGATTAATACTTGATCATTTTCCTGTATGCCCAAAAATTCAAATCATATCATTTTAGATTAGATTATCATTTCGTGACATTATCACAAGATTTCTTGTATATTTCAAGTAGCCGTTTGATATTTGAAGAAAGAAAAGTCGAAATGTCAGGAAGAGGAAAAGGTGGAAAAGGACTCGGTAAAGGTGGAACTAAGCGTCATAGAAAGATCTTGAGAGATAATATTCAAGGAATCACGAAACCTGCCATTAGAAGATTGGCAAGAAGAGGTGGAGTTAAGAGAATATCTGGTTTAATCTATGAAGAGACAAGAGGTGTATTGAAGATGTTTCTGGAAAATGTTGTAAAAGACGCTGTTACGTACACGGAGCATGCGAGAAGGAAAACTGTTACTGCTATGGATGTTGTTTATGCTCTTAAACGCCAAGGAAGAACTCTCTATGGATTTGGAGGGTAGAGATATAATACATTACACTCCTGCGATATTCATGTATTAGATCTGTAAATTCGAATCAGACATGTTCTTCCGTGTGGTCTTCATCAGACTCAAATTGGTCATACTTCTCCTCTTCAAACTGACGTTCAATAAGTTCATCTCTTCTTTCTTTCAAAACGTGAAGGTCCTCAGGTAACTCTTCCCGAAGGATCTTCTTCACCAGAAAAACAGAGAGATATAGACAAGGAACAAGATACATAAGCGCAGGTTGCCCTTTAACTCCAAATACACTGATTTGATTTACATTTGCAAATAGAGTCATGGCAAATCCAATCATGTATCCTAGAAATCCCGCAAGAGTCCATTTGTATCTCCACTTTGTCTTTTTCTTCTTTACTTCAAGACTATACAATTGAAGGTTAAGTAAATCAACATGAAATAAAAAAGAGACAAAAAGACCAGGTATGAAAACATCTCCTAAACCTAATAAACTTGTTCTATGTTGAGAAATATCTGTTTCAAAAGTATAAAAGTGTTGAACTAAACTATTTGGAAAAAGAAAGACCATAGGTAACTGTTCAGGAAGAGTTCTTTTACAAATTAGTGATTGTGTTGTTTTTTCATGCATTTCATTAGCAGCAGTTGCAACAGACATCATAACACTTTCCTTGAAAAACAAAGGAGTTAAAAAAGTCATAAAAATATCATATAAGAAAAATAAAGAAAGTAATTTGTAAGCATTAGAAGCTGAGTTTAGTTTAATTTGTTCTAAAAAAGATATTGCTAAACATATAGATATAAGATTTTGAAGAAATAAGTGAAGATAAAATTCAAAATTTGAGCTTGGATGTCTTGAAATTAAAAAAATAAGACTCAGAAAAGAGGAAACGAGTAAAATTAGATTGTTGTGCGGAGTTGATTTAAATATATGTTGGAGACAAGGAGAAACAAAACTTTCTGCAAGAACAAAAATAGAAGCAAATGCAAAGAGATATATTAACATCAGAGTTGTATCATATGGAAAGAATTTTACAAGTACATATAACCCAAGTAAAGAGAATGAAGAAACCGCCAAAAAAGACAAAGAGGACTTGAAGTCCAAGTTAAGTTCTTCCTCGTCATGTTCGTCCTCTTTACTTTTGTTTAGTAGCAAGTTTCTAGTTTCATCAAGCGCTGAATTAGAAAACAGTTTTTTTTCAAGTTCTTTTGTAAGTTCTCTTTCTTTCTTAATGGAAAGAAAAACAACTAAAGGAAACATAAGAGAAACAAAAAGCCACATGAAAAACACTGAATATCCAGTATCAAACTGTTCAAAATATTCTTTATTCATAGAGAAGACAGAATGAAACAGTAAGCTTCCCTGAAATAAGGCTTTAACAGTTTTCCCATCATTTATCTTCATTGAAAGAACAGGAAAATCAAAACTTGTGTTTTCATCTCCTTGAACATCAAAAACCAGAAGCTCATCCCTTGCACAACAAAAACTTGATTCACCATTAATCTTTTGTAAGCATAGTCCCGTTTCACATTTTTTCTGACATTCGTCTTTTGAAACATCTTTTGCTGCTTTACAATCTATGTCACATGCATTTTTTATGTTCCTGTTGGAAAACATGGAATCCTCAGTATTATAGACGATTAGGGCATTAACTTTTAAACTTTGTGCTAATAATGCTTTTTCATGGTACGTACAATTTCCTCTTGGTAGAAAAAGTACTGAGTTTGGTTCAGGAGTTGGGTCAGGGAAGGAACACGGGAAAGCGGAGTGAACTGTGTTCATGTAGGTGTTGTATTGAAGAGGGATGTGTGTAAAAGACGGAGAAATTGTAAATATATAGTCTTCCTTATTATCACTTATCAAATGAAGTGTGTTAATGCCAATAGGATCAACAGGAAGTGCAGTGAGCGTGCTCAGTAAATTTAGGAACACGGACGTTTTCATTCTGAAAGAGCTTATGATTTACGAACGCTGAAGCGTGGTAATGTACTACTGTTGTAATACTATCTCAGAAGTCCAATGACTCAGCTGAGTCAACATTTTCTACAAAGGAATCATTGATTCTTAAAATTCTATAGGATAACAACTCTATTCCCAAAATGATAATGCTTTAATGGTAGATATTTTGAACAGCAAAAATATTTGAGTGGTGGCTGAGGATCGTATTCAATTAAGCTTAGTCGTAAATACTTCATAGTTGTTTTGTTTCTGATTATCAACAAGAGAATGGAGATTTTTGATTGATATCATGGATTCTGTTTTCATTCTGAGTATCAATTGAGTAGCAATAACTAATCATAATGGTTTCAGAATTATCATAATCAATTAGCAAGAAAGTTCTAAACATAAAATTTATTGATAAATTAACAATAAAGCAAACCTGATCCCTAGTGGCGAGGCAGCTAAACCAGCCATTACGAAAATGGATAAAACTGTGCAACTACAAATTCACACCGTTTTCAGTCCGAAATTTAACTATATTATTATTGGAAAGTTACAACCTAAAGGTTTTTACTCGCAAAAATTTCTTGCTCTGAATGAATTAGAAAAGCAAGAGATGGGCGGAAGCAAGCTCAAAGTTGTTGTGTGTGTTAGATATGTTCAAATTCATATAATTCTTTTATCTTCGAGGTTAACACTAAGATTATTACCACTAAAATTGAGAAGTAAATTAGTTTTTCATTAAATTTGAAGCTGAGCATTTCTTTCAGAAAACTGAAGAATACGTGTCCAAGCCTTTGTAACAAGAAGTAAAGATGTTTTACACATTCGAAATAGTTGAAAGATCTAAAAGCTAGCTGCATTTGTATTGTATCCAACATTCCTATAACAAACACTTAGGGTTTGAAAGATTTGATATCACCTGGCTAGTCTTTCCCAGTACTAAGAATAATCCTTAAGTAATACATTCACTAATCAGGTTATCCATTTTCTATCATGAGAATTAATACTAGAAAAGATATCTCGCCACTCAAAACTATTCCTATTTTTCCCGAATCTAACCTGCCAATAATCTTATGCTATAAGATCTATGTTCAGTAAACATATTCTTAGGTGCTGTGCTAAGGTCAATCAATTTAGAGATTGATGTTATCCTCATTTTGCATAAAAATGATCTCTTGACATAGTTTATTTTGCCTTTGAAACAGGGAGTTAACAGGGTAAAAGCCTATGCACTTGAGCTAACTATTTATAGCATACATCACCACAGAGAGCTCCAATTTCCATATTGCGGACTTCTAGTAAAATCAAAGTTTAGGGACTATGTGATAAGTATGTAAGAACAAATCTAATCACACCAATTGCAAAAATATACCACTGACGTCGCCACAGCTAAAAATGCTCCTATCAGCTCAGGTCTACGATTCTGGGGATTGTTTTTATTGCGGAGCTATTGCAAAAATAAACACTAATGAGGGATTGATAAATCTCACTTTATATATGCTGCAGGAATTTTCATGATAATAAATTGAATTCCAGGTGGAATGAGTTTTCCAATATTTGTGCTTCAAAAATTGGTTCATAGTTTGTTAGTTTTCCTAAATATTCTTACATGTTTAGGTTTCTCTAGTGAGGACAACTTGAGTAACTTTGAAAATATATTATGAAGAGCTCTCACTTGTCTAGCTTAGACCATCGCATAGATATCGTCAAAACAAGGTTTCCTTTGCAGGAAACATTATGTTTTATATATTATGTTTCCTTATTACATCTACCTAGTTAACCTTGTTCAATATCAGTTTTGTAACATCCAGAATAAAGAGTGAAGCATCATGTATAAAGAAGGTCTTTTGTTTCCCTGTAATCAGCATCTTCTTTTCTTAAATAGATAGATTCTGAAAAAGAGTATGCATCTATCGTATTCCGTGGAATAAATTAAGAGCATTATGACAATCTTTGAAAATAACTCCTCCTACATCTATAATGTAACCTTTGTCTATGATGACAGCTCATATGACTTTAATAGTCTTAAACATTAACCTTTCTGTTATATCAGAATATGATCAAGAAATGTTTGATTTTCCTCTGGAATAATTTGTTGATAACATGCCCTTGCTCCCGGCTAATTAAGGTGCAACAGTCTAAAGGTTTATATTTATTTTCCAGGATTTGTCTGGTCTAATTTTTGCTTTTTGCCAAACCTCTCTAAGAAAACATCATTTGTTGTTTATATTCAACTCTTTTATTCTACCAAGGCATTTATCATTTCTTTCCCTTTTATCTGGTATTTTTATAGCAATAAAAAGTAACGCGCTATCGCATAATTCTGTTTTTAATATCAAGTTCTTTGTTGATCTGACAAACATCATTACTTTCTTGTTAGAAAACTTCAAGGAATATGCTTAATTATCAACAAAGTAAAAATTAAAGTTGGTGTTTATCTACAACCAGCTTTCATTATACATGTCTTAAATCTTAACTAGTACAAATTACTAATAAGTATATTGTATCCGAGGGACTTATTTTTGTAAGATACGCAGGTAAGAACAATGATTAGAAAGAGACTAAGGAATTAGCAAATAGCAAGAATATAGAGGTCCTTTACCTCATCCTGATTAGCATAGTTACATTAGTAATGAAGCCTACTAAAGCTTGGCAAGTTCATTGGTCTTTTATGTTATTCATAGTTTATTCGAGTAGTTTAAGTGAAGCATAACTCTATTTTGTTTCACAATAATTTAATAATTATATATTTTTGGGGAATTATCTCTTCTCTAAATTTTCCTAGAAGAAAAATGGAAAAAATATCCAACACCCAAGAAGATGTGAAACTGTAGAAATATGGGGAAGTTTGGTATGTATCCGCGCTCGTAATTTCTGGTAAAAGATCGTTTCGCAATTTATTGTATTTACGAAGTTTGAAATTTAACATCTTTTAACTAAAGTGATGACGTGGTATGGTGAATGAAATCTCGTGATATATATTTCAAATTGAAACATAGCTAACTGGAAGAATACCGGTAAGGATATGAGAAGAGAATACAGGAAGTTGCAGTGTAAAGACTAGAATATTTTAGCGTATTAATTAGCTGTAGAATTTGGTTCAGTGGGAAGTTTAGAGGGAGTATTAAGCAGACACTAACTTAATAGTTAAAAATATAGAAAAGAACTCGTGTCGACTTTTCCTTGCGATTTAGAAGAGAAGAATCAGAAGATTTAAACAGAAGTTTTAAGAAAAACCAGCATCAAAGAATACTTATCAGAGAAGTATTTTAACAGGTAGAAACCTATAGTAGCACTCCATATTGAATTCAATAAGATCAGAAGTGCCAAAAATAATAAAAGTAGTAAATCATGAGCGAAAGAAGAACCTTAAGAAGATCCAGCAGATTGGGAACCCGTGCCAGTGAACCAAGAACTGGTGAAACCGCTTCCACAAATACAGAAGAAAAAATAGAAGAAACCCATAATACTTCAGTAACAGTCAACGTACAACCAATAGAAGAAACCCCGTCATTTGAGGGTGAAATATCAACTGGTCCAGCAGCAGTAAATCCTACTCCCGAAAAGGGGGTACAGAGTGATACAGTCACTTTGTCAAGGCAGGAATGGGAGGAGATAAGACGAAGCTTGGACCTCCTAAAACGCGGTGTGAGCCCACCTTTGTCAAATAGTCCAACTGGTTATACCACTCCTTCAAACATTCATACCCCATTTAGAATACATCATGAGCAGGCAGATCTAGAAGAAAGTTCACCAAGCGATAGCTCCAGTAGTGAAGAAGAAGAAACGGAACTCCAACCTGTACCCACTTTAATTAGGAACGAAGTTAAAGGCAGAGCAAGGGAGGAAAGATACAAGGACAAGCCAATCTTGCCTAATCTTGACCCCCCAGTGGTTTCAAAATTCATCGCAGAATACGATATTTACGAGGCCATGGTAGTGCGACGCCGCTTTGGTCTTTCGGTAGCAGATCTGTCTTTATGTTTGACCAATGAAGTGAAAGTTGATTTAGTTGAGGAAGGCTTTGATATGACAGTCCAGGCCAAGATCCTAAAGTATTTAAGAAAAATAAAAAAGAATGAGGATCGTAGTAGGTCCAAAATCGTAATAAGGGAGGTAGAAGGTATCCAGTGGAAGAACTTGGGAAGTCCTTCAGCTTCTATGGGAGCATTCTTGAAGGCAGCAGATAAAATACTTCGCGGAATTCATTTCGACAATAAGAGCATAGAAAAAGAAGTGTGCCTAAAAATAATCAAGAGACTCCCAACCGAATTTGGTAGCAGTAGAGCAAAAGAGAGACAGACGGAAGAAGGTTGGAGGACGTACAAGCAGTTGAAGAGAGGGTTGCGAAGAGCGGCGATATCAATTTCAACGTGGGACATTCAAAGCGCTGCCCTTCAACATCAGAAGATTTCCAAGACAAAAAGAAGTTCACCAGATCACACACAGCAGAGTGCAGTAAAGAAATCAGCTTCTTCAGTCTTTTATCCTAAAAATAGTGAATTAAAAATAATTACCTTAGCTAATGGATATCAGAAACATATTGTACCCAGAGGATGGCCATTGGAGAAAAGAAGGGCATATTCCAGAGAAAATAATCTTTGCGGATATTGCTTTTCTACTGGCCACTATGCACAAAGTTGCCCTTTACTAAAGAAACGAGAAAAAGAGCGAGAAACCGGAGGAGGATATGGTAGGGGTTCAAATTTCTAACAACAAAACCATCAGCAAAATACGTACCAACACCGAACCTCGGAGAAACACCAGGTAAATGAAGTATCAAGGGACAACCAGAAGGACTCATCTGAGGTCGGGAACCTCGGGGGAGTATCGGGGGTAACCGGTGACAGCGTAGTTCCCACAGTAGAAAGTGTAGATCCCGTCGATATTCCAGAAATGTACATGGTTGAAATGGGAGACTGGAAAGTTGCGGAGGTGAGTTCGAATAGTAGTGATGAGGAAGTAAGACCAGCAGAGGAGGGAGAAGTACCGGACTACGCCGAGCATGCATATTATCGGGATGAGCTGTCGGATGAAATTCTGAGAAAGGAATATGAGGTGGGAGCGTCATCCGGCAAACCTCACATCGACACCCCAAAAATGCAGCAGCTCCTAAATAATAAAATAGAAAAGAAAGTTGAAGACCTAGTGAAGACTCAAGCTTTGAATTTAGAACAAGCAACAGAGTTAGAAAAAGTTTTGAAGGAGTTCAAAGCAGCCTTTGCTTTTAAAGAAGCCAAATGTGAATTCAACAACCTCACTCCAATGAGGGTTGAAATAAATCCATCAAGCAGCACTTTTGTATCCAAACCATATCCAGTGAAGAGACTTATCCTAGAAGAATTAAAGAAAAACATACAAGAGCTCACTGACATGGGCATGATCTACCGGGAACCCAACCCATTTTTCTCTAGTCCAGTGATGATGTTGCCCAAGCCAAGGAAGCCAACGGAATACAGGATGGTTGTAGATTTGAGGAAGGTGAACAAAAACTGTTTGCCAGCAGGGCTTGGCTTGCCCGACCTTGAGGCGCAACTTGGATGGCTAAAGGGGAATGAATGTTGTTTCGGTTCTTTCGACGGCCTTTCGGGATTTGACTATTTGAAGATGGAGGAAACTTCATATAAATACTTCGGAATGGTGACACCTCTTGGTACGTATTGTATGCGCATGGCACCACAAGGGTTCCGAAATACACCACAGGTGTATCAAGAACGGCTGGTAAACGAAGTATTGACAAATAGTGAGGGAGATTCGATATTCGGAGCAGGTGCCCTGCAATGGTTAGATGATACTCTATTATACCATAACTCGTTTGCAGGTTATCTTCAACTACTTGGAACGTTCCTAAAAAATTGCATCCAAAAGAAGTCCAAGCTCAACTTGGACAAGTGCGATCTAGTCCAATCGAAAACCAAATGGTGTGGCAGGATCCTGGAAAAAGGTCATTGGAAATATGACTCAAGTTATTTCGCTAAAATTATAAAGTTGCCGCGTCCACAAACCCTTGGCCAACTTCAAGACGTAGTGTATGTATCAACTTGGTTATCAGATTCTTTGCCCAACCTAAGTAAAAATAAAGGACATTTAAATACAAGAATGAGGGAAATTGAAGAGAACATCAAATTGGAAAAAGGGGAAAAGATGAGGAAGGATGCCAGAAAGAAAGTTGACATAGAGAAGTTGTGGAGAGAAGAAGATCAAGTAGAGTTCCAGAAGTTTCTGCAGATAATCGAGGGATGCCAAGAGAAAAAGTTGAAGATTTTTGAAGCTGACGGCCAGATGGGCATCTTTACTGATGCCAGCGATAAATATTGGTCCAGCGTTCTAGCTAGCTTTTCGGGAGATGGGTGGGAGCCAATATTCTTCGTCAGCGGAGAATTTACTCAGTCGTCAAGATTCTGGTCAATAACAGATAAGGAAATATACCCCATCATCCGCACCCTTCGAAGATATCGTTTCTTACTAATAAATGTCACTAGAAAAATAAAGATATTTACTGATCACATGAATGTGAAGCACCTCATGAGCAGCCCGAGAGACTTGAAACAATCTTCCTTTGGCAGAATCCAGAGGTGGATTTTGACAGTGCAAGAATTCGACGTTGAAGTCTACCATATAGGTGGACAACATAATGTACTTGCAGATTTACTTACGCGCTGGGGATATCTAGGATCAACAGCGGGTACTGAGACTGAGATCATGCCAACAACGGATGATTACAACTGGACCCTCACCTGGAAAGGAATAACTTTTTTGGTCAGGGAGAAGGACATTGAGTTGGAGAAGAAGAAAATCGTGAATATTCGTAAAGAGAAAGGGCAGTCATTTGTAGGATTGATTGAAAATGAGCAGGAAGGATGGAGGTTTGATCCAGAATCTGTATCCTTCATAGAAGCCAGAGTAGGTAGAAACTTTCCTAAAAATAAAATAAAATGGAAAGACCTCTCAGTTAAGGAGCTATTGAACCTCCAAAAACAAGATAAAGTAAAATCGACTGCGCATGTAAATCCATCTGAAGATGGATTATACAGAAATAAAGCAGGAGAGATCTTGATTCATCCGCAGCATGTAGAGAGATTTTTAGTGTTAGCTCATCAAATAAGTAAACATGGAAGCGTAGAAGAAGTGGTTCGTATTTTGAATAAATATAAGTTTCAAGGTCTGAATAAATCAGATGTCAGAATGTTAGCCTCCAAACTAAAGAGGTTATGCTTGCACTGCGATAAAGACCTAAAGTTGGAGAGAAGAATATATAAAAAAATACCTCATGCAGTTGATTCTTCTGAATTATTACTGCATTCCGATTTTATGAAAGTATATTCGGGATACCTGTTAGTTTTAGTCGAGGATATATCTCGGAAAGTTCTTATGATATATGACCCAAGCCCAAGTGCTCACGTTGTAGTAAAGGGGCTAGTTAGGTGGAGGGCAGAGCACGGAATGCCTTCGCGTTTCAAACTTTCCACTGACAATGGTTCTCATTTCTGCAACCAGATTGTTTCAGAATTTAATTCCATCTATGGTGGGCAACACCATTTTTCAGTGGTGTATTCACCATGGAGCAATGGCTCCATTGAAGTGATGAATAGATATATCCTGAGGTATCTCAGGCAACTTTGCAGCGAATACAATCTTGATCGAGACCGATGGTATGAGCTCGTAGACCTGGTCACAGATGTAATAAATAACACACCAACTCGAAAAGGCTTCACACCTAATGAACTGACTTCCATCTTCGGTAGAAAAAACGAAATGGTAGCCGAACCAGCCAGGGAATTAGAACCTTTTCCATTAATAAATTCAGCAAACAAAATTGTTTTTCCAAAAGATCCAGCTCGTTTTATTAATCTATGCCATAAACTATTATCAGAGATAGAGAATAGGAGAACAAAAATATTTCCAATCATAGTAGAAGATAGAAGGAGAAAAAGAGAATATATAAATCGAAAGTTCAAATCTTCTCAAGTGCAATTTGCACCAGGAGATTTTGTACTTATGAGTAATATAGGTACTCAAAGAGCCCAAGGTAAACTGCATCTAAGATGGCTGGGTCCATATATAGTAACAGATGTTCTAGGTACGACTACCTATAGAGTAAAGAGCATAGATGGCAAGAATTATGTTGCGCATGCTCAGAGACTCAGTCTCTATGAAGCGCAGCCCACTGATTTCAGAATATCAGATCAAGTTAAGGCCGCTTTCTACTACAATCAGGGAGTATATGAAGTGCACAAGCTTCTGGACATTAGGAAATCAGTTGAAGGTTTTGAAGCACTTGTCTGGTGGAAAGGTTTCCCCAGAAAAGATGCAAATTGGCAAGACCTGCAGCTCCTATTTGAGGATGTACCTCGTGTAGTCCAGAAATACCTAAATCAACATCAGAATGATCATGAAGATTTCACGTCAGCTTACAATATATATAAGAGAAAATCAACAGTAGTAGAAGAAACAGAAGTAAACTTACTCCGAGAAGCAACGCAGCTAAGAAGTTCGGACTGGTTGAGTGAAGCTTGGAAAATAATAAAATATCCTCCACAGCTAAAACTTTTGAATGATCAAGTGTATCCAGGATTGGGTAGGTCCAAAGGCTGGAATAGTTATGAGAAAGATACTCTTCAATATTGCATTTATGTATTCGGTTTAGGAAAATGGGAACCCATTTTGAAAGAAGGTTATTTACCCGGAAAAACTAGGTCCCAATTAGTTGAATATGTAAAAGTTGCAATAGGAAGCCAGCGTCTCTATGAATTCCACGGACTCAAGATATCTTTAAGAATTGTAAAAGCTTACAATGATAAGAAAAGATCAGTTTTTAGAAGGAAAGGTGTAATAATAAATAACGGAGTCCAATTGACCAGAGAAGAACTAAAGAAAATAAGAAAGAAGACTTGGTCAGATCTACATCAATATCAGAAATTTGGAAAGAAGAAAGAAGAAATACCGCTGCTTTCGGCAGAACAAATTTTAAACTGCCAGCTAAGTATTGAAGATATTTCCAAGATTGTCAAACTTTTTAAAAATCAAGATAGAAAAGAGATAGATGTTTTGGAAGTAGAAGCAAATCATAATAGATCATCCGTTTTAAAGATAATTTTTGGAAATAATAAATATAATGTTCTTCTTGATAGTGGAGCGTGGCAAAGTTGCGTTGGTAAAAATTTAGTGGGAGGATTAACAATATATAAGAATGATGAACTGCATAAAAAGGCCCCGAGATGTAAAGGAGTTTCTGGCGTTCAGATTGATATCATCGGCTACATAAAAATTCATTGTTGTCTAAAAGGAGAAGGCATATTTCTAGAGCTTCCAGATACGCATTTCTATGTCCTAAGTTGCAGTACAAATAAGTTCATTTTAGGAAATAACTGACTAAAGGAAATGAAAATCAGCCCTTTGGAATTACTGAAAAATCGATCTCAAGGTAAATTAGAAATAGTTTCAGAATTAAAGAGAGTAGAAGTTGTAACCGCTCTAGATAAGTGGGAGGAGTTTTTAGAGAAGGAAAAATCGAAGGTAGTTGAGAGGAGAAGATATCGTTCCAAACTGTCCAATCTATTAGAAAATGATCCTGAAGGTTTTGAATGGTCCATCTTTGGTTCACCTGCTGATTCATACTTTACAATAAAATATAAAAGAGAAGATATGTTTAATGACCTTGTATTATGGAGGCAGCCTGTCGGAAGCAAGTTAAAAATCGGAGATATAAGATGTCAGGATCTAACATCGTTTGGCAGATTTGGGGTCTTAATGATTGATCCCCCGTGGGAAAACCAAGCCTCATCCAGTCCTACGAGAGGGCTAACCATAAAATATCCCACGTTAGTAGATAAGGAGCTCTTTAATATATCATTTGGAGAACTTGTAGAAGATGGTATTGTAGGTTTGTGGGTGACCAATAATAAGATAGATGTTGGACGAAAGTTGATGAGCAACCAAGGTTTCCGTCTAGTAGAATACGTCATCTGGAGCAAAAGAACCAAGAATGGTTATCAACACTCATCACAAGGCCAATACTTGAGGCATTCTAAAGAAATTATGCTCGTAGGAATTAAAGGAAGTCCAGTTTTAGCCAAACAGAGAAGTTCAGATGTCATCGTTTCCACTGTTCTCCAACAAAGTCGAAAGCCTCGAGAAGCATATAAAGTATTAGAAATATTGAACCCAGGAGTTAGGAAGTTGGAGATTTTTGGAAGGTATTGGGGTTGTAGAAAAGGTTGGTGGACATTTGCTGCGCCATTTGATTGGGAAAAGGGAGTAAAATAGGGATAACTCGCGCCTTAGAAGAGAGCGGTGTAGAAATATGGGGAAGTTTGGTATGTATCCGCGCTCGTAATTTCTGGTAAAAGATCGTTTCGCAATTTATTGTATTTACGAAGTTTGAAATTTAACATCTTTTAACTAAAGTGATGACGTGGTATGGTGAATGAAATCTCGTGATATATATTTCAAATTGAAACATAGCTAACTGGAAGAATACCGGTAAGGATATGAGAAGAGAATACAGGAAGTTGCAGTGTAAAGACTAGAATATTTTAGCGTATTAATTAGCTGTAGAATTTGGTTCAGTGGGAAGTTTAGAGGGAGTATTAAGCAGACACTAACTTAATAGTTAAAAATATAGAAAAGAACTCGTGTCGACTTTTCCTTGCGATTTAGAAGAGAAGAATCAGAAGATTTAAACAGAAGTTTTAAGAAAAACCAGCATCAAAGAATACTTATCAGAGAAGTATTTTAACAGGTAGAAACCTATACTAGCACTCCATAGAAACAATTAAAAGTATTATTGTGTGGAACCCAATTCCCATCATGCATAACTTATATAAAAAAGCAATTGAAAATTGAAGGATACTTGGATAAAATAGTAATATCAGCAGTTCCCGAAGAAGGAATAACCAAGGAACTTACTTCTACTAAATATGACATTGCAATCCCGGCTATGTCGCGTTTGACAAAAGATATTATTTTGAATTCAAGTATAATTTTATCACTATTAAATATCTAGGCTTGAACAGTATAATTCAGTTTGGGGTTGGTATTGAAGGTGTTGATTTTGATGCAGCCTCCCAGAAAGGGATTTACGTGCAAAATACCCCATCTCTCCAAAATGCCTCTGCTACTGCAGAACATGCTGTTTATCTTGCTCTTGCTTCTGGTCGACCACCAAAGTCTTCAGAAAAAGCATTTTTAGAAGGAATACTGGGAAGCCCTCTTTCTACTCAAATTGATGGGAAAAAGGTTTTAGTGCTTGGAATGGGATCTGTTGGCGAAAACATAATAAAAAGACTTGCCTCTTTTTCACCAAATTCAATTATTGGAATAAAACGAAATGAACTATCAAAAGAAAAACTAGAATATTTTTCTTCTTTATCCAATTTTTTTAATTTTGATTTTAGCTGTATCAACATGGATTTAGAAGTGTTTAGAAATGGTTTTGAAGAACAAAAGGACTATTCAAAAGAAGAATTATCTGCTTTCAAAGCACTAGAAGAGGCCAATTATATCTTTATTGCGTGTATATTAACTCCAGAAACAAAACTTTTAGTCAATGAAAAGTTCTTGAATAGTGTCAAAGCAAAATGTTTCATTATAAATGTAGCAAGAGGTCCTATAGTTAGTAATACAGCTATGTTAAGAGCACTAGAAGGAAATAAAGTTTCATTTTTTGCTTCAGATGTAGGTTGTACCAAGACAAAACTAGTTGATGGGAAACTAACAGATGATCTTCTAGGTAAACCTGAACCTTTTTCTCCAGATGAAGGTTTGTATAAACACCCGAATACTTTTTTTACACCTCACTTAGGTGGATCTGCAGATGGTGCTTATGAACAAGTATCAAAAACCATAGTTAAAAACTTTATTTCTATTTACAAAAGTAGGAAACCTTGTAGTTGGTTAAATAATATAGATAAGTAAAATATTCATTCAACTAACAGTTCTGAGAGAATTAAGACAGAGTAAAGATAAATCGGTACCTATAAAACTTTCTATATTTCCACCTAAACATTTAGGTAGTTCATCTCTTTCTGCAATACTGATAAAAAATTTCTGTAGTTCTTTATGTGAACTATGTAAATGCAATATTTTTTCCTCTTTTCTATTTTTTCCCAGTCCTGTTTGTATTATATTTATAATAAAGACATTATAAATATATCCATAACCAACTACATGAAGACTATTAAAAACATTTGGACTATAAGTTGTATTTGCGTTAAAAACCCGTTTTAGCCACCAAGCACACTTTCTACAAAACTCGAACCAATTGTATTCAGAAAAAAATTCATCGAACTCACCTTTACTAAGTCTAGGTTCTTCTTTCATAGCAAAACCTGCAGAGTCAAACTCTTGAATTGAAGACCAAGAGTTCTTGTCATTGACTTCTGAGAAGTCCATTATACATTCAACACAAACAACTTTTCTTTTTATGCGACTTAGACGATCAATAAAAATACTTCGAAACTCAATTACAATATAATGTTCAGTTAATCCACTTAAAAGTTGATCTAAATCTTTAGGATGTCTTTTCTTTAAAGTTATATGATCTAAGATATTTCCATTACTTAGTAGGGAGAAAAAAGCAAAATATCCACCGTTATTTCCAATCATAAATCCTTTTTTCAAACTATGAAAGCAAGGATTAGTTTTCAAGAGATTTTGTCGAATTTTGTCAAGACTATATGTTTGCCGCCAATGGATTGTTTCTTTAGTTCTAGTAATAGCTTTATTAAAATCATAATAACAGCTCCTTAATAGTCTAAGGATTTTAAGGTCTCCACAAACATCTGGATACTTTATATCTACATCAAATTCATCATAGTGTTCAGAATATAGCTTAATTATTGTAGGTTTTATTACCTTCACAAGGTTTATTTCATCTTCTGAGACATCACAAAAAGTATTTAAGATACTTTCAGTTTCAAAGGGAAAATTCCTGATAGTTTGGTCTTGTCCAAGTTCGATAGACTCGAGAAATTTTTTATCTTCCAGAAGAACACTAAACTCAATATCAACTACGACGTCTTCAACAGAATTTTTGGCTGTTGCAGATGCCTTAACCTTGTCAGTTTTCTTTTCTGGAGAGGTTTTTATGGCTTCTTTATTCGTGTTACTTTCAATATTATTTCTCTTTCTTTTTAAATGCTTCGATTCGTGAAAGCCTGGTTGTTTTGTTGTACGAGTTCCTACATTTTCAAAACACCTCCCTTGGTTATTCTTGAAGCATGGCCACGGTTCATTTCTGCGCAGCTCTTCTAGCACAATAGTCTCTTCCATTTCAGAGAATGGTCTCCTACCATCTTTTGCTCTCAAATGAGCTATTATAGCCTTGCGAAAAGATGGCTGCGGCTCTTTTGGTCTTTTCCGTCTAGTGTTTAACCATTCCTCATAACAAGCCTTCGAGAAAATATTTGACCTCCCCTATAACTTATAAATAGGAAAGGGTACAGAAACAGGGTCTAATGGTACATATTTTTTGAATATGTCTATTCCTGTTGGACTTTTTGAGAGAATCCTGCCTGTATTCGTTTGTCTCATTTTCTCTGTTTGCACTAAGAATCAGCAGTAATGCAGTATTGCAGTAGTTAATCTTCTCCTTAAAAGCTATACATAGTTCTTTAACATAGGTCGTGTGTTTCACAGGAGTGGAGCAATTTGCCAAATATGTGTTAAATAGCCATATGCATGGAATTATAGAACATTAACAAAGGAAGCATATTGTTCCACAGACTGCAACGAGTACCTAACAATATACCATACACTTCTTACTTTGAGACTCTTAGTAAAAAAAAGATGCCGTACTAATCAACTTGCTATCTTAAACACAGGAAACACATGTCTTTAGGTTGAAATTTAGAAGTATTATACAGAACTAAGACGCGTTACTCTGAGTTCGGGTACTATGACACAGGTAAGTTAATTATCTCCTGGACTTGCTCAAGAAATACTAACTAAGATATCTTATCCAATAAAGGTTCACGATGCAAGCTTTATTTGCTGCTTACTTTTTCAGGTACGAGAAATCTATGAATGAGATGACATTTCAAGTTAGTCTTTTACTTTTCAAGCCCTGGCCGATACTATAGGGTGTGGCCATAACAAGAAAACAGAAGCAGTATCTTGAACGAACTCTTACCTAAGATCAGGCAATATTCTACTCATGAATATGTTATCCTATCAAACGCTGATTGTTACACAAAAGTAGGTAATTCTATGAGCTCTTTTTAGGTTTATTGAGTTGGGAAGGTTAACCAAGAACATATTTCATCAATTTTATACATGAACAAAGTCAGGTAAGCGAAGTAAGTAGATGTAAGATTCTGTAGTTTTGAACGGAGAGAAACGCTTTTTACTCTTCATGCATGAATAAGCAGACGTAGAACTTAAGACAAAGCTACAGTTAGTTATGCTGAATATCAGAGGATGAATGGCCTTAAAGCAACATGATTAGCTTAATAATGAAACAAGACTTGAAGACGGAGATGGTACCCTTAAGCTCTAAATAATTACTTTATGTAGCTCTCGTCGATGTCACTAGGTAGAATATATTATCATTATCTAACTTTAAGCCCACAAAAACACGGTGTATTCTTAAATGAAGATATGTAGAAGTTGAAGTACTAAACTAGATCATTGTATAACAGGATAGGTAATATAGTGCTAGCAGTAAATGATCAGAGTCCCCAAGTGATTGGAATTTAATTATTCCAGAAAAATGACGTTTGAGACAAGATGAAGACAGTACGAAATAAAAAGAGATCCATTGAACCATTGTATGCAAAACATAGGAAACAAACCAGAAATTTCCTTAAAATTATACCATTAACTCTAAGACTCTAAAATACCTTAAGATGTAAACATGGCTAAGGTTTTACGAGCTATGAGGAATGTTCTTGTAATTTTTCAAGTAATGCATTGATAGTAAAATGCTTCACGCTTTCTGTCTATGTGAAGCAATCCCATGTTTTTAATGAAATATATATGAAGTTAACCAGCTAGAGACAGAAACTGAATTTGGTATGCAAAGCATGGGACTTATTCGTCTGAAATATATACATTTTTGTTAACTGTTTAACGCTGGCACTAATTCATTTTATTGCTGAAACTTAAGATGGGCCACCCGTTTTTCTTAATCATATCCCCTATGTATTCGCCGTCTACCAGAAGCACCAAGCTCCAACTTGAAGCAAACTACCTTCAACTCAAATTAAAATTTAGTTAATAACTCGGCATAGTAGTCATCACTAATTACTGTAGACAACATAAGGCCTGTTCCAAGCACTATTTTATGTGATATGTTGAGAAAATGCTTATGATGCCGCTGACTTAGTATTTCTGACAGACGTGTGTTAGCACTTCCTAAATTTTTTGCTTTATGAAGAAAAGGATGAAATAAAACCTTTTCCATATTTGCTACTCTTTTGTAGTAAATTTGCTTTTAAATCTTATAGTTTTTACTCGTATCTATTGGTATTCTTTACAGTTACTATAGAGCATTGGGCTGATGTACTTCATTTTCTAGAAGAATTTTACTCATTCCTCTGAATTTGTTAGTCTCGTTCTTCTTGTAAAGCTTCAGAAGTCTATTACTTTATTTCTAGAGAAGATTGAATCTTGCTACATTATGAAAAGCACGTCATATCGTTTGGGTCAGCTCCTTTTCTCAGTTGGTCATAAAATATTTTATATTTCATCTCTAATTTTCTAATTGTACAAGATGTCTTTTATTTCCTATCAGAACTGTAGAAGTATTTCTCTAAATATGCACGATTACAGCAAGTTAATAATATTGTGTTTGTTCAAGACTTAATCTCATATTGCAATAAACATGCCCCTTAAAAAGTTTTTTTCTTCTCAAACACAGTTGACTATAAAAACACCAGGTCGTAAACTTATGGTCAAAATCTTGTTTCAAAATTTAATCCTCAATTTTTCATCTTCCAAAGATATGTAAATTTGAGTAACATCTTGTTTTGAGCATACGATATAATATATTAATTTTCCTAAAATTCTTGCACGAAGAAATTTCTTTTCATTTCTTTGATTTCTGAAATAGTAATTTAGTGTTAATGAGTTTATTATTTCTGTTTAGCTGTTAAAGAATATAGTAAACTATTTCTAACGGCAATTAAATTATTCCACCGTTTTTCTGGTTACAAGTACAATCTCGTGAAATACAGGTTATGATTAAAATGCTAGGAAATGCAACAAAAATAAGTTAATAGTCATAGCATTCACGACTGTTAATTAGTACCTCTTTAATTAGTATGTATCGTTGAACTGCTAAGCTTATGCATCGGCGCTGGTTTAGGAGAATCCAAAACCAGTAGACAACAATATAAAAATGTGCAGAGAAACAAAGTTATTATTCTCATATACGTAGTCCTTACTTCGTATGTAAGAATATAATGCAAGAAGTATATGCCATTTTATATTTTAAACTAATGTTTGTAGAGAATTCATCATCGTTTAAATAAATTACATAAAATTCTCTGAATGATTTATTTTTTCTAGGGAATTTCACTTTAAAGCGAAGAATGCGTTCAATAATCTCAGAAATCTTAAAACTTTTGGTATGCCTGCTATTTTGCTTGAATGCCTAAACAAAAAAAGATATATATTCTTTCTATTCACTTTAAAGTGGGTTATCGACCTTTATATTATAATGATTTATAGATTTTTTGTTGTCCTAGACGATTTTTTTATAGTTTTCCAAATCTGCACTAGCTTTCATGATAATCAGAATTTGGTTAGGTTGGGTTTCCCAAGCTAGCTTTTTACACTTATTTGCTCAAGACCTTCTTTTCAAAATACCACACTGTAATCTCTTTAACATACCTGAAGTTTACTAAACTAGTTCCAGGGTTAACACCAACAAAATTGACTTTGAAATTGTTCCTGTAACTTTCCTGTGGTGCTATTAAAATTTCATGAGCTCTCAACCACTGATTTTTCTTGGTGTATCTTCTGGCATATAGTTTACCTTTATACCTGTTCTTACTGATTCCCTTGGGCCAAATTGGTAATAAACAGCCCCCAACAAACATTGAAGAGTAATACAGAATATATCAAGCTAGTCCTTTGCTATGTGCAATTATTTTCAATGGGGGGTTATAGCCGAATTTCCATGAAAAATCGGCCTTAATTCTACATAAAACCGAATAAAATTATCGAAACAGAAAGCTATGTGTTTTAACTTAAAGATTTTCTGTCCCATGTAGCATATCCTACATATGAAATGCTTATACACGTGTTAAGTCAATAATGGTCCCTAGAACTTTCCAGTTTCGATTGTAGTAGCTTTTACATTTGCATTTATTCCAGTGTCCGTAGATCGGCTATCAACAGTCTTGCTGCACAGCAAATTGCAGTAAAATACTTTGATATATTTATTCTTATCTATTTAACATATAAATATATTATTTTACTCTTAAAATATAGTATTTGCAATGCAGTATCTTTGTTTCATTAGTTTGAAACTGAATTACACCAAGACGAAGTTTATGACTCTTTACGGAGTAGAGACAGGTTGTATTATATTGAAATCACTTCAATTCAAAAATAAATTAATGTACAGTAGCTTATAATGGGTAAGATAAACTATGTAAAATTAAACAAGTCAACACACAAACATAGTAATACAAGATTCTAGTGCTAGTATAAGCTCAAATCAACACAGAAAAGGGCATCCGCCTAATATTTAGCTACTGTGCAATCTAGACCAGAAGGTATATAATTCACACATTTATGGAAGAAAGCTATTTATTTATTAATAAAATCTTTTACTTCTGCAAGAACAGTTTTCTGGCTTTAGCACTTTTCGAAGCTTGTTAGCTTGAATTCATCAGCTTTGTACTAGTTTGTTGTTACACAATATGACATTACTCTGTTTCATTTCAACAATGAAAGTAATTGGCCTCATCTCTGGTGGAAAAGATTCATTGTTGAATTTATTGGAATGTGTTCTCCACGGACACGAAATTATATGTTTATGTCATTTAACACCTCCAAAATTAAATTTATCAGAGGAGATGGATTCCTATATGTTTCAAACAGTAGGGTCCTCTATGGTCCAACAAATATCCAAAGCAATGAAACTTCCTTTACTAACCAGAGAAATCACAAAGGGCTCAAAAATACTTTCACTTGAATATAAAAATTTATCAAAGGAAGAATTTGAAAGTGATGAAATAAATGATTTATTTCAACTTCTAGTTGAAGCCAAGTCAAAGTTTCCTGAAGCAAATGCTGTTTCCTCTGGTGCAATCTTAAGTACATACCAAAGAAACAGAGTTGAATATGTTTGTAAGAAACTGAACTTAAGCTCCGTTGCATTTTTGTGGCAACTTTCTCAGATAGAAGTATTAAATAGATTAAAAAGATATAACTTTAACGCTATTTTAGTCAAAGTTGCTAGTTTGGGTTTGAAAAAAGAGTTTCTTGGTAAAAGTTTGGACCATTTAACGCAAAAATTTATGAAGCTGAATCAAGATTTTGGTTTTCATGTATGTGGTGAAGGTGGTGAATATGAGACCTTAGTTCTGGATTGCCCTTTGTTTGAAGAACAAATTGTAGTTGATGAAAAGGAACTCATTGTTGTAAGTGAAGATATTGTTCAAACTGTTGCTCATTTGTATATCAAAAGTTCGTCATTAAAAAAAAAGTTCGGCTCAAAAGAAGAATTTTTACTGTCTTTAGAAGAGTTAAAAAAAAAGTTTGCACCATCATTTTCCCAGCAGAAAAACCCTTTATACAAGACACTACCTGAGGTAAGCTCAAATCAAGAGATACATTTTTTTGGAAGCTCAAATTGTTTTCATAATTTTGAAGTTAGGTCAACTCCTTTATTTATATCTAATGTTGATGAAAATAGCGCATCTGAGTCTATGGAATCTATTTTGGAACAGTTGAAACAACAAATAAACAAGATTCAAGTTTCACTTGATAAAATACTTTTTGTTAATCTCTACCTAAGAGATATGAGTTCTTTCAATGAAATAAATAAGACCTACTCTAAGTTTTTTAGTCAGCTTCAACCTGCAAGTAGATCATGCGTTCAAATAGATTTACCTAAAGGTGTATCTGTAGCAGCACAAGCTTTTTATACTGAGAAAGAAAAAAAGTATCTTCATGTACAAAGTTATTCTGACTGGGCTCCTTTATGTATTGGTCCGTATTGTCAAGCAACATCATTAGAACCAAAAAATCTTTTATTCATTGCTGGTCAGATTGGACTTGTTCCAAGTATAATGGAATTAGCAGCACCAAATGAACAACTAAGATATTGTGTTGAACATGTCGATGCAGTCGCTAAAGTACATGGGTTTGAAAAGTGGAGGAAAACGTGTGTTTCTGTGGTTGTATATGTCTCTGCAACAAGAGAAGAAGCTTCTTTTAAAGAAGTTTTGGAAAAGTTTATGGATTTGCGACATTGTTGTGTTATTGTCAGTGTACCTAAACTACCAAAATATTGTTGTTATGAAGTGGAAACGATTCTTGCGAAATACTCAGATATCAAACAGCCCAGTTTCATAAAGCTTATTGAGAAATTTTCAAAAGTAAACGAAGATTTTGAGGTTTATTTTGAGAAAAATAGCTTTTCTTTTACAATTCACGCAAGTAAGATTAACGAAAATTTCAAAAAAGTTCTTGAATTATTGCAAAAGAACAAAGAGTGCATAAGTTTCATAAAAGCTTTTTACACAAAAGAAACTGGAAAAGAAGAAATTATCTCCCTTCAAGACCAAACTTTGTTACAGAGTTTAATTCTTGTTCGTGAACTTCCAAAAACTAGAATATTAAGTCTCTTAATATCCACAATATAAAATAAACTGAGTTATAGTTAAAACTGCATAACTTATTAGACAAAAAATAACAAATAAATTATATATTCTATTTTAGTTTTTTTCAATTAATAATATTCATTCACACACCTTTATTTTGGTATTGTTGTTGTCTATCTAAGACATTATTATTATTCAACATTTGTTCTGGAAAAGAATAATAGTTTCCAGAAAGTTGAGGATTTGCAATAGTTGGTTGATATAAAACACTGTTTATTCTTCCCATAGACATTTGAGGAACGTTTCCTAAACCACCTAAATAAGACATAGAATTATATTGACCTGAATTCAATACATTTGCTGCATAATTTTGATTTATACCAGAGAGAGAATTAAAAGCATGTTTTTTTATACTTGAAGCAATTGGACAATCACGAGCAATGTGTTCAATAGAAGTACAAAGAAAACATTGTTTTTGAAAAGGACAGTTTTTAAGTCTATGACCTGCTCGATTACAATTCAAACAGATCAACTGTTTTGCATCACCTTGTGTATCTGAAACTTCTTGAGATTGGTTTTGTTCATCTACTGTTTTCAAACTTCTTTCAGTAGCTGCTTTTTGTTCTGCTATTTTTAAAGCTTCTTTTACAAGTGGATCAACTTTTGCAGCTTCAATAAAAGGACACTTTTTAGAAATATGATCTGTTAATCCACATAAGAAACAAGCACGTGGTAAAATACAATCTCTAGATAAGTGACCCATTTGATTACAGTTGTAACAACGTGAACTAGAGTGCATATGGTTAGAAGGTTGTCCAAGTGACATTTGCATCATAGCAGTATTAAGTGAATATGCACTTATACTACTTATACTATTCATTCTATCCACATGACTCATCTTTCTATTATCATAAAAGTTTTGATATGTTTGAGGTACTTGGTGAATATTATAATATGCAGTTGGTAAGCTATTTGAATTTTGGATATTTCTTTGATTTATACTTTGTATATTGAAATTTGTATAACTTCCTCTGTGTTTATGTTGATACATTGAGTTACGATTATTTATACCTACTATAGAAGGTTCAAAATAATCTGAAGAAAAACTCTTTTGTTGCCTGTCCTTCACAAAACCACTTTGTGATACTTTTACCGAAGAATAACTTTGTTCTACTTGGTTTGTTTCAACATTTGAGTTTGTATTCTGTTCTTGCAGAGTATTTGTACTTATTTCATTGACGTTTTTCATTTAGATTATAAGATAATGGTCTCTCAATGATATTATGTTATATAGATAGTTTTTTTTCGTTTTAATGAGTGATTTGGGAGAAAATAACAAAGAGCTAGAGATTACTGTATATTGCTGTATAACTAAAAACGGTTCTAATATCTACGGGATTATATTATTTATTATTTTAATTAATCCTATTATTGAACTAAACTGAATAAGAGCAGAAAAATCTGGTCAAGCAAAAAAAAAATGTCTGTCTTTTTGTGTAAATGATTGACTTTATTATAATATTACGAGACAAGAAAAATTTTCTTAATATTATTATTATTATTATTATTATTATATTTCGAGACATTTTTGAATAATCAAGAAAATACTTTTATATAAACTATCTCTATAAAATTAAAATAGAATACAACTTAATATATTATCACTCTTTTGAATATATAGTTTTATTCTATTCTTAACATATTAATAGCTTGAAATTTAATACAGAAATACAGATAGAAAGAGAAAGAGTATTCAAGAATTCAATACACGAGAGTTTTTATTTTTAAATATGAATTCTTGTTATATATATTACGAATTACAAATATACTTATCTTGTGTATGTCGATTACGGAAAAAGAAATTAATCAGTTTATAAGATATGGAGCCGTTTCAGACGCAATTGTTCGTTATATTCACGTTTTAAAGAGAGAAAAGTATTTGTTATTTATGTCTTGGTTCATTAATTATTATATAAGAAATACAAATAAACTACAGGAATAAGTCAAGTTGAAAACCTGGGACACCTTGTTATATACGACGCCAGGTGCTTTGTAATAAGAGAAGGTTCAATGCTTAGTCTATGTTGTGAAGAGGTACTTCTAACATCTATTCTTTTTTTTTCTAAATCTGTAGTTAAGCTCTTGTTGATAAGCTCTGTTAATAACCAAAGTAATGGATTGGGTGTTGCTGTGATAACCTGTATCAAGTCGCTTATCATTGTCTACATTGTTATATAACTCGGATAGCATCGGCATCGTTCAGAATAAAAACTCAGTTCATATAAATATAGTTAATGAAGAACTACATTAGTTAAGTTTGCTCATTGCCTGACTCTGGAGAGCTATCAGAGTATTTTCTATGGTAATTTTGGCATGGGCATGCTCTTTTTTATGGGTCCAGCATATGCAACATATTTTAAGCAGATTGTATTATATTGAAACCAAAATTTCAATATAAGAGATGAAAGCATAATAAAAGTTTGGATGAAGTTTTCCAAGATAGTTTTAATTATTAAATTCTGACTTACCACTAGCTTCAATAGTGAAAGCATTACTAACCGTGAAACAGAACAGTTACTGTTTCATACGTTTTAAGGCTTAGTTCACAAACGCAGCAAACCTGTAAAACACCCGATATCTTTCAATCAAACTATTTTGACCGCATAACTTTCTTGTTTTATTAGTGCCAATTATTAACCTCTATTCCAAAAGTTTAGAGGGTATTTACACAGGATAAGAAAGTGACTACTGGTACTACTGAACTTCTGTTTCTTTTATTTTCGATTAATTAATTAAATCTAATATATCTATATTCTAATTCTTTCTAACCACCTTGTAATATCTTTAATCAGGTTCAGCACTACATTAACTGGGCATATCCACTATCCTGGTTCTTTTATACTAAGTAGTTGACACGTGTTCTAACCCAACTGGAACTGGGTCCAGGCCTTTCTCAATGTCCAAATTAGGCTTCTACAATATTCCACTTGATGGATTAATACAATCGATATATGAAATTGGTAGTTTACAGAAGGGTCAAGACTTCATATATGTTTAGGATACAATATAAAATGTTAAAATATAAGAATGAAGCTAGTATATTAAACATGGAACTGCTTAGTGAGTAAAATTTGTTTGACCATACTAACCATGACATCGCAATTGAGTTTACACCTAATCTTGAGGTATACTAGTGGGAAAGAATAAAAAATCAGCAAGAAATGGCTTTGACGTGACTTAATATTTCCAGCTACATAAATCGAATGTTAGTTATTAGCAATGATGATCAGATTGTATCCGAAGCAATTCGCTCTACTTAAGATTCCATGGGCTTACTCATAGAAACCAAAGCTCAAACCTATAGAGTGCGGACTTTGCTTAACAGCTAACATAGAAAACTAATATTAAAGGTTTGAAAATAATCAATTATAGTTTCACGGTTTTCCTAAGAAATTAAATTCTGAAGTCAGAATAGCTGTACACGTTTCGAAGATCGCTCAGTGAAGACTTTTAAAAATAAGTATGCCTCCTTTATTTTACCCTGCACCTCAAACAAACCATACAAATCTTTCTAATCCAACTTAAGCTTAGGGAAAATAGTTTTTTAAAATCACTTCTTGCTAATGAAGCAATAATTTATGACCTATCCAAATTAAGGATCTTCATCGATACCTTGTTTCATCTACCTATGATTCTCTTGCTTCAAATTTATGCCATGAATTACCCGCTATTTTTTGGTTAAGTTTAGATAGTCAGGGCAGAGACAAATTATTTTAATAATCAGGAGAACAATACATTTATTATAAATGTAGTGCTGTCAATGGTTTTGGGATTTTAAAAATGGGTCTTTGGAACAATAATTCCATCCATGAACACTTTGTTCTTGGATCAAACACGTTTGTATCAATGTTTTACAATACATGAGACATTTTTTACAATGTCTAATACTCGATGGCATTTCAGCCGTCACATTACAGATATCAGTGACACTAAAAATCTATGACTGCTGGTTATGTACTAAATATGGGTTCTACTTGAGGAAAAGAACATGTTGAACGTTTTCATTGCTACATGGTTTTGCTTGAAATCTTTTGCAAGCCCTTTAGAATCTTTGTCAAATTATTCATCTTACGATGCAGGATTCCTATCTATCCCCTTCATAGCAATTTAAATTGATTTTTTATACCAGAAACATTTTCCTCCGTAAAATTTTAGAAAATTGGGAACATTTTGTATGAAAGGAATAGGGGGGGGGGATCTACAGGGGACTCCTGGTTGAACTACTTAGAATACTTTGTTCATTTACACCCAGCACCCATCACCTGTCATACTTTTAATAGTATAAATTGAACTGCATCTATCAGTGTTGAGTATCTATATATAAGAAAACTATATCCAAAACCACTAAAATATTAGGGAACAACAAAAGGATTTATTATGCCACCTTGAATGCACCTTACTTGAGCTACTGGAGGTTTTCTTTATAGGCTCGTTACAAAAGTTTATAACTGATAGGTCATGCTTAGATTGTTCATGTACAAAGTCAAACGCTTTTTGGATCTGCACCTTGGTCTATTATTAAAGATTGTATCTTCATTATCGAATTATTTATTTTGATTGATAAAGAGGAATCTATTAGAGTTATGCAAGACAGAAAGCCTTTAATTTTATGTAACAGATAACCAGAACCCTTGTAATCATAGGATAAATCCTAAGTATTCGTTACTTTGCCTTTAAGTTAATCAGAAAAGATTATCTAAAATGATTTAACCAAAGGTTTTGGAAGATACTCTTGCTAGATGATAATAAAGCTCAGTCCCTGTAAAAAACCTGTATAGTTACATGCTTTTCCATCTTGCAGTTTTAGTAGATTCTCCTCAAACATCACTAAGATTTCACGGGGATTTTACTTATGAAACTCAACGAAAATATTATATTTTCTTCCGTTGTAATGAGAAGACTCCTTTTCTTAGCTGTTGCCAGGGTCTCTTCTAACAGGAATACATATTATACTCTGCTAATAGTGCCTACATCAATTATTAAAACAATTTATTCTATTTGCAATAAGTAGAGTTTAAGTTAAAGGGTTCATTACATTGTGTTGATTCATCAATTCTCAGAAACTGTAAACAGGGAATAATAACTTTAATATTTGTCTACTGCATAGTATTTTCTCTTAAGCTTCTGCAACAAATACCTTGATAATACTGAGCATACGAAACATAGAAAATTTACACTGGTCTTGAAGTTATATTTACAATCTACTGATAAAACTCTTAGGATATTACATAGTATCCATCTTATGGTTATATTTCTCTATGTCATAAAAATAGTTTCCATGTCATCCAAGCCATGGAGAATCAACAGTTCATTTTCGACATATCATTTGAGGAGTTTGATACTGTTCGCTCATTCTTATGTTTCGATGCGAAAGGGTCTTATCACTGCCTGTGACAATACCCATTCTCCTCCCTTAATCAATGGAGTTTTTCAAGGTTAAATTAGTTCATGAACCGTTGTTGAGGCTAACAACAAAATATCATGGTACTAGAGTAAACCTCTCCGAGGCGTTTCAAATTTTCTAGTCAAAAGTTGGAATTCTTCCATACCTCAGTCATAGAATCTTGATATACTAGAATACTTACAACCGGTAAGTTATAGCAATTGCAATGAATAATACAACCAAAGAAGAATCAATTGTTCCAAAAACCATGCAAATTATGGCTTCCGATTGTCTTACACATAAGTGATGCATTTGTTTACTCAAGAAATATTTTGCACCTACCAATGTTTGAATTTTTTTTATTTATCTCCCAGCTAATTAAAAAAACTGATTTTCAACGACTTTTAAGGTATTTCTATTGAGTATGACAATGATAAAGTTTTTAATTGTGCTTAAGGGAAAGGCAGTCACATAGAACCTTGGACCAAAGCTTTGTACCACAGGCCATGCGATACACACCAGCATTATTATTATTTAAAGCTACAAAGTGTGTCATAATGATGAGATAATATAGCAATACATGTCCCTAATCCTGGTAAGAAAAACTTTATTTCCTAAAAGATTTTAAGTCCATGCCAGGACCTACACATGCCTATTTAAACTATTAGCATGTTGTAATAACACAACCCCGATAGTGTGCTTACGGATGTTGGAAAGTATTATCCTCTTTTTCATGCTCTCCTGTTTTTGCAAAGAACTTTTTGAGCAATTTAATAAATACCATTTAAAAAAGTTGTGTACCTGTTGTGGACTCAACGCAATTTTATCCATTCAATATGCTGTTAACATTACCTAGAATGTATTCTTTGCAATACCCTCACCTTTACGTTTGCGTCGAAGTTAAAAAAACAAGTTTAAGCAGAAGAATGTCACTTAGTTGAATACAAAAAATTCTTGAAAACCTAAACGGGGAATCTATTAGTTAAATTGAAACTATTTAATACAAATGTGATTTATATTCAGTTTGACCAGGTGTGAAATCTGGAGGATCTAGACGTCAGGAACAGAAAACTTTTGTTCATAAGTTCTTGTCATGCTATTACAAATTAAAAATTGGAGCTATTGAGTAAATTTTAGATTAGTTCTAGGAAAAGGAATTGCTTACTGAGACTTTTGGTTGATATACTTAAGTCAAGTTGTGGTTTCTAATAGAGAAGACAATTGCAACTTCACTCTAGAACAGATATTCAGCTCTCTATTCTTATTTTCTGCACGACATATAGATAAAATATTAAAATCTTATCTATATCCCTTGATACTTTAGTACACGATTCTTGATACATGTATTTGGCACCAAAAACTTTAATCTTTGAATAAGTTTTATATATGTTTACTGCTACAGATTTACCATCTTACTTTATGCCAAAATAAATAATTAAGATAATAATAACATGAAGTAAATAATTAAAATATTTTAGTACAATGAAATATATAATATTTTATTGAACCTTTTCAATTCAAATAGAAGTTTGGAATGCTAAACCATTAGGTTTGCCCAAAATTCCATATTTCCTAATTTGTTGTAAATCAAGATCTAGCTCAAATTGCCCAAAATTTTGAAGATACTAACAGGAAGACGATGGACGAATTGCTTAAGTTAGTACCAGAGGAGCGCCGAATCAGGGCAAAAAAATTATTATATGTTCTTTCCGAAACAAAGAATACATCTAATCTGCCAATTGAGATGAAACCTATAATAATGGAGTACAAGAAGTTATATTTTCCAACAGAAACCCAAGTGCATTTAGATTCTAACAAAGAGAAAACAGAGGTTGAATTTCAGTATATTTCTAAGGAAGAGACGTGGATGTCTAAACATAAATTTAAAGTCTCTGCATTGAATAATAATAAAGCTGTATCAAGTTTAAGTTTTAGGGTAAAAAAGAAAGAACTTGATGTCGAATGTTTTCTTAGCGAAGAAAAAGCGGTTACTGAATCAAAATTGAGGAACAAAAAGGTGGGCAATGTATCGTCCATTATGAAGCACATTGAAGACGAAGAAAGTAAATGGTGCTCTAGAATGGAAGACGTCCATATAGGAAAGCTGCCACACATTGCTGGTATTCTAAAGACTAGCTGGATTGAAGATTCTTCTGGAAATGAAGCTAGACAAGTTAGGAAGGAGATGCAGGAGGTTTTGCGGAAGAGATCCTTAAAATCTTCAGTTCTGAGCCGGTAAAAGTATTACCTTTCCTTGGTTTCTATAGTCATTGAGTTTGATTCATTTCTCGAAGGGGTTCTGAGATACTGTTTACAACAGGAACGCCAATCCTCTATAACTTTAAGACATCTATCTTGTTGATACTTATATCTTTGTAGACAGTATTGTATATCACAAGCAAGTGGTTTACACTTCTTAACTCTTGAACACTCACCTTCCATTATCAAAGACTTTGGTAAAGCAACATTTGTATGTAATTTTGGGCAGATTCTTGTTTCATAGTCTCACTATTACAACACACATAGATTATATGCAAGTATAATACAAGTCATAGATTAGAATAGTTGCAAGTGGGAAATGAATAGATGAAGAAACGCTGTTTAATATAAAATTATTATTAACAGTATTTTATTTATGTTTTAGACACTGTTATAGACTGTTTCACTGGATTTGAACTGAATTTTTCGGTTCGTTGAAGAGAAAGGTAAGAAATGAAGTTAACTTTGGGCTACGTATTCAACACTACCCAAAAGAACTAAAATACTAGCGGAGGAGGCTCATCTGGTTTGTACGTTGAAGTAAGCTTATTTGCTTCATCTTGCTTTTGATTTTCATATAAGAAGTCATCCTCAACAACAGTGGCCTGAAGGATTCCGTCAATGGGACTCTTTCTTATGGAAGCCTTAGGTTTCGTTGGTTTCAGAAGTCTTCTCGTATCCTTAGGTCTTTTATAAAGACAATAATCTCCAACACCTATGGAAGGAGATACTTTGTCCACATCCAGGCAAAGTAGACCTGTGACAGATGATCGCCTGCATCTAGCCTCAGCGGATTTGACTTCTGCTTCAAATTTGAGTCGAAATAATTTATTTTTCACTAGAAGTGTAAAATATGTTGGGTGTACATCACAGTGGATCAACTCTGTACTCAAGAATTTAGGGGTTTGCACTTCATAATAGTACTTATACTCATCTTCAAATATCTTGAATGCGAGGCTCATTTCATTTACCTGTTTTATTCTTCCATCAGGGAAACAAGTTTCCTCAGAACCGTTCAATAGATCCTGTAGCCTTTCCTTATGCTCTTTTTCATAGTTTCTTTTTTTAGGATATCTTCTTTGCTCCAGTTCTTCTCTTTCTCGATTTTTTTCCTCCAGTTCCTTCTGCATCTTTACTCTTTCTTCTGGTGTATTAGCCGAGTAGTTATCAGTGTCGATTGTTTCGATGATTGAGTCCTGCAAACTTATTTGAGTTTTGTTTTCTAAGTCTAACAGCATACTTGGAGCTTCTTGCCTAGCCAGAATCCTTTCTGTACTTGTAATGTGAACGCCATCTAATTCTTTGACCGAAGGTAGCATGAAAATAATTAGTTGTTTATAGTTTGCCCACGAATCTAGAGGGTTTCCTAGAACAAAGAACTCTTTGAGAAACTTGTTGTGCTGCAGTTCGTCTAAGCTACTCTTAAGCATCTTTATATCAATGAAGTTCAAAGTTAAGTCCAGTTTGTTTAAGAACTCACATGCACGAAGGCCTGCTACATATGTGAGATTATTCATAGCAAGATTTAAGTACTCCAAGTTTTTCATATAATGAACATTTTCAATTTTTGAAATGATATTGTCCTGGAGCAGCAGTATCTTCAGTTTCCTACAAAGGTTTCCTATTACCTCAATTCTTTCAATCTGCAGCTGATGCAAAGCTATTTCTTCTAACTCGCCAATTGTTTTTTCATTGTGTTCAGATTTTCGAAGAATTAACTCCCTTGTTATTCTCGGCATTTTCTTTCAGCTTATTTAACGGTAAAAAATATTAATTAACGAATAATAGTCTTATGCGTTAAATATTTTTGAACTCGCCAAGATATACACATAAATAAATAACTTTGATCTGAGTTTACAGCTTCGAATCCGGAAGTCTTAGTCTTGCAAGGAAGAGCCCGACACATTTATTTAAAGCTTCAGGTGCTTCTTTTTGGGTCCAATGGCCACTGTTTACTTCCACTACGGAGAAATTTCGAACACGATTTTTCATTTCATCAATGCTTACATCAGTTTCGAGTACATAGTTGGCCCAAGCATCTAAAGTTGCTCGTACGAACAGCACAGGAACTTGAATATCTTGCTGTATGAGTTTTCCTTCACGCAAATGCTCTTGAATTTGTCTATGATTAAAATCCCTCGCCCTATAATAATTCAAAGGGCCATGAAATCCATTTCGTGAAAAACCTTTTGTATACTCCTCAATCTCGGCTCTTGAGAATAATCCGTCAAGAGGAATGTTTCTTGGACACTTGCCAAGTACTCCAACAGGTGTTGAATCTGTTTCTGACTTTGGAGCCATAGTATACTTTGTTCTCATTCCTAACTTCATACTTTCTTTATTATTTCCATCTCGATAAAAAGCGTTTAAAGTACGAAAGATATTTTCGTTCAATTCTGCGTCTGCCAGTGAAGGGTGTTCACAATAATAGTGAGCATAATCCAAGTGTCCCCTTTCTTTCATCGTTATATTTCTTAAAATATTTGAAGGAAGTGGATTTTTTAAGGACATAATTTTAGGTGCCGGAGTGTTTAGAACTATAGCTGCTGAAACAAGTTTGGGATACATCATCAACAACATCCAAACCAAGTTTCCTCCCCAGTCGTGTCCAACAAAAATGGCTTGCTTTAGGCTGAAATGACCTAGTAAAAGATTGAAATCTGATAAAACCTCCTTAACTGAATACTTTTCTATCTCATCAGGCGCACTTGATCCGCCATAACCTCTACAATCAACCGCAACTGAGAAGTATCCAAGATCCGCAGTAAATTGCATCAACTCCCTCCAACTTATCCATAACTCTGGAAATCCGTGAATAAATATAATTGTATCTTTGTACCCCGCATATCCGGGCTGAGGTCCTGCCGCTGCATAATGTAGAGATATTCCATTTGACAGTTCAGTTGTTTCTTCGTACATTTAACCACGACCGTTCTAGTATTTTATTCCTGGTAATGTTGTATTATGTTTAACAATAAATGTATTCCAAGAAACGAAGTGTAAAAAACGGTTGTTCTATAAAAATAATCTCTATTAATGTGTGCCTAGGATACGGATTCTTTCTCTGCCTTTACAAAATATTTAAATTTGAGACTAACATTTTTAGAGATGATTTGGTTGCCGACGATGAGCATGTTTTTGCACCAAATAGAATCCTTAATAGCTTTCTGAATCATGCTTCCCCTATCTTTCTGCCATCTGACAATACAATAATACTAAATATTCTGATGGAGAGAAACAATCTTATGTTCTTGAAAGAGCTCAGAGACCCAAGGTGTTCAAGGTTAGAGTTTTGTAAGCTACAGAAATCAGGGAATTGCTTCATTAACTATGATGGGAAACGCATTACTGGTCAGTTCACATTTGGTTCTGCGTACGAAGTTTTCAATTTAAAAAATCAAGAAAGAAAAATGTACTTAGAGCAGGAAGCAAAGTTTCTAGGCCAGGAATTTTTCCCTTATAGGAAACGAATCCGGAATGACAATGTTGCTACTCTCTTGCAATGTAAATTTACACACACTTTACCTAAGAGGCTATACGATGCTACTATTAACATTCCCTGGCCAGTTGAGAACAAGCTCCAAATGAAAACTTATAAACTCCACACTTCAAACGATGAGTTTCCTGCCCCACAAAATAATTTAAGTTGCGTACTTTGCGGAAGAGCTTTACATGGTAAAGTAAAAGCAGCTAGTATAATAAAACAAGTAGAATACTATAGCACATACAATATGACTCCACTTGTGCTATATGACGTTGGACTACACTGGATAGATTTTCCCAGTTTAATTAATCATCTATTGAAGCGGAACGTCTTGATAATATACGATTTTAGAAGGTTTTTACTAGAAGAATATGGTTCACTATATATTTACAATATGTTGCACACAGATGCAATAGCGCAAACATGGACACGAAGAGACTGCTTCCTACGAGCAAAGACTGTTGGGTATAATCAGGTAGCATTCTTTGACTTAGATGAGTATCTTTACCCAGCACTGCCAAACAAAGGTAAAACCGATTCACTAGAGTTCATATTCAACAAACTAAACACTATGCTGTGGGTAAGCTTTGGATCTATTAAGAACAAAAAACTAGATGACGAGATATGTGCTGGAGAGACAAAATACCTTCTTCCAAAGCTAAAAAATAGGAATATGGAGTTCATTTTCTACGATTGGCATAAGATCAAACTAAGATTTCACAGGTATCATCGAAAAATTGAAAGAAACGCGCCCCGGGATTATGTGACTTATAATTTCACAAGAACTGGAAAACAGAATTGTCTCAAGTATAAGCTTTGTAAAGGAGCAGCAGGGCTTCGCAAAATCATTGTTAGCACTAGAATTAGTGCTTTGCACTTTCGTACACATGATGTCGTAAGGTCCATCGAATACCTCGGAGAACATATATCAACTGATGATGCATATCTCAGACATCACAGATGTCTAAACTAGCGCGTGAAAGATACATGAAGCCCTTAGCAATAAAATTGCTGTCCGGTATAGCTTCTGCCTGATTGAATCCCAAAATCAAAACACCAAGGTGCATCCAACGAGATTACTGGGTGCAGACACTTGTGTTGAAAAGCAGAATATCCAACAGCGATTCTATCCATGTTAGAAGTAAACTTCCCTACTATGCCATGAGTATATTTTCCTAGGATATACAAGTCGGCCAGGAAATCTATCATTTCAGCAAAAGGTTCGAATCCCGCTGATTTCAGTTTAGGGTTGCCAAATAAAATTCCCTCTATTGATAGTTCCGCTTTTGGGTTATCTTCATTATCTGTAAAAACTTTATACTTGGAACGTGACAGTTTTGTATTGTAGAGAATTGCTACATCTTTTCTCCAAGATAGAGCCTGGGACAATGCATCCTCAGAATCAGTTGCAACATACACTGCATTATATCCAAATTCTTCTATCATTTGGTCTATATATGGTTCAAAGGTTTCGAACCCATCGCATGACCTGCCTTTCTCTTCTTTTTTTGGGTCTGAACATGAATCCCCCATGCGAATATGAACGCCAAGTACTTTTCTTTTATCATCTTGCTTCAGTTTGATATCACTTAGAATACTTTCTATATATTCCTGTAAAATCTTTGAGGGGGTAAGGATTCGATGAATAATTTGAGATACCAACAGAAACACTAAAATAAAAAAACAAAATAAAAGTACAAGGTTCTGAAACAGGAGATTTAGGTTTCAACGTTGTTAACAGTGTATTCACTTCTTTAAAAAAATCTAAATTATCTTGATCAACTCTTCGCCAAAGCAATCCATCTTTAGCTTGAGATGGACGCGACCCACAGGATTCTTTCGATGCAAATTCTTTGAGAAAGCAACCTAGATGTTTCTTCTTATCACATTTTCCTTTGGAGCCTAAAGACTAAATATAACTTACATAATACCATGTAGCCAGCGACTTCCCGGAGTTACAATTTTTTGTTTATTAATCATGGCATATATAATTGGTTTAACCAGAAAGTTTATAGTACAACCTGCGCCACATTCGGGTGCATCTAAGTAAAGAAATCTTTTTTGATCCTCCAGCGTTTCGCAGTCAGAAAGTGTGAAATCAAGTAACTCTGAAATAAAGTTATCTTCAAAAGCACTAGGGACAGTGTATCCTTTCCCCTCTAGGTTTATAACGTCTCTAGCCATGTTTACAAACTCGTTACGAGATATATACTCCAGAACGTTGCGCTTATTCAGATCAAAACAATATGGTAATTCGTTTACCTTCATGCTGAGATGGTAATTTAGTTTCACATCAGCTTTAAAATTTGAGGCATCGCAGTAAATACCTGTGAGTTTTCCTTCAGAATCAAGACTTTTGTGCAACCTTTCGGGATGTCTGGCTGACCATGTTTCTAACAATTGAGCCCTTAGAAAAAATTCTGACGCTGGTGAAGAAACCAAATCGGCATCACCTCTTACCAGTACTCCCCACTCGCATGTTTTTCTGTCATAACCTGTAATATGCTGATAAGTAAAGTCGGTAAATTTGTACACTTTGGATTCTGGAAGGAACATTTGCACTGACAGCGCTTGCACAGTAAGATCATTTTCTCTATAAAGGTAAAACGCACCAGACCAGTCAAAGAAGTTAAATAAAGCACGGACATTTGGCTGTAACCAAAACTGCACTCTACTAACAAAGAAGTTGTTATAGTATCCATAATTTAACGAATCATTTCCAAGAGACTGTTGAAGTTTCTGATAAAATCCCGGAAGTTTTCCAAACTTATCTTCGTAAGTTTTACGGAAGTCAGCAATAAGATTTCTTCTAACTTGTAAATCACAGCAAGGTTCGAATATGTCATTTCTAAATCCATAGTCTAGTTGACGTTTTTTCATGAAGTCAAAAATATCATATTCAACTGGAGACAACAGAAAAGAATCCTCGTCGAATCTCATAATATATTCGTAACCAAGCTTTCCCATAAACTCGAAGATTAAACCAGCATACCAGCGGCACATGTGCCTGTATCCAACACTAAAGGAATCATCTGTCCATCTCTCAGGATCTAACTTGCTAGTATCAAAAATCCCGGGCAGTTCCCAGAACTTTCCGCTTAATCTTACAATATTTAAGCTCTTAGCATGTTCCTCATCCAGTCCAATCTCTTTAATTAGATAAAGACGATCTTCGGCGATAAAATCACCAGAGTGAAAAATTAGCACATCGTAGTTAAATTTGTTGTTGAAATTCTTATATAAGAATTTTAGGGATAGTACCAAATTTTGAAAACTGTTTGTCTTATAAGATGAGTGCTGCTTTTGCGCGAGATATACAATCGCTGATGAAGTTCTCTTTACATCCATTCTTAACCGATCGAAATCAGGTACCTCCCTTAATTGAGTACAACTTTCCGCCGGCATGTTATCGAAAAGCTCCTCTTGTGAGATAGACTCTAAGGCTCGAACCTTATTCAACCAACCAAGAGCTCGTCTGCGAGCTGCGTTATGATCCATATTCAAAACAACATTTTCAGGATCACACTTTGGTGCGGCCACTATATTATAGGGGTGCATTTGCCTTTTCCTTTTCCTTTCTAAAATATTTCGATCCTTTTCCTCATATACTACGTCATTTAAACCCTTGTCAAGAACATTCATATGCTCCAAAACTTTCTTGCACACAGTTTTTTGGTTTCTTAGTGGAAACGAGTTAATTGAATTTGCCACACTCTCTGCAGAGCAGTCCAAATTTAAGTCAATATACTTCATCTTCAACTCGTCTTGCTCTAGCTCCTTAGTCCACAGGAACTCTCCATAAGAGGAAAACAATGTTTTACTGCTATGATAATAGTGCATCGTTAGCTGATAGTTCATGCAATCAAAAGAACACCTTGAACCAGCCACAGCACCACAATGCTCAATCTGATTTTCTGGATGCTCTGAGTTTCCACAATAATCTTGCGGTCTCCATTGGCAAAAGTGTTTATGCCATCTAGAGCAAGTTGGAATATTCACCCAACCATATGAGCAGGTTTCAAAAGGACACCATTCAGCATCGAAAGATATATACTTTGATGTTGGATTGTTTTTACTGAGAGCCATAGAGATACGAATAAAATTAGAGTAAAACGAGCCTACATGGACATCGGCCTGTGCTAACAGTGCAATATCCAGTAATGCCTCTACAGCAAGATTATTCTCTTGAATTTGTTTTCGAAGACTTGGGTGTTCTTCAATGGGAACACCACCTTTTTTTTCTTCCAATTCATTGTAAAAGGATGTACTAGATGGTATAGTTATAACATCTGAAAACCCATAATCAGAAAATTTCGTACCCTGTTTTCGAATATCTGAATTATCTGTTGCTAATAAAAGCGTTCCTGAGTTGTATCCTTCTTCACTCAGCTTCTCTAGAACTTTTTCAAAGTTATAAACACAAGGTGGTCGATCTTTCATACAAGAATCACCTCGTCTAATGTGTATTCCTATCAAGGGCTTTTCATACTTCTTAAAATCAAAGATATCAGTAAAAGTTTGCAAACTCTTAACATTAAAGTGTCGTCTCTGAAAAGATTTACTTTTCAAACTTCGTGCATTATGAAAACTTGATGTACCCAGTAAATCATAAAGCAAAGTATTTGATGGCTGTATCACTTCTAATGTTATCAGCTTTAACCAGCTTTTCAATCCCAAATTTATAAATTCATCTGGCACATAGAAACTCCTCAAGATTTCTTTTGAACATCTCTTTGAACAAGAAAGTTTTTGGTTGTCAAAAATAGGGCCATTAAACTTATTACTGCAAGGAAAACTTAACAAGTTGTGAAGCTTTAGCATAGGTCCACTGAACCAAACATAATCTTCATCCTTTCCGACTAAAACAGGAGTTCTATTTTGGGATAGTGCTTTATTAGTAAGGAGCACAACTTGCGTAAGAGCAAGACCAAGACCAACGTCATTTTCTAGTTGTATATATGCAGGTGAGTTATTACAATTTCTAAGTTTTTCTTGAATATAAGTTGAGGCTTTTTCTTTAATAGAACTGTGTTTTGGTTGAACATGAGAAAACGAGTTAGGTGTTGGTTTTGCACCAGGAAGGTTTGAGTTCACTTCAAAGAAAAAAATATATATTAGGAATGAAATTGACATCTGAAAAGAGATTAGAATAAAAAACAATTTATAAGAACACTTCATTAAGCATTTGAAAGGACTAAAGGTAACAGATTTAGTTCTTGTATCTTTCTCTTGTTATTTCGAATTTTACTTAAGGCCACATGGCCTATGTCGTAAAGTTGGATTGATGATCTCAATCTTTAGACAGAAATTTAGTACCGTTTCGAATGGGATAATGGAAGAAAGAGTCTTTACTTTTTGAATTAGGGCTAAAAGACTACACTAATGGATGCAATATTCTTTATTAGGGTTAATATAGTATATTTCATAGTTTTTATTATTATATGACAAAAAGCTGTTTCCACAACACAAACAATTAATAAGGAAATTACTATCAATTTACATTTATTTTAATATTCCCAGACTTCATCTCAAATGTGCCCACACCACTACATTCCCAAATAGAGAATAATTTTCGATTTTCTGGAGTTAGTTATTTTTATTTTTTAAATTAACACTGTTAAGTTTAGTCAGGTTTCTGGTACATATTGTCCTAAAACCAGTAATGGACAGTTTCTCTTAGAACTTGGGCAATAAACGACAACAACCCTAACATTCAAATCATCATTCTTAGTAAACAAAAATTCTAAGCACCTATATAACAAATTTACTTAGCAAACTTAAGAGCTTGAAACACTAAATTCGGATAAATCGTCTGCAGAAGCATTTAGCTCACTTGTCGTGTCCATTATTATTAAACTGCTTTGTACACGGCGATGTTCAATTATTTAGCTATAATAAGATGAATCGATGTATAACTGTCTTACAATACTACCTCATAGATACTTTATATTTTGGCTCTCTGGTGCATTTATCAGTACGTATCCGTAGTAAACATAAAAAAAACTGCAGGTTGTGTAAGAGTTAACCTTATCACCTATAGAAGTTTTAGATTGTACGATAATTTTCAAGATTAAAATAGACTTCTAAATGCATGAAAAATATTATCGGATTCTACTATAGAAAATTATTATAGATAAATCTCTAAGAGCTAAAACCTTATTCAAATTTACACCTATACCATATTCTGGTGTCCCAAGAACTTAAGGCAATTGCTAGGCCCTCTAGTTGAATATATCTAAATCTTTCTTTATACTAAGTCAGTGATAGAATTTATTCGATTTAGATTATAACACCACTAAAATCTGATATTTGAAGTATGGGTTTTTACCCTTTCCCTATTCGATATAAAATATAAGTTTTGTTTTTATTAACAACAATCTAATAGATCCTCGTTGGATTCTCCGACTATTGACACAGACAAAAGTACGACCACCTATAAGAGTTTATTAGCCAAATGTAGGAAAATATAATGAAAAAAAAGAGATGAGTTGATGAATATACCCATTAATGGTGTCATCACGGCTAGATATATTAGTACAGAAGATGTGATTCGCTTCAAACTTAATTCTTACGAATTTGAGGAAAATACAAGTTCCCGCAGGTTCTCGGCACAATTTCCTGGTGTTGTTAAAAATTATATTACATTGTTCATGGATAAAGTGATATATTCACAAAAGTGCACAATTAGTTAATTCCACAAAACAAAACGCATTTGTCAATAATGAAGTTTCGAACGAGATTCTAACTTTATCTCGCTCTATTGGACATCTACTTCAACTAACTAGAATACTCTCTAGGAGGAGGCTGATTTTTGTTTCTCTAGAAATTGACTAGGTTTGTTATTTAATATCTAGAGGCCAAAGTAAGGATATAAATACAAAACTCTACGTGTCAGATTCTTAGGACTTTAAATTTTTGTCTTATGATACTCCAGAAAACTCGGGTATGCTCTACAGAGGCTAATATGATGTTCGCCTCACAGTTACGGTTTAGTTTTAACTCACTCCAAGCTTGGGTTCACTCTTGAAACTTGTTGCCTAGAAACAATATCCCATATATACACAGTTACCCAAAAAATGTTAGTAAATATTCAATAAGATAAACTAGCTAGAATGAAATATTATGAAGCAAACAAATCTATACCGCATGGAGCGAAGAAAATCGGCGATGTTGCAAAGGTTGAACCCATTGCAGGGGTGTGCTAGATTGGATAATAGAGACAAATATGTTGACATAGTTTAATTAAGAACATTTTTTGTTTGACCAATTTTAAGTATCGTGCAGGCTATAGATATAAAAATAATAAAAGTGGTGCAGAAAGAATTCAGTGCTCAATTCGGTAGGATATTGTTATATGCCTTAGGCGATATACATTACTTGGATACAGACAATAAAAAAGCAATTATACATTGTATTAAATATGATGCATTACTTTAAAATTATATTGAATAGCCTAAAGACCTTCTAAGAAACTTGCTCTAGCTTAAGTTCGTCTTTCATACCCTTTTGTATAACTTAGTGCAAAAGCGGATCACCAATAAGGAAATTCTTTACAACTCATTAATACAACAACAACAGTTATGAAAAACACTGCAAGTGCTAAACAAACCCGACTTTTAGTCATGTTTAGGTGCCGGCTGCTACTTATTATTCCATTTTGCTAATATTCCTCTGTTGCTATATGTCTATATTTATTACCGCTTGAGTCTTATAATTTTCCTCTTGGCAACTGGATATTTTAAACAATTACATATTTTGGATATTTTTCTTATTAAATTATCATTCCTCAGTAAGTCAATTACTCATAAATAAGGGATATTATGTGATTTCTCCAGGGTTATAGAGGATTATAGTAAGTGGTAACTTTCCTTAGATGTGTTTTCAAAATAATGATACTATATAGCCAGGAAAAGGTAACCAAATCATCAATGAAACGATCCCACCATAAAAATTATTGCTGAAAATACAATAAACTATTTTGAATTGGATAACAGATGTTGGGGATGGAAGTTAATGCTGTTCAATGCTGTCGAACGTTAAGAGATTTTGTAGGGTTAGGTGTAAATATTATGGAAAGACCAAGGTCATTAAGACTCGAGTTATTTTGAATCTATCGCACTTACACAGATTTCAATTTATAAGATCTCGATGCTAAAATGAGTGATTTAAATATAATTAGAGGAATTCAAAAAAAATTTTAGAAGAAGTAACAAGTATTCCTCCTCAACATGACCTTCACCATTAATATCCACAAGCATGGTTCTAAACTAATATGCTGCTGTTAAAATCAGATGTAGGAATACTATTTTTTTAGAATGTAAAGAAATAGTTCAGATATGGAAGATAAGAAACAAAATAAACATCTTGAGAAAATACTTTGAAATGTGAAACTCTAGACATGCGGATGCTCAGAAAAATATGTTCTTTACAGAAGTAATGGGATAGAAGAAGAGATCAACTGCGCAATATGAAGGTGAACTGTAATTTTTTTAGGGAATTAATACAGATAACATTGGCTTTTATCAGCAAATGCAGGGATTAGCGCTTTTAAGTTCAATAATTCTCTAACCATAGGATCAGCTTAATGTACAGCAAAGAATTTTTCAATTTACTTCACGAGTATAGTTGCAAATCTTACCTTAGAAAACAAATAGGATGAACTACTTCAACTATATTTTTAGCAAGTTGGAATTAGTTAAACAAACTACTCTAACAAGCTGTTTAAACGTTTTGTTCTTGTGAATATAAAATTTGAGCTCAAAGATCGTGTATAAACTCCCATAATACATTCTGAATACTTCATCTTATTTTTTCTTAGTTTTTAGTTATATTTAGGGTGTTGATTGTCTTTTTGAATCTCATAAAACAGATCCTTTTGACAAAAACACATTTAATGTAAGTGGCTCCCTATGTAGCATGTACAGTGGTTAGCATATTAATGAACCAATCCTTTTCCACAAAGAATATGAAAATCAATACATTCCATGCACAATTTTGTTAGAATCCTTTTTATATCTTCTTGACAATGTTTAGGACTTCATCTTTTGTTCCAAATACTTGTTGCTGGAAAGAAGTCTCATTTTCATGTAATTACGAAATGAGGTTCTAGACCCAGTGGTGTTTAGTTTGAATTTGATTAAAGTTATCTTTGCTTCTAGTTATCATAGTTTCTATTATTAATTCATGACGTTTCCTGAATTAAATCCAAGATCGTATTAATTGAATTAAATGTCTGTTTTAAGAAAAAATATATATCATATTGGAAAGAAAGGGTGCATTACCGTGGAAGCTATCTTATTTCGTGTGTAAAAGATGTTTATCTTATGAAAACAAAGGAATGTAAGTCACTGGAAATTACAATTCTTCAGTTAGTTTCGAAACGAGAGTCGCTTATCGAAGCTATAAAGACTAAGTTACGTAAGATTTCTAACCGGCAAGACTTTAAAACACTGGGCTTCCATGTATCCTGGACGGAGGTAGACACAAATGAAAGCTCTCTCGTTCGGCCATTCTTAGAAGAAAAGGAAGAAGCTCCAAACTTTAATTTAGGAAAATATATATTTAAAAATCTTGAATATAGTTTTGAGAAGCTTAATAAACTCTTCTCAGGTTGTGATCCACGGTTTGAATATTCTGTTAAGTTACTGACGAAGTATACGCTAAGGAAAATTGCGAAGATTCTGGCCAAACTAGCACAATATGCGTTTTTGATATGTTCTTTGATTGCAAATTGGCGTGAGGATTTCGGAGATGATCAAACCAGCTGTTTGAAAGAAAATGTCTATTTTCAGAACAAGAACTATCTTGTAAAGTTATGCACTGACCTAAATTTTTTGCAAGGAACAATCTTTGAGAACAGGTTTTCATTATCAGAAAATTTCAAGTCTTCTCTTTCTTTATCAGAACTTTATCAGATAGAGTTTAAGGCAAATCCTTTTTTATCCCCTCTTGTTCTCCACGATAAAATACATTGCCGCAAAATATGGAAATGGACAGCATATCTCAAACAGGAAAGAGAAATTGATTGCAATAAAAATGAGTCTAACCCTCACCAGGTGTTTTTTCAACACAAGAGTTTTTCTTCTTGTGGGCATCGAGATTTTAGAAGTAATACTGGAGGTTGCACAAAGCCAACTATAATTGAAGTTCTTAATTCTATAAGGGATGATTTTTTTTTACTGCGAAAGTTTATTCAAAAAAAGAAAACTCAGCAACTAGTTCCAATATCTGAATCTAAAAACCTTGATAGAAAGAGAATGGTGTTAAAGCGAAGAAATCGAAAAAAAAATAAGCGAAAGCAACCGTCTCGAAAGCAGCAACTGGAAGAAGAGAAGCTGGAGCAGAAGCTTGGTTTTGCTCATATCACAGAGAAATATAAAGCAAATCCTAAAAGTTTTTTTTATGAAAGGCTTGTTTTTCTTCCAGGGTATTTAATGGAACCTGAGGTTGTAACTGGAGACAATGGGCGATACAAGATTAGGTTTAAGCTTAGTAAAGATATTAGAAGTTTTCTGAAAAACAAGGTCAACATATTAATTATCTCAAAAGTGAAGTTTGATGCATCCATCAAAACTCTAGGGTGTTCATATAGCAAAATAAATTCTAAACTGAGTGACAGGAAAGTTCTTAGTAGGTTAAAGTCTAAAGAAATAGTATCTTTGCGTGGAACAGTAATGAACGAAGAAACTATGCTAAGTTTAGAGATCGAAGTTGAGGTGAAAGCATTGAGGCATCTATGTAACAACTTCAATCATTGCTTTCAAAACATTGATCCTGAGACGTTCCCAAGGCCCAAGGAAGAACTCGTTAGTGAAATTATACCTGAACTGTTTTATGCAAAAGTTGCTGTCTTAGTAAAGCAAGATGTAGGATTCAGCCTACAAAAGGATAAGATAATTGGAGAATTGAATCAAGGTAGTTTTGTTATCTTGAAAGAGAAAAATCAGCATTTACCGGAGTTGGATATGAGATATAAATTATTTACTGGCGATATTATACGATTGGGTGGTTTCTTTATTTCTGTAGTTAGTTTGGTTGAGGTTTTGGAGGAGCAGCAGGGTTTTGTAATTTCGTGTGAACCTGTGGTAGGTTCTGATGGAGCTTTTTGGCCTGAGTTGATTAATGCTGGTGTGGAAGTAGTTGCAATTACTGGACCCCAAGATATATTTCTGAAGGACTTAGAAAAACCTTTAGAAAGTAAAAGCGAGTTAGATTATAGAGAGCTGCTTTCTTCAAGTTATGAATTTTTTGGTCTTAAGATGAGAGCCAAAAAGGCAAATGCTCACTTAGGTGAGGATTTGTATAATAAATCTCAGCTCAACTTTGTGAAAAACCTAGACAAAGAAAAAATTTTGTTCCAAACATTTGAATACCTGTGTTTCAATTGGTATCCACCAGCATCTAAGCCCAATTACGATATGGAAAGAATTGACCCAAAAGAAGCTGAGATCCTAGATGCGTTCAAATTCATGAAATTTATAAAGTCATTACCTGATTTGATTAAACTCCAGAAAACAGATGATACTGATATTACACTAACAGAAGTGGATATTATTTTTGCTAAAGTTAAACCAAAGAAAAAAAAGAGAATTAACTACTTATGTTTTCGTAATCAAGCTTTAGATCTAATTGCAAGAAAGAAATTTCCTTGGTTCTTTGTTTCTGAAAATGAAGAGCCCGCAGAGGTTTCCGGAAAAGGAATGGAGGAGCTTGTAGTAAATTATTTGCTTAAATGGGTGGAGACTAAAGAAATTGTTCTGGTAGAAACAAGAAAATTAGCTTTATATTCCGAAGCGAGACAACAATTAGGTGCTTTGAAAATCCAAGTTTCCTTTAGGTGTTTTATTTGTTACAAAACCTATAAAGAAACTTTGAAGAAGATTGTTGTAATACAAAAAGCATATATTTCATATAGAAATAAATGCGAGTTTAAGGAAGTGCTGAGAAGAAATAGGATGGAAAAAGAAAAGAAAAAAAAAGAACGTCAACTGCGCCGTGAGAATTTGAAGACTTCTTTGGTTTATTCTGGTTGTCACATGATTCTGAATAGATTTGTTGTCCTTAGTATGCAGAAGCAAGCTACAGGAGATCTGCAACTTGTTTCTTATATTGTGAAAACAAAACAACAGCTCTCACTTTTTATTTCAAAATCAAAACTTCTTTCTGTTGTTAAAGAGGCACTTAGAAAAAAGGTTGTTTCCGAAGGAAAAGCCATGAATAATATTGATCAAATTATTGAAGATCAAGTAGATGAGTTAGTTCAACAAGTATTCAATCCAGATTTATTGTATAGATTTGATTACCTGAAGCATTTGATACGAAGACTAAAACTTCGGGTAAAACTGGGTGAACTTGTACTTGTTATAGCACGTAAGGAGCAGAATGGTGCACAAGGCAATATTATCTTTAAGGGAGTAGTATCTTTACCTAACGTTTCACTGAGAACTAAAAAGTTGTTGACTACTGGAAGCACCAGTAGATCCCCTAATGATTTTCTGAGGTTCCAACTAACTCTATATTCATCCCTCGGTAGCTTTATGTTTGAGTTTTACGATCCTAAACGAAAGACAATTGAGTTAATGCGACTCACTAAGATTCAATTAGAAGAGCATTTTCCAGATAGTAGTTTTACCCTATTAGAAATCCAGTCGCTGATATTATCAAGGATGTCTTTTTGTGAAAGTTGCTCTTTGGGTTCGCATAAAGTTTCACATAAGCTAGGAAAATATGTTCTGATGTTTCAGTTTGAACAAGCTGAAAGTCATTTAATTTTGGTAGCGACAAAGCTCCAGAGCATTTTCAGAGGGAATAAAGCAAGAGTTCTTGTGAAGTCGGTTATAAGAAAAGCATATAGAAAACAAAGAGATATGAATACTCAGCAGTGGTATTATTACAATACAAGAACTGGTGAGAGTTCTTGGGAGAAACCTTTCATTTTCAAGTATACTACTGGAGGCTTAGAGGAAACAGTTCAAAATAGAAGAGGGGCACTGACTGGCTTATCAGTTGCTCCAAATATCGAAGACACTGATTTGGGTGAACCTGACAAAGATCTATGGGTTCAATTTTATGAGGATGGAGCTGAAACTCCCAAGTACTTTCATCCTTTCACTGGGCGTGTTTCAAAATATTCCAAGATTGAGGCTCAGCAGTTTCTTAGAAGGCTATACCTGAATAGGCAGAACAGGCTGTTTCAAATATCTGACATGAAGCAATTAGTGACCACGCTTAATTTTCACAATAATTTAGTGAAAAGATATAAAGAAAATCGGAAAAGACTTTCGAGTGTTGTGAATTATGCTTTGTACGTTTTGACAATAGAAAATGACCTTCAAAAATCAAAGATGCTTTTCATGGAAAGTCTTCAAAATAGTCCGAAGAATGTTCTTATTAGAGTAATGAAGAATCTCATTGACATTTTTGAGTGCAAGAAGCCATACGTTCATTTTTTTGAAGTTGCAGAGAAGAACATTAGTGACCTAAAAAGTGAGAGCCCACGTTTAGAGGAAGAATTTGAGGTTGCATATAAAATTTTCTTTCATTGGGCTGCGATCACTATACAAACCTCAACTTATCCATTCATTTACTGTGCAATATGTCAACTCCTTATCTTCAACAACTTGCGATTTTCCAGAGCATATTTTTCAAAGGGATTTTCTGTTCAGAAATCCGTTGAACAGGCAAAAACTGATCCTAGACTTCCTATTCTGTACAACTACTTTCAATATAAATTATGATAAAATCAAGTGAAGAAGCTTCCAAACTCAACATTGCAGAGATAGTTAAAATTTAAAAGCTCAAATAGCTCTAAGAAAAATAATGAATATTCACCACATACTTTCTTCAATTAAGTATTCATAAACCAATAGAATTTACTACACTCCACGCCATATTTTCACTTCTTGTTCCAGCGCAGCTGTTCATACGAATAAATAAATTAGGTGTCAAACATCTAGGAGATGGCTAAATCAGTTTTTTTCGTTACAATGTTTCCTCGCCGTTCCCTCTTTGTTACCCGAGCATAATTCTCATCAGTTTCCTCAAAAATAGGCATTGTTTCAGCTACCTTAATCTTAAAAGTCTGTGACCCGCCTCTGCTATTATTTCCCACATTAATACTCAACGTTCTTGTCTTATCCGGAAACAAAGTTTGTGCTCGTTCTTTTTTCGCAGGAGGAACACTCTTCATAACTTCTTTAGCAGCAGCTCGTTTAGTTCTTTGAGCTCTTGGGTATCTTATCCTCGGAGCACAACAATCGACCCCGGTCGTAGCAGAAAGAAGAGTTGGAACATAAATCTTAGATCCAGCATGTTCTTTTCCCTCTTCCACAGATCTGGCTGACGCTTTTTGAGACATTTTTCTACTATAGGACACCTGCTTAGACAACAGATGACTATATGTTGTTTTCTTTCTTAATCGAAGATAAAAATGAAGACCCAAAAGGTGGGATGTTGCAAGAAAAGCGACGGTAGTTGTAAGCAGCAAGACAATAATAACAAAGAACAAAACAACATCGGCTAAACATAAAAAAAAAGAAAGGGTGTACAAGGATCATCCAACGAGGGCAAGAGCAGCCTGATGTAGTAAGCTCCAAGTATGATATGTCCAAGCTGATGAAGTGAACCAAAAAGTAGAGTGAAGCAAAATGAAGTATAATTGTGCTTTCCAATGCAATTATTCAACCAATGGCAGTGGTGATCAAAACCTAGTACACACTTGTTACAGTCTCTGCAGTGTTTGCTTTCAGGGTGTACGTTCATTTTGCAAATATAACAATAAGGATATGCCTTGATCTCTTTTTGAACAAATTTAGAATATGTGACTTTTCTACTTCCCAAACTCTTCAGAAATTTTTGTAACTTCGGACTTCGTTCTTTATAATCCACCCGGGAGATTGTCCGCTCATCTACTGGGTCTATTGTAACGGTGATATAAACAGATATGAGTAAGCACAAGGTCAATCCTCCAAGTATAGGAACTGCCATAAAGCTTCCTATGAATATAAATATAGGCTTAAAAAAGATACCTTGATTGAACCGGAGTAGACTGATTGCGCTATAACTTAATGGGACAAGGATAAATATCGCCAGCATAACTTTCTGGAGATTATTAAAAGGTCTACGAATAAGTAAAAATCAAATTTGAATACTTTTCCCATCCATTTCTACGTGCCATGATAAAACTCCGTCTTTCGCTCAGACCTTCTTTATAATTCTAGGCTAAGTCGTAATTCTTTCTCTTGTAGAATTTTACAAAGAAATCGGTTCGGTAACGGACAAATATGCCTCTAACGTTATATATTTTGGGCAGAGAGTATCGAATTGAAATAAGGAATAAGATTACTATATATTTATACCAAAAATATTATCGAATAAGAACCAGATTTAGTATATGAATATGTGATAGTTAATTATATCAGGAACTTAATTTAATATAAATATTAATATTCGAGAAAAGAAGACTAATACTCCTCTTATTTTGTTCATAGAACTTCTCCCTTGGATTTTGGTAATTCGACACATAATTTCCCAATCGGAATTTGGGAACATATAATATAAATTTCTATATACGATGTTTTAGTTATGAAACAGAGTTTTATTTCTTGAGAGTTGATCTTCAAGAATAAAAATTTTTGGGAAACAAAGAAAAGAAAGGTACATATTTGATTTTTTGTTGTTGTTGTGAGTAGGCTTCGGATTAGAGAAAATTCAGCTTTAATTATTGGACAAAGGTTTAAGTTCTGCGTTTCAACAACAAAATCGTGGTTTTAATTCTCTTCAAATGATTCTGATTTTATTTTCATAATTTTTATATTTTCATTACATGATAGTCTATGAAAACTTTGAAAAATGAACCATGTTGCTCAACTATATCCTCCCAGAATTATCCAAGACCATATGAACTTTCAGGTTGGTTTTCATAAGATAAAAAAATGAAGTATTGCTGTGTTCGCTATTTGGCCCAACCTACTACGAATAATGAAATGATTATCAATAATTAATCAATATAGTTCTCACAACATTAATGACAACTAAGAAGGAAACCATGGACACTGAAATTTTGGATAAATTATCAAAAACTCAAATCTAATCCCTAGTTATTAGGAACAATCGTTCTCCGAAACCCAAAGTCGCGTTAAACAGCCTAAAAACCTACCCCGTCGTTGCAGAAAACCCCAGAAAGATAATTCTACGATTTTATGAAGGTTGAAATTCTAAGTCAACACAATCTCATTACCTTTTAAAGTCTCCCCCTAGCAAACACAACTCAGTTCTTGCTTTTTCAGAAGTTGTGATCTGTATGCGCAACTACATCAAACGACCAGAAAGGTTTTTCTTGACTTGCGGCTGCATAATTACTTCAACGAAAATGAAGAAGACGACAGAGCCGCTTTTTGTCTGATGCCTATGTTATTATCAGAATCGTAGCGATCAAACAGTTAGGAACGATATCAATGGTGACTTGCTCAACGTTAAGATAGATGCAGGATCAGTAACGACATTAGATATGTGAATGAAACATCAGATGCTAAGCGTCACTACAACTCTAGTGGCGAGATTTCCTCCAATTCTCACAACCAGAAAAGAGACAAGGGTTAGCAGCTACCATGATGTCGAAGTTAAACACACGGTGAACTGATCAAAACATCAGTGTAATATGATTGGGTTAGCAAAGAGCTAAAGGAGAAGAAGGGCCCAAGCTTTTATTTTTGTGCAGAACCAACACGCAGCCTATTATCTTCATTAAGAGAGCAAAATCATATTAATGTAGGGATGGTTGGTCTTTAGTTATCAAAAGAACTGGGCAAGGAGAAGCTCCTCTAAGAACTTGATTTACTAAATTCAAAGATATTGCTGACCTACAAGCAAAACAGAAAGGAAGCACTCTGGGTCTTATTTATGCATAGAGATGTTTCTCATGGTGATAACTTTTGTGGAATAGGTTCATAGTCAGGCCAAATTTTATGCAGGCCTCTTAGGGGAATTAACATTCCAAAACTCAACCAGCATATTCTTTCCAAATTGTTGCACCAAAATACGTACCTAAAACGTTTTGCTTAACCATCGTTAATGGAAAATTCCATGTAAATTTGCTTAATGTTTCTTCTTTAAGCTCCAATCTAGATCCCGGATTTGTGGATTTTTTCCACACAGGTGAATCCGGAAACCCCTGGAATTACAATCTTAAATTCTGTGTAATCTATTTAGACATGTTATAGATTTGAAGCAAATAATTCGTCAAGAAAACTCTATACTTTATTTCTTAAGAGCCACGAAGTATGTTTCGAGCCGAACCGAAATGTTTCCTTATCATGACAGTTAGAACATCAAGTTGTATTTAGTATTCCGTATTACTTCTTTTTATCAGAATGGTCTAAAGTTTTTTAAGGTTAAGAACTTAATACTTGGAGAAAACTAATTTTATGTTGGCTTACCTTTGTTTCAGTTATTTTCACGAAATAATGACATTTCTTGATCTTGGCTAGTTTTTCTCTCGAGATCTCCAACGGTGTCACATTTTATTTATGGAAAACGTGAAGAGCAAGCAAAGGAATAGTACATACAGAGTAGAATTTCGTTATTAGGGTTCCAAGTTTCCTTGGAGGTCTATGGCATATAGAATGAGGGCTGCCCCGTAAAAGTCCGAAGCACAAGAATATGTTAAGCTGAAAATATATAGACAGCTATACTGAGACCCATTACCGCCTTCACTAGACAAAAAGTACACCTATCCTTGGATATAACAATGTCTAACAATTTGTAACTAGATCTTGATGTCTATTTTGAATGGTCTATATAGAAGCTGAATTTCGGTAGCTATCGTTCCATTTCAATCTATATTTACCAGCTTCAATTTCCAGTTAAATTGATGGCTGTTGTGGATTAGGTGAATCCCAAAACCATGTAGCACTATATCTGTTTCTTCGGTTAACCTATATATTGAATGTTAACCATCAAATAAGAAAAATTACAATTTTATCCTATATTTCTCTATACACAACCAACCCATCCCGATTATATACTCAAATTTGGATTTGTTTCTAGGAACTAAAATCGACAGATACTATTAAATATTCGAGTTAGGGACATCTACCAGTATCATTTTTTAATATTTCTACGGTCCAGAGCTTCAACCCAACTGAAGATATCTAGGCTCTGGATTTTTCTTTGAGTTTACACAACGGCCTAAATCAACGATCAAGAAGAAAGTCGAGCATGACATACGGCTCCATATCTGGCATAGGTGGTACTATTTTCACATTGAAAATATTGATTATAGGAGTAAAATTAATTGTTTAATGCTCAATGTTATAAGCAGTCTCTTGGCTTATTGTGGCATGCCTCGTGGTTAAATTTACTAGATTTCTTGGACTATGGTGTCATGCTATGAAGTTGACACCAAATGAATATCTTTGGTGATGTAAATTTCTTTGATGAGAGGGTAGAAATGTATTTATATATATACATATGAGACTCTTGGAGGATTTAATACATCTCCACTGTCTATATCTGGTTTTCTATATTTTGAAATATTTTGAATAGACTTTCAAAGTAGTTATATGTATGGGGTGTATTAGTAAAAACTTGAATCTCGCGCCACTTAGGACATAATAGAGTTTAGTGAATGAATCTTGATAATGGATTAGCAGCATAATGAGCAATTTTCAATTGTTGGTTCTTCTTAGGGTTGCTTCATATTCATAGTTTTCCAGAGGTGATCGCTATTTCAGATGATTCTATTGGCGAAGCAAGGTTTAGTCACATTCTTTGTCACTTGTCGGGCTTAAAATTCGAATTCAATAACTCAAACTGAGCATTTTTCAAAGAGCAATTGGCCAAAAAGATTGAACTTCAAGAATAGAATCCACAGTCTTTGAACAGAAGTCCAAGTAATAAAGCTTCTGTTCTCTAAGAAACAAAAGTTATTTAGCTCAATTCGTATTTTGCTTCCTTATTATGTTCATTTAGCATACTCTACATCATTTCGAGATTCAATAGCAACCTGGTTACTCTTAGATATATATTGGTTGTATTACATTCTTATTGTATGAACTACTTTTTAGTGAGCTTAACTGGACACATTCTCTGTATTTCGGGCTATATATGTCCCTAAGTTCTGTTTTACCACAACTAAAGAATAACTCTATGTTTTAGATCTTTGTTTGCTTCATATACATCTCGTTTACCATATTACTTTTCTAGATTCCATTTGAGATGATAAGAAATAGAATAAATTTGAAAGGTGTGTTATCCTCGCTATTTTCAGCTAAATAACTTTCTCAGCAGCTCTTATCTTGGCTACACACTTGTCATAGCTTAGATTAGGCTTGAAAATGGGACCGCGGTGTGTAACTCGGGTCTGTGGCTCGTTTTGGGAAGCATAAACTTGAGTATGATATTAATCAGAGTCTTTGTTTGCGAGTCTGGTACAGTGTAGAAGTTTCTTATGAAAATGTACAGTGGAACTATGTGCTGTATGACTGGAACTTTATGAATGCCAATGTATAGAATCAAGAGTTCTCTGCAAGATAAAATAAGACTTTTCATGGATAGTTCCGATAATTCTACATTTCGCAGGTTTTAAATTTCATTTATATACAAGATTGGTTTATTCAAAGGGTGTCTACTACTGTGAGTTAATCTGAAAGGCTGATAGGCGTTCTTGGTATATCGACTAAATGACAGTATGCTTGTAATAACGATTATTGTGTTTATTAATATTTCCACTCTACGCCGAGGGTTATTAATCTTAAGGGATCTCTATTTCACATTCACAAAAAAACCGTGGTTAGAGATCTTTGCTAATGTTTTTTTCTTACTGGATCCTAAAATAGATTATTCTATTTCCTATCTTTTTAACCACAGGTATTAGACAGGTTTTAATTTTCTATGCGAACTATTTGATCCGGTATAGAGCGGAAAACAGTTCTTGATTAGCATGAAGCAATTACTTTATATCTTCACAAGTACAAAGCGGAGAGGAAATACTAAATAGTCACGCCCTCATGTTAATTTCTTGAAATAAAAACCTATGGTTTGACCTCCAACATATATATATCCTAAGAGCTGAGTTTGTTATCTGTATACTCGGAATATAACACTTTTGCTTTTCTTCTTAGGTAATATTTTCTGTCTCCATAGTGGAAGCATTTTCCACTGGTTTATATGTAGGTATTAATCACGGTAAGGTTACTTTGAACGAGGTTTCAGAACTTTAGGGGCGCTTACATTTATTTAATTGCGTATACTGTAACCATTAATTAACCGGATTTCGTATACCCCTTCTTTATCATAGTCGAAGAACTTTTTTCAAGTTTTTATTTCCTACAGTGCATATTGATGGATAACCCTAGTATCATTTTCTTGGTATTATATTGGCTATTTTCTATTTATCCAATTGAATTAAGTTTATTCAGCCAAAGAATATCCACTTGTGACTGGTCACATGTATTCAAAGTTTCATAGATATATTTTAAAATCTGTACCTTCTGCTAGAGTATCTCATTTGAAGGCTGTGAAGTTGTCCTGTATTATAATGCTTTAAGAATGCATTAGTAATATCACACTACATATGTATCCCTCATAATAGTTTAGGTTGTTGGAACCCTTCATAGCTGTCTTAATTGTTTTTCATAGATTCATTTCAGAAGAGCCTCATAAAATCTGTTGTCATTTTTTCTTGTTCATATTTCAAGCTCAATCAAGTTTTGTGTAACCTCACAATTCCATAGTTTCAGAAGAAAGAATATGTCGCGAAACTAGCGTTATTCCTTATGCGATTATATAATTGTATCACACAATGTAAGAAAGATACGATGTTTGACACATTTAAGCGAAACAGTTAAAGTAGCCTTGAGCATATGTTAATGAACAGAAACACTTGATCTACTGAGTTTTTTTTTGCTAAGGGGTCAATGTTCGTTTACTTCTAGAATGTGTTTGCATAAAATAATCCCGGGAACTATTGAATTAACAAATAATTGTCCAAACATTCTGTTTAATGCTGATACTCGGGTGCTTTTAACTGTGGGATCACTTGGATACATCTCATCTGAAAGGAACGTTAATTCTTACTTTCACACGGAGAAACATATGTAATTTCCGAAAAACATATATCACTAAAGGCACTTAGAACCAGGAAGGGAGGGCGTAATTGGAAGGATACAAGGCATGTTGGTGTACCTCGCGCGGATCTCCAACGCGTCTTGAACTTTTATTTGAATTTACTAAATATATTTAGCCGTAAATACCCATAGTCAATATGCTTTAGTAAAATATTCTGTGTACTAACTAAATGTTAAGAAACATTTCTCGTTACGCACTTTCTACCGTTTAAAAGGGGCACCGATTAAGAATATTCTAAGCCTACTGGAATCCATAATCAGGTGTGGATATTATAAAACACACTTCGATATAAGAATTTCATCGTTAAGAGGGATCCAGGTCTGCTTAATGATTTTGCAATAACCAAGATTGCATGCTAACGTAATGCTCTCGTCAACGTAACAGGGATTGAAAAACCTAAATTCAATTGAAACAAAGTTGAGAAATTAAGACTAAGCTAAAAGCTCATCTGCGAAAATTCTAGAGAGATACATCAATTTATATTTTTATCGTTGGACATGAGTTAGTAGGGGATCAACTTAACTGTAAGCCACTGCTAATTCCGTTGAGTTGCATACATTGGGCGTAAAATTTTTTACAATCAATTCATAGTTTTAATATCTTCGTAGGAGAAAAAATAGCTTATCAGAAATTAATAATATTTAAAAAAAGTCTTTAGTTTGCCACGATATTAGAAAATTCCAATATGCTTTAATCCAAATAAATATCAATCTAGTATATTCTGATTTATTTCTTCTGTTGAGGCCAGTCTGTTTTCTGTCCAAATATGATATGAAGAGATGCCTCAAAGGTTAGGTCAAATTAAACAATTAAAACTGGAAGGACTATGTGAAGCGATGTATTTTCAGTTTATTTAGCTCAACAGAGGCACCCTATACATATTTGTATGTATCATTATAGCATCTAAAATTATTTTAACCACTATAAGTTTTGACCTCGTTGCCTAAATTGCATTATCATTTGGTTTAACGTTGAGATGTTGCACGGATACTAAAAAAGTCGCTTGATAAAATGACTTTTTTATGTAGAATATTTAAATGACTAGCTTTGCATGCTAATCTAAAGGATAATCTCCTTTCATGTCATAGTCTAAGTACCAAAAGGACTCCGTAGCAGGTGATATTGAAATAAAAATTTTTATTTCCTTTTGAATCGCTAAGATTTAGTTTCAACACTTTTTTCCAGACAGTAGATATTATTCGAAGTTATATTTATATGGATATTATGATACATTGCAAGAATTTTTTAATTGACTGATTGAATGGAGGCCGATGAAAGAGTCAATGGAGATATATGCGCTTACCCATATGAGACAACGGCATCACTCACTACCAAAAAACTTTATCCCTATGTATCTATGATGCATAATTCTCCACCTCTCTCACACAGTTTTTTTCATGTCTGTGCTCGTGGACTAGCTATTTGGGCTTTCTTGGCTACTTTATTTTTTTCTTGAGTAGGACTCGATATCAACACCACAAGAACCTGTTTCACAATCCTTAGTGACAATCCCTCAAAACTACGGGTTTCACAGGAAACAAAGTTCTAAGACACTTAATCACATGTGGTTCTAAACTAAAGGGGTATAATTATTTTTTTATCTTCCTCTTGAAAAGTTAATTATGTGATACTAAGGCAGCATAGGTTTGACCATGTTATCTAAGTTACAGAACTAAACAAACAAGCCCTTATGGTGTAATGTTTCCTTTGTCTTTATTCTCATCACCTCTTTCTGTTCTTGATACTCACTACCAGCTTAATTAGCATATTTGACCTGAATTATTCCGATCAAACTATCAAAATCAAATGCTGACGGAATAATGGAAGACGGCTTTAGAGAAAACTCTCTTAGTTATGATCAATGCATTTGTTGCAAAGCCCGTTGGGGTCCATGGACGGGTTTGATTTCAACTATTGAGATATGTTTCCTTAGTTTTGAAACTCCTGTGAACAAATATTTTGCTTTTCCCACGTTAGTCCCAACCAGTTGTAGTGCTGCTATGTTCCAAATTATAGAGAAACATAGTACAATTCTGAGTTATGCTCATTGTATTTAACATTTACCCGAACATTTTGTATCTTAGTTTCTGGTCTGACAGATGTTAGTTTCCACATTTATGGAATTTCCCCACTTGCTGCTCTTGCTTTTTATGATTTGACTCAACAGTTTCAAGAGAAGGAACAAAACTGTCGTATTCTGGTCTAAAAGTGGTAAAACATAGAAAAAATAGGTTGTAGAGTTAGTGTGATACCATGGGCCTACTGGCTACTCATAAAATGTAGCTTATCCCTGAAGACCGGAATAAACTGGAGGAACTTAGTCTATCTTAAGTTTTCTTGTATATTAGGATATTTTTATGGGGTTATTACTCGTTTTAGAAACTTTTTCTGTGGATAGTGTTTTTTTGCTTCAGACGTAGATTTCATAGATGATATTTTGGTATTTATCTGTAATATATGATTTGATCATATTCGTTTCGCTCTTTTTTTCTTACCTTATTACCTACATAAATATTTGATTCAAGGTTAATTGGCGAATAAATTTTGCTGAGTACTTAAACTTTACTACTTTGAATATATTCTTAGTAACAATCATCCTGTGGCTGACTCCGGACATACATCTTAGATCCCAAAAAAGTCGTTACTCCGAAAAAGGTAGGTATATAAATTAGATGTTTTTTGGTAATAATAACCCATGACATCTCTTTGTGAATTTGCTAACACTTTCAATTCTTGTCTTAACCTTCGGAGGCCTTTCTTTGAGATTATTGAATCAGCAAAACAAATGGCGAAGATCGTGAGAAAAGGAGCTGTCCTAGAGTTTTTATATATTTGGTAAAGATACCTCTGTTTATTGAGAGACCCGAGGTTTTTTAAAGCCATTCAAAGTACAATAGAGCATGGGAATCCGCTAGGATAACGGCTAGACTAAGGATGACTCTCTGAAAGTTCTTTTTGTGGTACTTTTTATTTAACTAAAATATAAGTGTTATCTTCTACCCGAGCGTAGTGTAATTGAATGACTATAAAAAGTGAATTAAATAGAAGCATCGAAGAATCTCATATGTTGGAGGTGGTCAATGGTTTCTCTTCTTCAGATATCGATATCACATAATAAAATTTCATTAAGCTGCAGTCCTTTTCTCTGCAATTAATTTATTTTTAAACCCATATGCTGTTGTAATTTTCTTTCAATAAGTTTTTTCTAAAGAACAATCTTATTTTTTTAAAGTTTTTCGTAATAAGCATTTAATATGGTTACATCAGGAAGCAACTTGTTGTAAATTGATGTTGTTGACCTTTCTACCAATAATAAAAAGTTTGATTTAGCTAATTGTTAATTAACAAATGTACTATGGGTTCTTGATATTTTTTTAGTTGAGTTTCTGTTTTAGCAAGAACCAGAAATAAACAAGTATTTACTCGTCGTTTTAGTATAAGTTGTTCGATCACGCCTTTCGTTTTGTTTGATTCTTCTAATTCCAAGAATCTTAAATATGATTATAAATAGTAGCAATTAATTCAAAAAAAACTTTATTTCTTATGAGAATTAGGGGTCAAAATTGCTTTTTGGTGGTCATTATAAAACTGAGTAATAATTGCTTACTGCCGTTTTTGTCACAACTGATCCCTATTTGTGACCACAAATTCATACTAGTATCTTTAAAACACTTATTATATATTTTAAACAATAACTTGAGCGGAAACTCTTGTCAAGATAGTTCAAGAAAGTGGTTCTATTTCTTGTTTTAGCCTAACTATTACTGATAATGGTATTGATTCTTGTGAAGATCGAAACGGAAAGTTGCCCAAAGGAATATCCCTCTGCAATCACTCCAATATCAAAGATACAAGGACACAACGCATCGAATGAAGAAAGATAGTAAGAGAATCAGGACTGGTGAATTGTTAGAATCTTTGTCTAATGAATTATATAAATTTAATTCAACTAACTCAACTGTATATATGAACTATGAGGATTACATTTTGTTGAAGGAAACCTTGACATCCAATTTATCCGATTTAGAAAAAGAAATCTTCAAGCTTGACGAAATATTAACAGAAAAAACATTTTTGAAACTTTCTTTGCTTAACAATTCTTTTGAATCACAATCAAAATGCATCAATATAAACGAACTAAATGCTACAGTTACCAAGTATCTATTAGTAAGAGATGCGTCTTTGATCCTCTCTTCCCTGGCCTTGAAATTGGAAGGTACAAGCAGCATTCTAAGTGAAGTTTCTCTCGCAGAGTTTATTAAAGTATGCTTACTAAAATATGTATATACATCTCCAGAAGATGAGGATCTACTTGAGTTTCATGTCTGTGTGTGTATGAGAAAGTTCATTTGGTTGCTGGGTAAAGAAAAAAATGATTTTTTTAATTGTAATTTGAGTACCTTAGTTAGAAGCCAAGTTTTTATTGATTTTGTTTTGTATCTAAACTCACAAAGTGAAGGATATTGGTTTAGTAAAAGCAAAACAGAAGAATTTTATCTGCTTTTCAATGAGATAAATACTTCTAGTACAGGAGTTATATCAAAAGAAGAGTTGTTCGCTGCAAAACAAAGACTTGACTTGAATTTAGAGTTTTTGAAAAATTACTGGCAGCTGTTAAAAGATAAAAATCAACTTAGTTCCCTGGATGAGAATAATCATAGTATAGAAAATCAGGAGAACATTCAAAATATTTCAAATAGCCCTTTGAGGTCAGTGGAAAAACTAAAACCTGAAGAAGACCAATTTATGGATTTCGGGTGCTTAGTAGACTTAGAGTTAATGATAAGGTTTCCTCAGAGTAGAAGGAGTATACTATTATTCTTTGACACTTTGTTTTATGGGATTGATAGGAAAAATTTAGTTAATGGATTTAGCACTCTATTACTATCATATTCAAAGTACAACTGCAGGGAGTTGTTGAAGATTTATCCAGATTTTAGTCTGAATCCTAGGGATATTTACGAAGAAGTGTTAGAGTTATTGGAGATGGGTATTTCACCTACTGCAAGACCTAGATTAACGAAATTACTTGATAGGAGAAGCAAGTCTCATCTGTGGCTTCAAATGCTTGCACGGCCAAATTTCTTATATTGCTTCGAAACCAGACCAAACTCTTAAGTTAAATATTCACATAAGCTCCTGTTTTATGTAAGTCTTAGCAGACTTGTTTTGCAGTATATTGTATAATATCTAGTGAATGAAATCTAACAATACAATAAAAAAACTTGACCTTTGTTTCATTATTTGAAATTTACATAAACAAAGCTTGCGCTGTAAAAAGTAATAATAATTTTTTTTTATCTTTTAATGCTTCTGAAAACTACTATGTTGTTTCTTTTTCAGTATCCTGTGAACTGAGACAAGAATAAAATCACTATTTAAAAACAGTACTGAATTACCACAGACTAAGAATCCAACACCACCATTAGAAAACAGAACTCAATATACACAATGATCATTCCTGTACGATGTTTCACCTGCGGAAAAGTAATTGGAAATAAGTGGGAACCATACATTAAAATGCTAAGCTCCGGTATTATAGAAGCACAGGCATTAGAGGAGTTGGGATTACGTAGATATTGTTGTAGACGGATGCTTCTCACGCACGTGGACCTTATACTGAAACTCCTGAACTATAACAAAAGCGCGTCTTTGATTGAAGCTGAGGATGAAGAAGCAATGCAGGCTGATGATTAAGTTTGTATTTTACTGCCCAGAAAGCTCTCTTTTTGTGTATAAACCTAATTGTTACTAACTCCTGTTTTTCATTGACACTATGGTTTGAGTAAAGTTAAAGCACAGCTTTTTTTTATTCTCGGTGTTTCTTCAGAAGTTTAGGTAGTCTTTTCTTTTCAAACTACAAACACAGAATTATTCCAGCTTGAATCAAACTCCTATACAACCAGAGAGGTTACTATATTACGACAGAAACTAAATGGAACTATTCTTACAAGCAACTCCCAACATTGTTATACCTAGCTCAGAGTAACTTTCATTGCATGAAGAGTAATTTTACTATGAAGAATTTTCTCATTTCATGGTTTCTTTGTTGCAAATTCTAGTTCTAATGAGAGAAGCAACTGGAGCTCCCTATAGATATATGATGTTTAATATATGTAGCTTAAGTAGTTCTATTTGTAGAGTATCTACCGCTAGTTTCGAAAATAAGAGTAAGTAATATAACACATATCCATCAACTTTAGCTTAACGATACAACAAATATAGAGTTCTCTACAGGAAGACACTAATTCACTTGTGACCTAAATTCAAAAGTAAAGTTAGTATTTTGAGAGAATTAAAGTCTCAAAGGTATAAAACAAAGTAGATCCAGGTTAGACTTTGAATAATCTAGCTAGAATATAGTAGTTTTCCGACTTGAAGGCCAAAATTAAGCTAAGGAAGGGGGCTAAGAGAGCTCATATAAAAGAGATAGTCAATCAAAGGCATTGTAACAAGTTTAGGGCGCTCTGAAACTTACTTCAGTTCTCTCTTTGGATTAATACACTTCGAAACTATCTGTTTTACAGAAGATTTTGTCCAATGTATGAAATGTGTACTTCATTAGCTAAGCAGCAGCTGACAGCGCCCTAAAATTTTGCTCTTTTTGCCCCTATGGCTATAGAAAAAGAGATCTTGAGACTTTCTGCAAAGTGCCAATGACTAACCACCTGAGAATTTGACCAGTTATATTTTTCGACTTTCTACTACCGCAAAACCATCGCTAAGGTACATCTATCATATCCTTGACTGTTATTAATGCATTCAACAAACTGATTAGTAGTATCTTGAATTCTATTCAGAGCTTGAAGGGTATTGTGCCCCATATTTGAGTGAACACAAGTCTTGTTTAAAAACTCTTTGGAGCTCGTTCTTCATATTTCCATGTTTTAAGATCAAGATCCTACAATGAAAAATAAATCTTAGCTAACTAACACCTTTATAAAATGGTAAGTGTCAATGTTTAGTAAAATGAAATTGAAAAAAGAAAACATTTTCTTATCCTTTTTTCCTCAGTGCGGATAATGTGCTATTAATAAAACAAGTATTTCAACTAATGCACAAGAAAAGCTATCTAACAACACAAGAGCTCAACATGTGGATTGTAATTACCGATTCATTTTTCAGGGACCCCTTTTTCGTTCGATGAAGCAATTTTATCAGATAGAATGAATTCAAAACTAGTGGTTGTTTCTTAATACAACTGCTGCGCTAAATTTAAGGAGTGTATGAATAATGCTGAACAGTCATTGGTTCTTAGTTCACTTATAGCAGGTTTCTTGCAAATTTAATGAACCTATTCTAAGTTTAAAGTTAATAAGAGCCCTGAAGGAGCTAACCTTCAGCACTGAAGTAGCATAAATACTTTCCGCTTATTCAGGGAACCCTCCAATAGCTGGTAAAGTTTAAGCATTCTAATTGGACTCTTATTCCAATATAAGGTCTTGACATTATTCAGCTCCTGAATGGCCAGTTCAATCTCTTTACTCAGTGCGCATATTTTGTTAATATTAGGTTAGAAATCCATTTCTTATAATTTTATACTATATAAGTCGCCCATGGACATACTGCAATTTGCTTGAGGTTTTTCAGTAACTGTTACTGTATTTTGGCCACTTATGCTAGTGCTCATTGATTTTACGTTGGATGAAATGAATGCCTCTTTCCATGCATGTAAATAGTTGATTTTTGTAATAGGTTAAAGTGATATTATCCTTTTCAGCGAAAAATATATCTTCAAAACCGAAAGATTAAACCAATTTTTTGTATTTGTTGACATTGACTGGTCATTCTTTTTCTAGTAAACTGTTTTTCTCATCCGATATTGTTCAATAAGGTCTGCAGGGCTACTTCAAAATTTGCTTCGCTTTTTTGAGTATTTTTCCATGTAGTTGCAACGAATTCTAAAAGGAGTGTATCTGTAAATTATTTCTTGAAGCAGCTGACTAATTTTGTTATAAGAAAGTTTTTGTCCAAAAAGTTTCTTAAGATAAAAGGAAGTCTATATATTATATAAAAAATGAAGAAAACTTCTTATTGTTACCATCCTTAGAAGTTCATTATAATAATAACTTCTAAACTAAATTCGTAACCCTCAGTATATCCAGATTGATGTTGCGCTGGTGTTAATTCTTAGCGAAAACGTCTTGGATAAACCAGCCCCTACATATTAAGAGTACATTTTCACTTGGATAAAAAAACTGTACATGGGGTTTCTTGAATAACAAGAAGACTTTAATATTATACCTTATGTTGAATCTAAAATCATTTTCTGGTTATGATCATTTCCTCTACCAAATTATCTTCCCTTATCCTATTAATTCAGATGTTAAGAAGATCTTGGGGCAAAACACGTAATTGGAGAGAAATATTTTTCTTTCTCTTAAATGAAGCAAGACTCAGGGTAGTAAGATAACTGAAAAGTCTTCCAGAGTATCTTTAAATTTTTTTCCTGTTATTGGAAGACTGCTTCCTAAAGTATGTCAACAATGCGTATACCAAATACATTTTGTACGAATCCAAAGCGCTAAGTAATGAAGTGCCGAACAATTTGCACGAACTGATACCTCATCAACCCAACTCAATCATTATAAAGGAAGAATAACATAAAAGAAGAATATTAATAACATGAATAAAGACCCGCACTAAGTACCAAAAATGGCTAAATTTGCTATGCCTTTCACAAATTCCGAAACAACTATGGTTTTTACTTATGTAAGAAATCTACTTGTGTTCATGATGTGTGAAACCTATCCTCATCATCTTCCTAATATTGAGATACTCTTATAGAGCTATGAGGTAACTACCGGAAAAAATACAAAATGTGAAATGTTGAGATGAGGACAAACTGAAAGTATATACTAAAGAAAGCATATGCCCATCAACTAAGCTTCTTCGTTAGTTACTATATGCAACCATTATTACGCTTGTCAAATTAGGCTTATTATCCTCTTGAAACAAGAAATATTTCATTATATAAACAAAGTAATGACGAGAAGGTCATTACCTTCAAACATAGCGGCGTTTTAAAATGGTACCAAGTTAGACTATAACACTCCTCGAAATCAAGTCTTGACTTTGATCGATGCTAACACTGAATGCTAAATGTGTATAGAATAGTGGTATAAAGCTCATGATTCTAGTACATCGACGCTGAAATGTGCACTTTAGTATCACCAATACTGCAATCACGTGAAGTTTCCGGGGGTAACTTTATATATTTACTTTTTTCATGAAGCTCTCATAAGGGATGTTGAGTTCGATTAAGTTGCTCGTTAGAACCCTGATGCATAGGGTAGGACGTATTTCATCTACATATTCTTGTCAATATCCTGACAAAGTTGTTTCAGTTCCTGGCACAGATGTACGACAGGCTACTCAAGCACACAGTGGATATGTGATATTACTTAAGTAAATAGTATTAATTCTTAGCCAGATCACTAGGCCAGGTATAATGTTTTTGGACAATGTGATGAGAATTAAATATGTCATTCTACAACAAGAATTTTGAATAAACAGCAAAAATAAAGCAGAGCTTAGAGTTCTCTACAGGCAAATGATAATCCGGCTAAAAAATCTACAATAAAATGGAACTAAGTACCCAAGTTAAGCTGAGATAAGTATTGTAAAGGGGTTAGTAATTTAGTATAAAATAAGGGTGCTAAGACAAGTCAGCAAAGTATAGCTAAAAACAAGTAACTGACTTTAAGGACATTCTAATAAACCAAGTAACATATCTTGCCAATTCCAAGCATTCCATTTAGTCTAGAGCTTGATGTCATTAATACAATAACCGAAAAGAGCATAATTTATCATACATTTTAGCTTTTTCCTTAGCGATTTAGTCTCATTAAGTAATCTGGTCTTCAATAGCTAGACTCAGCATACAAGCAGATTAGGATGAACTGCATAAAGGGTCTAGGAACTGGTCGACTACAAGTCTGCAGGTATTCATCTACTACTTAGTGTCGAGATCTTATGTCTTAAATTGGGATATATGCAAACGATATATCTAATGCTGGTTATATGGGTGTAAAGAATCGAGTGACATAAAAGAGAAGTTATTAAAGTCTTATGGAAAGAAAGGTCTAAGACATGATATTGTGCAACACAAGCAGGTTATTAAAACCTATTTGCAACTTGAAAAGAAAGATGAACATGATTTTTTGATATGAAGAAAATATTATTAAAATTGCATTCGGATTAAAGTTGCAGATGTTCATACAAAGAGTAATCCGCATTTTCGACGAGGTAACAAAAAGAATAAACGGATATTAAAAAAATGTGCTTTAAATCATAAGGTAGAGCTAGTTTATAAAATAAAGTTGCAATGTGAATACAGTATGTTTTTACCTCTCTCAAATACATTTCTCTAAAAGAAATGTTCCATTCCTCAGAGAGATTACATCCCCATCTTCATGGATGAGCATTTGGGAGGGAGAGCCGAGTAATAGAAACCATTGTTAAAAGCGTACGCTAATCCAAACATCAAGTATTAGCTTTGATCAACATTAAAAGAGCAAACTGGATGTAAAATAAATAATACATACAGAATAAAAAAGTTTAACTTTATCTATCTTACTTTCTACTTTTTTCTAGGTGTCTTGTCCTCAGATATTATTTTACATTTTATCCATTCTAAATTTTCTCTGATTATATTTTTTGGTTCAACTTTATGCCTAAAACTAGTATGGATAATTATATTTCAAGGAGCTTGACTCCAAAATAAGAAACTCCAATTCTTTGAGCCTTTTCTTATTAAACTTTCAGAATAATATGATCCCATTGCCCAAAATTTTGATTGTGTCTAATATTTCAATCCGCTCATAAGAAATGTCTCCGACATTGACCGATCAAGACAAACTATAAGATTCAACTCCAAGTAAAAGAACAACGAAACGAGATTGAAAATTAACCTGTGTCTAAAACGCCATAATTCGAGTATTAAGTGAGTTGACATTTGAATTATAGATGAAAAGTTATGTTGAGAAATACCGAAAATAATTCAGAGAGTTCCTCCCAGTCTTCTTTTGTAATACAACCGCAAGGATCACCTTCCTCAGCTGCACGAAAACTAGCTAGTAGACAACAAGATAGCGACGAGGAAAGTTACTTTGCCAACTTTGAGACATGGAATAATAATAATAGACTTAGAAACTTCTATTCTTCAGGAAACAGTAGTTCTTTTGGTGCTAGTTTTGCATCCGCACAAAATATGCACGCACAAACTATGGAGTTTTATGAGGATTTGGAAATGAATAAAGAAAAATTAAATCAAAGTATGCAAAATTATCGAAAACTTATTTATGGTGGTGGCGAACGTGAAATTCCTCCATGGCAAAGGTTAAATCCACTTTTACCACAACCATGGAAGAGGAAGTTTTTTGAAAGAGGGAAAAAACACTTGAAAAGTTGGTATTTTCAAACCTTTATTATGATATGTGTTCTTGTTAATGCGATTATGCTTGCGCTATTTGATCCTGTGAAACATAAGTTTGGTCTTCAAAGTGAAAGAAATGATGCTGTACAAATAAGTGAAAAAGTATTTATTTCTATTTTCACTGTTGAAGCGGTTTCGAAAATAATATTCTTTGGGTATAAACCATATTTCAAATCTGGTTGGAACTGCTTTGATTTTTTTCTTGTAGTTCTCGGATTAATTAGTTTTTTTCTTTCTGACAGCTACAGCAACGTAAACTTTTCTGCTCTTAGATGTTTGAGGATCCTTAGAATTTTCAAGAATCTTACATATATAAAAAACTTAGGACTTATGGTTCGAGCTTTGTTGGAATCTTCTAAGCAGCTTGCCCATACTGGAGTTTTGTTTGCTGTGTTTTTTCTAGTTTTCAGTTTAGCTGGTGTAATTCTCTTTGAAGGTCGGTTTAGACAGAGATGTGTGAACGAAACTGATCCGAGTCTTGTTCTAGAGGAACAACTTTGTAGCATGGATTCTCACTATGGATACCAGTGTAAAGACAACTATGTTTGTCATCTCGATAGCAACTCTTCAAACTTGGATATCATCACATCGTTTGACTCCCTTCCAAGTGCTTTGTTCACTGTATTTGAAATACTAACTCTTGAAGGTTGGGTTGATATAATGTACAGTGCTATGGATACATCTCCAGTTTACTACGCTTTCTACTTTATCCTGATTGTCCTGTTTGGATCCTTCTTTCTTCTAAACCTATTTGTTGTTGTGCTATCGACCAATTATAGCAGATTGAGAGAAGAGAAACAGATTGGAAAAGTAAATAGCAATAAAATTTATCAAGATGTTGCAGCAGCAGCAAGATTGAGAAGTGAGAGGCGCAATGACTTATTGAACTTAGATATAAGACAACAGATCAAGCAAACGGAGTTTAGACTAATGTATTCGTATGAAAAACATCATAAAGAGCCAACCTATAAAACTATAACTAAGAAAGAGTATGATGGGATGGTTGAGAAATATAAGTTTAAAATGATAGAGTATACGGAATGGAAGGAAGAACATGTTCCGCTGTTGGAGAAGAAAGAACGCTCTGAAAGACTTGGGCTTTTAAGAAGTAAGACTTTTTCAAGAAGCCTAAGAAGTGGGGATGGAAACACTCCATTTGACGTTGCGCCACCAATTGAGCGTGAAAATATAGGCTTAAACTTCATGAATAGAAATGTAGAAGATAATCTATCGTTCAATAACTCCGACCTAAATAACCATTCTCTTGTTGAGAATGATTCAAGTGAGGAAGAAGAACAGCAGGGTGAGGAAGAAAACCAGGTTAGAAATGATCTATTGCAAGAAACACATCGGTTGCTTAATAGAGCACAAATGGAACTTCAAAATGATGATAGTATGGTTCCGGTGCTTGAACGTTTACGTTCTGCGTTAGAGTCCCCTCCACCAGAGATCCCAACTTCAATTACTATCAGAACTCAAAATTCAGAGAACAATAGCTTGTATGGAGGAACGAACTCTATTCAGCATCCGGGAAACCGAGCTCAATCTGCGTTGAACTTGATTGGTCAGTCTATGAGAAATGTAAAGAAAGTTCTAAATCCACCGGAAGAAATGCCGAATAAGGCAAGAGGACTGCTAACGGAAAACAAGTTCGTGATTCTCGCTTATACCATTGTCAAAAACCTCTGGTTCCAGCGAATTATTGCCATTCTCATTGCTCTAAATATTATTTTGCTGTCTTTACAAAGATTTGATGCAGATGAAAAACTTGCTCTAACAATTTATTATGGAAACCTGATATTCACCATCATTTTCTTCTCAGAGCTGTGTCTTAAATTGTACGCATTCGGGGCCCCATACTATTTTTCAAACTTTTTCAATGTACTAGATGTCTTGGTTATAGTGCCCTCAGTGTTTGAGTTGGCAATAAGTGGGACGACTGCAATTTCTGCCTTCAGGATTCTCAGATTGTTTCAAATATTTAGTTTGCCTTTAATATCACACTATGCGGAACACATATCTCATCTATTGCATGTTATTGGGCTCACGTTAAGGCATGTCTGTCCCTTCGCTTTGGTCCTGCTTATTTTTATATTTCTCTGTGCTGTGAGCGGTTTGCATTTGTTCGGTGGAGAACTTGCTATTGAATTTGGTACGTCGGAATACGATTGCTTCGTAAACACCACTGCGATTTCTTTAGCTGAAGGTGTTGAAAAAGAATACTTGGAATATTGTCCCCAAAGATCTAATTACGATACGTTTATGTGGTCTTTTGTGACTACTTTTCAAGTTATTACATTGGAGGACTGGAATGCGGTTTTTAGCAGCATTGTGCAGAGTTCTTTAGATAAGGGTAGAAGTTTAGTACTACCATATGTGTACTTCATTCTTGTTATCACCTTTGGACCTTTTCTGATACTTCAACTATTTCTAGCTGTTCTGATTGATATATTTAACGAGTCTCACTCCGATAGGGTAGCCTTGCAAAAACAGGCCATTGAAAATGAGAAGAATTTAGTACTGGTTGTTTGTATGTTTATTTGTAGGAGAAGTTTGAAGAGGAGAAAACGCTAAAGCATCAGGAAAGTGAAGCAGAAGGGGATGCTAAAGGTTTTAAAAGGCAGAAGAGCGTCGATTTCACGGGGGAAAACGAATATATCCGTGTCAAGCCGAAATATGTGGAGAGAATGAACTCACAAAAGACAGCTCTCTCTACGAATGAAACCCTTGAAGATCTGGCTCGGAAAATAGCTAAGAGAAGAAGAACAGCAAAAACAAAGTTCAACCCCGATGCTCATGCAAGTTTCAAGCATTATTCTTTATTTTGTCTTTCCCCAGAAAACTCGTTTCGTCAGACCTGTGCAAAGATAATCAACAATAGACATGTTGAAAACATAATTCTAGTGGCTGTTATTTATAGTTGCTGTTTGTTAGCTGTGGATGAAGATCATTCACGCAGAGGGGTACAACTTCTCTTAGAGTATTCTAATATCTTTTTGGCTACTCTTTTCTCAATTGAGGTGGTAATGAAAATAATTTCGTTTGGCATGTTTATGAGCGAAGGCGCTTATTTTCACGATAAATGGAATGTTATTGATTTTGTTGTAACTGTTACTATGATCATAGATTTGGTCTCCTCCACTACTGAAAAGGTAGGCGCAATAACTGTTCTACGTGCTCTCCGAATATTGAGACCATTGAGGGTAGTCAGAAGGTTTGAGAACCTTCGAATTATCGTTCGAACTCTTATGAAGGCTCTTGTGCCTTGCCTGCAGGTTGGATTTATTTGTATCGTTGTGTATTGGGCTTCTGCTGTTCTCTGTGTCACGTTTTTTGGCGGAAAGACCTATGCCTGTTATTACGAAACCAACCACAGTGAGTGGGATTTCGATCGGGACCCATCTCTTAAGACCTGTCATGAGTTTGAGCAATACGTGGATGATGAAACATATATAAAGAAATGTACTGGCGTTCCCTTGTGTGAAGAAGAGGGTGGAACCTGGAGAAATCCAACTTATGGCTCGATCACAACTTCTTTAAACTCCTCGACCCCTTTCGAGTTTGATACGCTTTTTAGCTCGATGCTTACTTTGTATGAGGTTTCAACGTTAGAGAGCTGGCCCCAAGTAATGTTCACTACAACAGATATAACGTATGTGGGTGTCTCACCACGTCGAGGTGCCTCAGATGGCATTGCTCTATGGTGGGTTTTCTTTGTCGCGGCATCAAACTTTTTTCTCTTGCAAGTATTTGTAGCTGTCGTAGTAGAAACATTTCTCTTGACTAGCGACAAAGAAACTGGTAGTGCATTTATGAGCCCAAAACAAGTAAGATGGGTAGAAGCCCGACACCATGCCGCTAAATCAAAGCCTCCAAGTGATATGGTTGTTAAAGCAAACATGTCTGCATTGTCATTTGTTAAACATACTTATTTTAAAAACTTCATCACAGTAGTTATAGTGTTGAACACAATTGTCTTAGCTACAAAGCATTTTAATCAAGGCCCTGGTTGGACTACATTGCAGCAGATTTGTGATTATATTTTTGGTGCAATTTATACCTTTGAGGCAGTCTGTAAAATCTTAGCCTTTGGCCCGAAGAACTATTTTAGCAAGCCATGGAACAGGTTCGATTTTTTTATTGTACTTGCCGTTATTCTGGAATTTGTATTTACAGCTACGGCTGCCTTTGACACCTCGGATCAAGGATCTTTACTGTTGCGAAACGTCGAAATTCTAAGGGTTTTTAGAGTTTTTAGACTCTTGGGTCGAGTTAAGGGAGTGGCTCAATTGTTAGAAACCTTAGTTTCTTCGCTGCCCTCCATTGTGAATATATCTTGTGTATTGTTTCTGGCTTTGTTTATGTTTGCTGTTCTGGCTGTGCAACTTTTTCCAGGCCAGTATTCAGATAATGCGGATACTAAAGACTTTTCTGCACTAAATGATTACGCTAACTTTGACAACTTCTGGGTGGCTATGCTTACTCTTATTCGAATGGCCACCGGAGAGCAGTGGAATGCTATTATGCACGATTATGAAACAATGGCCCCTGAAGCCACCTGGTTTTGCATTATGTTTATGCTTGTGGTTCAGTTCATTGTTCTTAACCTCTTTGTTGCGGTCATTCTTAGCGAATTTTTACTCAGTTTTAATAACCTGAAAAGGGATCACGAAGTTACAATGTCTATTCAGGAGTTTTCCAATGCTTGGTGTAAGTTAAATACTCAATGGGGAAAGCTACTGACAAAACGAATAGAAAATGACCTACTAAAAAGAAAACTGAATGCAGATGGCAGCTCAACTGTAACAGCAATTTCAGGTGGTCAAAAACTTACTAAGCAAGAGCGTCGTGTTGTTAGAAGGATGGTCAGGGAAATGAAGGACTCGAGATACTTGCCTTACTCTTTTTATCATCGATTAATAGAGTCAGTACCCTCACCACTTGGATTAAAAGGCCTTGTTGGAGCAGGTAATGAATCTCTTTCACCAGTGGAGAAAATGCGAATAATGTCCAAGGTCAACATCCCTGTTACAAAGACTGGACTGATTCACTATCAAGAAACTCTCTCTGCTCTTGTGGACGATGCCATGAGCGGAAACCGTATTCCGCCTCAGGTTCAGCAGCTGCTTGAATACAGACTGCCAAACAGCAATAGACCAGAACCTAAAACTCGAATTATAAGAACAGAGTTTGGATTGAGTGAACTCTATGCAACAACAAAGCTTCAGTTAGTGATAAGAAATTTTGTAGCTATTAATAGAGCAAAGCGCTTACAAAAACAGGGATATACAAAGGAGCAAATACAAGAAATGATGATAGATTCAAAAAAGAAAGCCTTGGCTGCAAAGGTATTCACAGCTTGGTTGTCTTGACACATAATGTTTGTCATAGATTACTTCTTCTTTTATTCTTAAGTTGTGTACCTGTCTTTAGATAATGCTCCTTAATTACATTCTCCCCAAGCGCAAATATTTCGCGAAAGTAATAACTGCTTGAAATCATCAAAACTTATTTCATTCCCCAAGGGATCCTGCTTGGCTTTTTTCCTAATTTTATTCACCTCTCTTAATGCTCTTTCCACTATCTCTTCATCAGTTGATGTCTCGTATCGATTGAGAGGATACTCTTTTACCTCTGTAGTCAAAACTCTGACTGGAAGCTGACAGCTTGTTCTTAATGCTGCAATAACTTCAGCTAACCGTTTAGTTTCTAATATCTCCTCGGTTGAAAAAATTTGCAGAATTAGTTTAATTCTATTGTTTAGTTCACCCTTTGTCTTCTCTTTTTTCTTTGCCTCAGTTTCATCTTCAACTTCTTTAGATTGGGTAATATCTGTTGCTAAAAATAACGTTGTAGCTACAAAAAGATGTGTGAGCGGAACACGATCTGCTTTAGATAGAACAAAACGTTCAATTAAGTGTCTTGATTGTAAGTTTGGGAGATATTTTTCAATCTCTTGGAAGTAGTCAAAAGGATCTTCAGATTCTCCGGAATTTTGCCTGATAGATTTGATAACAGAGGAGATTTTATCAAAGGATAGGTTATTTTCGTTTCTTAGTTCTTCAGTTTCATCTGGGGAGAGAACTAGTTTTGATTTGATTCGCTCTCTCTTAGCTAAAAGTAACTTGTTATTCTTACTAAAGGATGACAGATAAGAATGATATACTAAGAGCGATAAAACCAACCAGCAACAAGACCAACTACACTTATTGAAAACATAAAACCCCAAGGAACTTCAAACTTCTTCTTTTTCTGCTCCGTCGAAGCTGTGTTGAGGCCTCGTGAAGAAGTCCATTGGTGCAACAAGGGCTGTTTCTTTGAAGGCGAATAATTCCTTTTATGAAAGTTTTTTCCAGATTGTTGGCAAACTCGCTGAGAAGTTTTACTTAGTCTGTAAAAAATGTTCATTCTGTGTAAAAAGATCTTTTAATCTACGAGTCTCTGGCCTAGAATAGTTTTTATCGTGATATCGAACTGCAATCTTATGGTAATGTCATATCCTCTCTTCAATCCGACGAAAACCGAAGCAGATACCACTCTGCTTAAAAACTTCAAAAAGCCATATCTACAAAACTTGGTACTATTCAGTTACACTTGAAAAAATAATAATATATAAAATTTTCCTATATTACCATATATTATAATTTTTTCTCTTTAGCTTAGAAGATTTTAAGATCCTTTTCAAAAAGAATTTTAGTTTTATCTTTCTCAACCACGATTCGCTTAACTCTTAACTTATATATTTCCTTCAGTTGGTTAACATTTCCTTATCAAATGAGATTTTTCTTATAGTTCTTTCACTGCAATACCTATCAATAGCGATATGTTTTCAACTTTATCCTAATCGAGCAATATAACTTCCTTTAACCCAAACTCATTCACACCATTGCTTTTGAAGTTTTGCTGATTCTGAGTGTGAAATCTGATAAACTTTTATATATTTCCCCCTGAAATCACAAACTGCTTGGGTTTCATCCAAATTTAGTTTTTATATTAATTATGCTAAACTCTTTTGTTATCCTAGGTCTTATCTAAGGAAGTTTAGAGTAGATCGACATCTATTCTACCCGTTTCATTGCCCTATTGACACGGAAAAAATATTTATTTCCCTCAACCAACTTTTGGAAAAGATTGAAAGGTAATATCATTATTCACTTCTGTTAAACTAGCTTTTTAGCTACATGGTTTGATTTAAAGAAGTCATATATACATAGCTCAACTCTTGAGCTCAAATCATATCCCTTTGCTATGAAAACTCATCTGTTAGGTTTCCAGGAACTAGATTTCACCTCCAAAGTGGACTTTTTACATTGAAAACTTACTTAAATTAAAAAAATGTAAAAACAAATATATTATCTCTTCGTGTTCCAGCTGTAACCTTCGATACTGCTTGTGTTGTATATCTCTTTAACTTTCATTAAATCTTCAATTAGCTCCATATCTGTAAAGAAACAGTTTCCTGGAACATTTAGATCTGTCAGTGTGTTATTGTAATGATAGATAAATATGATTTTTAAACAATCTCAAAGAAATATAACTTGTACAAGAAGGCATATAAATTCTTTTGTAGGAGTAAAAAGGATCTTACTACTACTCGCTACAAATGTTAAGGTACACAATATACTTGTACAGAAAAAAGTACTCTATTTATTAGAAATCTATCTTTAAAACCAGTTCACTTTTCAATTTATTTCACGGAAGTTAAGAATAATGAAAGAAAGTACATTCACATACACTTTCTGCTACTCTTAACGAGTTCTTAAATCAAAAACGCTGTTCATTTCCTAACATTACGATAATTTTTAGGTGCAAGCATACTTCTCTGATTTGGATCTGCTGTTGATAAAGTTTTAATTATCTTAATTATTTTGTTAGTTTCAACCATGCTGATATCGCAAGCTGCTTCTTTGTTCATAATATTTTACTAATATTATGAATTCAATTATTCCTTTGAGAAGAGATTTATAGTTACTGTGGCTATTGTGATTGCTAATAATTACTAATGTTATTATTTAGTTTTTTGCGCAGTGTGTCAAGTCTAAATTAGACTCCTGAAAAATACCAATATAGAAGACTCTTCATCGATACAGAAATTGGTCAGAGGTTCTAAGGTGCATTAATTCTGGTGCAACCTTTCATTCTAAATATTGCTTCTCCATTAGAGAAAATCTCAATTTGCAGCGCCTTAGATTTTGGAATTAAATTCAAAATGAAACAATTTCTACCAAGGACACGAAACTTGTGCTCTTGATGGGATTATCTGATGCTAATTGAAAAATAGTTTTTAGATTAGTTTTCCAACTTTGGTTTCTCCAGAAGAGATGAGGTTAGTTTACTTCAAGGTAAACTCCATTCAACATCATAGACCAGCAGTTTCTTTTGAGTTAAGTTTTGTTAGCAGTTTCTTTTGAGTTAAGTTTTGTTAGCAGTTTCAATATGAAAGAATTCTCAATGTAAAATACTAAAAAGTTTAATTTAGTAGCAGTCTATAGATAAGTCGAATCGTGTTCCTATATAGATATGTGTGAATGAACCTATTCTCAGCAGAAAACTGCTTTATCCCGATACAAACATAGTTTCCTGTTTGCGGCATACTTTGCTCAGAGGTTCTATCGAATGTAAAACAGTGTAAAAGGTTTTGTTCCTATAAGTAAGCTGGCAATTAATGATTCTTGTGAAACTTATGTTTTAGCCCCAGCCTTGAGAAGTGCCTCACACTTTATTGTTGTTATTACGGGCATAGGCTCGTAGTTCAGAGTTTGCAACTATTAAAAGTAAATGCATGCTCTAATGTTACCATGCTTAAAATGAATTTTTGCTTTTTATTGTGAGAATTAGTTGTGACCTCTGTAATCACAATGTCTTGAGTTAATTACTTTCACGCCCTCTACAATTCATCAAGTCCCGTCGTTCTGCACACTGCCTATTTTCGCTACCATTTTATATACAATTGAATCCGATCCCCCATTTTGATTCGTTGCTTGCTTTACCAGTTGTTGTAACCTTTTTCTACATCCACTATACTTAATTCCACTCATGCTCTTTCTTTCACTTAGAAAGAGCCAGCTTGATGATACTTTCCAAGTGAGGACTTGTGTTGCAACTACTTAATGACATTGAGAATTAAGTGCTAGTCATTTCTTTTAGCAGATAATTGAATGCGACGGAAACATAAATTCAGTAAAATATTTTTACCGAAGAACAAATTTGAAAGTTATACCTACGACCAGATGTTATGTCTACTTAGCCAGCTCAAAGCTTTTCTGCCTCAGTTGAGTATATGTGATTCGATTTTTTTCGTATAATAACATTAGTTGCCTCTTCCTAAAGCGCACTCTACTACTTCTTCTAGGGCAAGTGGAAAATACTTGATGTTTAGACTAAGTTCACCGGAGTTTGAACTTTTAATGCTGATTCAACATGTTTCTCAGTAAATTCAACAAAATAAAACAGTCTAAAATTGTCTGGGTTTTAGAAATTTTCATGTAGGTTTGCTCAAGATACTTAATTACTGTGAGGTTCCACATGGGTTAAACTGTTCTGTTTTGTCAGTGGAAAATAGAAAAAGTTGCAAATTTATTATTGCATTTCTTTATTGCTTAGAGCTCCCTGGACTGAGCAATATATATGCAACCGACCACAAATATGTTTATTCTATTTATCCTCATACGGTTAGGCAAAAGCCAGAAAGAAAACAACCTAAAGTAGGTCCTAACTATATTTCTTTTTTCCACAACAGGTTCCCAGCAATTTTTCTTTCAATGAAAACATTGTAAATTTCCTAGAACTCAGAACTCTTGAGTTAATTAGGTTACACAAGCAATACAAACACATAAGAAATTTGTAATCCTTTGTAGTCTTGTGAAATGTGGCACAAGGGTCTATTAATTGTAAGATGAATACTGGGAACGCTAAGCCTGATAAATCCTCAAATTTACGTCACATTGATGCCACTAGACACAATACTTAGATGTTAAATCTTGCTTAGGCATAACCATATTATAGAATAAAAGTACAACCAAGTAGGATATGGTCGCTTAGCTCATTCTCATTTGGAAATACATTATTTTGACCATCCTTTACATTCTCTGTAATATCTTGTACATCTAAAAGCTCCAAGTCAGAATAGAATATATAATCAAGACACCCCTTGAACTTGTTTTTACTGGCTCCAGAATTTGTTAACTCAGGCTCCGCACCATTTTGTTCCAGGTAAACACTTTGCATTAAATAAATATCAGGTTCCAGTCCCTCTTCACCCACTGCAGAAATATTTGAGTCTTCGCGAATTTCTTTCAAATATTTTTTTTGTTTCTTTTGATTCCTTGTTGTGTTTTCTTCAGGATATCGAATCACTCTAGAGTTTTTCTGATTTTGCAAAAGGTGTGGGATAGGTCTAGCTTCAATCCATTCACCAGAGGTAATATATTTATAGGTTGGAGTCTCTGGTTGTAGATTAAAATCTCCACCTAATATAAGTGGTAACCCTTCACTTTTTCTTTGTACATACTTCAAGAGTAAACCTGCATGAATATCAACTACTTTTTTATCCCAAAACATCATTGGCATATGATAAGTTGCAGCACAAAACTCCTTATTGGTCTCAATACACCTTAATCTAACCCACAAACAAGAATTATATCTTCTTTTTGCTTTCAAAATAGATTTTAAAGTCTTGTCTGAATAGGATTTTAAGAACTTATCATCAAACTCTTCTTCATCTGGCCAAAACACTGTATCGGAAACTCTTTTTGAAGAAAAATCTTCTAATGAAAATGCTTCTCTTGGAAAAGCTATCAAAACTCCCATGAAGCCAGATCTGTCTCCAGCATAATTTCTTGAATAACAAAAGTAATTTAATTTTTCAAAAAATACAGAGAGTTTAGAGGACCAGAGTTCACTAACTTCTTGAAGACAAAATATACAGTTGATTCTATCTTCGATGTTCTTTTCCAGCACAGTTAATAATTTCTGCAACCTTGTTTCTGGATTTAAGTCCTCTGCTTTCGCATTTACGTGCTGTTTAGGTGAGGAAAAATGGGAAGAGAGAACATTGTAGGTTATGTAACTGATTCTTACTCTAACACCCTCAATTACTTCATCTCCAGTGGTTTGAGCCATTAGTTAGTACCTTTGGTTAACAAAAAGATTTTGGTTAAACAATAAGAACTTGGTTGTTTTTTCCCGGTTTCTATTCACTAGGCCTTTGACAAAGTCAGCAGATGCTTTAGCAGTCTGTTAAAAGGGAAAAGGAATAAGCCTATTCTTAATTTAACTTGAAGTGACCTAAGGTGCGTCTAATGGTGCAACTGTTTCGTTTCGATAAGTATGCTGTCCAAAATGTCAGTTTATCAAAATTCTTATTTCTTTGATAGGCCTTCAGTAATGCCCTATTGAGAAAACACTTTTTATCACACAACCAAAGTTATTAAAAAAGAAGTTTTTGTAGCAAGATGACGAGTCAGAACGTCTCTGAAACATATATGCGAATATCTTTCGTTGTTTGCTTTTGTGCTATGTTTATAATGGGACCAATTAGAGATATGCAAGTTTCTTTCGTTGGTGTTGAATATACAACTAATTTACTGATCGGAACTTCTGTCTTCTCCGTGCTCTTAACAAAAGTGATTTCTTTTTCTTTCAGGAAAAGCAACACATCCGTTCAAGTAGTCAATAAAATTTCTGTTTATCCACGGATACTTTCATTCTTGCTTCTTCTATCTGTATTTACTCATTACTTGATGGAAAATGTACTCTTGATTTGTATCTTGAATATTCTTACTGAAGGTGTTAAACTTGTACTTATGTCTCTTGTTTGGAGTTTTGCTTCAGATTTTTTCATTTTATCTAATAAAAATACTGTTATTGGATTTTCTGTTGCATGTACAATAGGACAATTATTTGGAAGCTTCTTAAGTCTTTCCATTGTCAAATTTAGATTTTCTCCTTTACTATTTTCTGGATTACTTGTTTTTATATTTCTTGAAACTATGAATTTTACATTAATGAAAACAGCAAAAATATTAACTAAACAAAATGCAAAAATAAAAGCCAAGAAAAAAAAAATTCGTTCAACTGTTGATTTAAACATACTTTCAAACCCTCCAAAGAAAATTTTATTTTATATTAGTGTATGTTTGTATAATTTTCTTATATCCTGGTCTGTATCCCTTCTCTTTGTTTTAAGAGTAACAAAACTAGAGAATAATCCAAACCTAGAAAAACTTTCTATTTCTACTTCCGCAAATATTGGTCTTTATTCTGGCTTATTAACTCTATTGAGTCAATGTTTTATTCTATTCAAAAGTGATACACAACCTAAGAAAAAGTCTAAATCTCCTTGGCTTCTTTTTCTTCCTATTTTTACAGTATCAAGTATTTTCTATTTATTGATTTATGACTCTGATGTTCAATTTGTTTCTATGATTGAAATATTTCGTAGAGTCTTTTTATATTCTCTTGTTAAACCTTCTCTAGAGGCATCTTTTGAAAATATATCACTTTCACAAAGTGAAAAATATAAACTAAGAACTTTTGTGGATACCTTCGTTGTCAAATTTGGGCAAATTTGTGGAGGATATGCTGTAGAAATTATAAAAGAGCTTTATGATTCCCAAGTTAGTTCCCTCTTAGTAGTTGTTTTCATTTTCTGGACACTATCGTCAATCTATCTATTTTCTATATCATCAAAACAGAAGGAAAAACTGAAGCAGAAATGACGACCTTAGATTAAACCTTAGTATTAATTATGCTACCTCTACGCTGTTTATAGAGTCTGATGTCTTGCAGAAGCATATTGAGCAAAAAACTATTATAACTCGGTTGCCTTGTAATATAAACAGTGGTATTTTGGTTCTTACATTACTTACTTTTACTTATTTAGGCTCTACTGTATTGAGATAGATTCAAGTAGTGAATTATGAACTTTCTTGTGGTGTTCACTCCTCACTGTATGATGTTCACTGAAGACTAATAGAAGCTTAAGTTACTTCCTAGGTGAAACTAATAAAAACTTCTATTCTCTCCAAAGGAAATGTCCACGAGTGAAAAGATGATTTTTTATGGTTACTTAGATGCGATTCCCGTTTGCCTATTATGTTGTTTCTCAAATAGCATCTTTGAAGCAGATCAAACGATTTCACATTTTGATGGGATGAAGGAAGTATTCATGAATTGTATTTTTCTGTTTAGGTAATATGGGGTTAAGAAAGCGGTAGTACGAACTATGAAATTATTCCCTAAGCTTTTACGAACGATTTTCCTGTGTTTTTTTCTCGTACACTTATCCCACTATGTTTAAAAACCATTCTAAGAGATCTTTTCCTTTGTGGTAAAACTAGGCAGGAAGTGCGTTAGAGTTGTTTTCATAAATTGGATGGAAAAAACTTTTTTTCAAGGCTATATGCATCATATTTTTCTGTAATCGATTTCATCTTTCTGTTTTGAATCTCCTAAGTAACAGTCTTGTGCACACAGTAGACCTAACTCAAAACTTTATTACTAAATTTTCTAAGATTTTAAAGTAAGCAGATGAGCTTTATTCCAAGACTGTTATTTTCTGTGTATACTTTTTGTTTTAAAATTGTTTGCGTAGTTTAAAGATTGAGTATAACTGGTTTAAAGGGGTTTTATTGGCAAAGTTCAGGTCAAAGGTGTACTCCTATAATAGATTAAGTAGGCTTTCGGTACTATAGGAAAATATTAAGTAGTGCATCAAACTCATTATTTCTCAATCATTGAGCTATGAAGCCATGCAAGTGTTAAGCACACTCCTGGAAAATTAGTTTTCTACCTTCTAACTTGCACCAATAAAACTTTACTTTAGCACTAGAATTGCCGAACCTATAGAAATATAGGAAAGGAAAATGAAGTATTATAGAAAGTCCACTACGAAAGTTCTAAGTCTTGTAGAAACAATCAGAAGACATTGTCCGGCTCTAATGCCAAGGTCTTTATCTATTAGATGATTTCAAAATAATCTGTTTGAGCTTTCCACCTAATACCAAATCACCATGAGAAAGCTTCTTGTATATTCAGGTTGACTAAAGTTCTTTACTCAGATTCAATGAGCTTAGCAAAAAATCAGTGCATAGTACTTGGAAATTGCTTTTTCCCCATACTGATTGAGCAAGAATAAGCAAAAATATTATTGTCTTGGGCTAATGAAAGCTCTTTTTTTCAACATTTTCTTATCGCTATAAAGTATATCAAACTCTTTTAACAACTAAACCTTGGTCACTCTGGATTGCAGTAAAAAAGTAACTTACTTTAAGTTGGACATCATCCACTGCCAAGAAACTACGTAACTTTAGTAGAGAACAGGCTGCAGAGAATGTCAGGGCCTAGGTTTAAATTAAAGAAAGTACCAACACCAAAGAACTAGACGCAGGATGAGGCTCCTTTCTGCTTTACATCATTCAGCTACCTCAGGACCAGCTAGTTGAATGAGTTCAACCATTGCAACTTCGTGCTTTACGGATAGCTAAGATATATAACATATCCTGATGCTACAGAGTAATTTTATGTGCTTATCAGAATGCGACGACAAAGCGAATGTTTTCTTGAAACCATTGGCATAGTTAGATCCTGCAATAGGTTTTCTAGTTCTCTCTATGCGTTCAGCTTGTAGATTCAGCATAATATGTCGTGCCTCTTTAAGGGAGAGTTTTAACAGCAACAAACAATAAGAAAATTTAGATGCTTAGAAAGAAAAGAGTTAATCATACTTGAAGTTAAACCGGCAAGAAATCTTTTTGAGCAGGTTTGAGCTGGAACTATCTCTAAGTGCATCTACACATTTTTTTTTGCTTTCAACTTCTCCTATGGTTGGAATACCTAATCCGTTGAATAAGGAGTCCTGGATTCTTAAAAGTGCTGATGTTCTTTAGTGTCTTCGAGAACTCCTGTTATGATTATTGAATTCTTTTAGGCTGGAGGGGTGTTACAGCTAGGGGTGCGGAGTGAGTCGTCCTTGAGAACTCTTGCAAAATACTGTAGGCGATTGGGTAAGTCTCGATACGGTTTTGAGTGAGAAATGAGGAACTCGTTCAGGAATTGGTGGAGAGTTTTTTAAGAACCTTAGTTTCCTGATGGAGTTTTCAGTATTCACAAAAGTCCAAGTATTTACCCTGAGTGAGTTTGAGTTTCACGGTCATCTGTCATTCAAGAGGGAATATTTTTAGTTTCTACACAAGCTGTTGCTGATAAGAATGCCTTGCTTTAAGCTTAAGCATGGGTTATGGAAATCAAGTTGTTCTTTCATGGGTTTGATGCTTGTTGAATAGTTACTGAAGTACTACTAGTATGCGCTCGTGGACCATTTCGTACTGTAATGCTTCAAAGCTGCTAAGGCCAATGAGGGGTCATTATCTTGAGCTTCTGACGGCCTCTACTACACAGTGAAGTTAGAAAAACAAACGCCTAGGAGCTTAGTGTTCTGATAGCACTTCTATATCTTAGCGATTCGGAACCATGTTATCATATAGGTCATTGGTCTTCAGGGGTCAATTACTGACTCCTTCAAGATTTCGCAAAATCCCCTTGTGGTCTCTCTCATTCCCCGTTCGCTTTCAAAACATATTAGAACATGGCGAGTTGTTTTACATGGGAGGAATTCAATTCTCTCTTTATTTCACTTGTTGAGCTAGCATAGGAATGTTTTCAAGACGGGTAACTTAGTTTACAAACAGTCATTATCTTCTACCACCGCAGTAAATAACGATTGGGTACAACGATGTCTTGCTCCAAGTAGATCATCTTTCCAACGAGCACTGAAGAAGAGAATAATTTGTACTTAGGGGTTGGACTTGATAAAAACTATCAAAAATTATTTGACATTCTTTTTGATTCTGATTATCAATAAAAGAATTTGGACTATGATTTTTATCAACTGATACAGATTTTATTTTGATTATCAATTATTATCAAAAATGAATTGGGCCACATGACCCTAAACCCAACGGCTCAACAACATATATCTTACCTATGCACTGCACAAAAATCCATAGAAAACGACCATATGGTCAAGGAGGAACCAGTAATAGAATGCAGCAGGATGATGTGCTGGGCTTATTAAGGAAACACTATATCACGGTATGACCGTGAAATCCCTGTTATAGTACTACCATGGTGCGGATTTGGCCAAAAAAAATGTTACGCTAAGCTGCGGTTCTACTGTTAAGAGAACCTATTCATATACCCCCGTGTTCAGGAGAATTCTATATGATGACAACATGAAATATTGCTTTTTGTACCGCTTAGCGAAAGGCCACATGGCCCAATTTTTTTTTGATTATCAATGATTATTAATAATCAATCAAAATGATTTGGGAAATATCAGAATCAATCAATAAGAAAATTATGGGGAAATCTCTTATTGATAAATTATCAATAAATCAAATCCGAGGCCTACTTGTACTACATGACTTTGAAATCAAGGTGCTTCGCTTTCTTTTCATCCAGTTTTCTCGGGCGATAACAATTCTCAAGATCTAGGGAATCGGTTTTTTTGACTCCTGAGTAAAAAACTCCACTTATACTGATTGGTCAGATAGATTTCCCAAAAATTTTTTTATCATACTTCCTGTGAATCAGCGATGCGCAGAATCGCGATTTCCAATAGACAAAATATAGAGGGGGCTGGGAACAAAGTGAAGTGCACAAGAAGGTACCAACTAAATATTAAAAGCTAAAAAATATTAATATGCGAAGTCGTCTTACCCAAGCGTCTTTAAAAATGGCCCCCATGACTCAGCCCTCCCGCCCCACTTGGCCCTCGATGAAGATGAGGATGGATTTAAATATTTTTCCATAGCTTGAACACATAAACGTTAAAATATGTAAAGAAATTAATACATACATATTTGAACAGACGTAATTAGAATTTTAAGACACTTAATTTTGAATACTGAAATAGAGAAGATTTAGATTTTTGCTAGAATAAAAATTTTAACTTCATTAGTTTTAGGATAATAGACAATATTCTATTTCTACATTAATAATTGTTCTTTGGTTTCCCTTATTCCTTGAACCCATATGTTTTTATTATTGTTTGAACAAAGTAACATTGAAGTTTGCTTTCCTTTGAATCCTTGAACGAAACTTGAATTTCGTTATTCGTTTTCCCTTGAAAACCCTTGTCACTCTTCCCTTGTTCATATAAAATCATTACCCTTGATCGTTCTTGGCTATGATTCGATATGGCTTGAATACTCTTACTTTTTCTTTTGTTGATTTGTTTCTTTGGTTTTTGGTTTTGTGACAAATATTTTAGGCAATCAAAGAAACCAATGAATTAGCTCAAGTTTTTTTATTCATGAGTCAAAAAAAAACTATTCAACGATCCAGTATAAGTAAGACAAAGAAAGAAGTATCTGTTCTTCAATATCTTCGACTCAATATTATTCCTGGGAAAAGATCAACATGCACGAAGTATTTCCTGGGATTATCAAAATATCTCATATTCATAAAGTACCGCACGAAGGATGATAGAATTCTTTTTATTTTAAATAAGACATCGAGACATGAAAGTTTTGTTTGCCGTACTTTAATAATTAGAAACGCGAATTATGGCCCTCAATAATAGGTTCGTGACTCTATATGAAAAAATAAAAATTTCCAAAATGTAGAACAGTTTGCCTCAGGAAGAAAACAACATATATGCGCCAGAGTTAAATGTTAACCAAAGCTTGTTCTCAGTTAATTAAAGGTACAACCACACTATTCAAGATAAGTGCTGGTGAATATTGTATTCAAAGCACAAAGAGTCTAGATTTATATGTAAATATAAAATCAGAGAAGTACCATGAGTTCTTCAGATATGCTCTAGTCTGAACAGGCAGCGCTCTTCGCTTTTTCGTCAGCAACTCTACTGTGCAGTATATTTGTTCCTAATATCTGGCGAGTTGGAAAAATCAGATAGCAGAAAAAGAAAATAGAAACAAAAGGTATTGTGAAAGCCTTGTAGCACACATTGGAAGGCTCTATTCATGTACATTTACTTTCTTAAAGCGATATCAGAAAGGGTGTTTCAACTTGAGGCAAGACTGTTAATAATGAACTAAGATAGGGAAGCAAAGATATCTAAATCTGTATTGCAGCAGAGGAATCAGCATTAAGGAATCTACATTTCTTTTATTCTTGGTATTTTATTATTTTTTATAGTTACCAACTATTGGGTTAGAGTATCATCGAAAGTTTATCTTGTACCTGTGTGTTACCAAACTCATCTACTATAATCATTCATGCCAGAGAATAAGGAGGAGTTAAAACTTAATCATAAGAAAAAAACAGGTTTAAAGTTTGTAAAGTATATCTTTTTTTTTATGCCAATATTATTTAAACTTCAAAGAAGACAGCTGCAATTGTCTTTTCTGAAGAATAAAGATTAAATTAAAAAACGATTCCTTTCAAGCTCCTAGAAATTAATTTTGAAAAAATAAGTGCTTCTCGAAACCAAGAAAACAAAAAACACCCAAAATTATATCAACAAGCGAAAACAACATACGTGAAAGATTTAAAACTGCACAGGAGATGACATTAAATCCAAATCCCAAATCAAAATCTAAACAAAAAATGGCAAAACTATCGCATACGAATGAAGAATTCAATAAATTAATCAAGCAGCACGCGGCAGGAACCCCCAAGTCAAGGACTACCAGCGGCAGAGCGCTAATGGTGAAGCTTGGAGTAAATATTATCCTGTTAATAGCTACTTTTGGGGAAGATGTGTTTGTCAGGAAGATAATTGAAGAATTTGAGTATGAGGAGAAAGATGTACACTTGGCATACAGATTAGGCTACACAGCTCTCCTGTTTGTCTTGTTCTACCTAGTACGGGTCACAGATCCAACAAGAACAGAAAGCAATCCAGTACTCTCTGAAGCCTTATTGTTCCCTTCTGAAGTTATTGAGCACTCATTTCTTATTATCCGCTATTTTGATCTTCTGAATGATCTCAAATGGTGTTCACTCCTAGTTGGACCTACTCTTCTGGCTTATTTGTCTTCGGCACAATCAGTTACAGCTATGTCATTGAGAGGAGTAGAACAGGAAGCTCAAGGACTTCCACCTGAAGCTTTATTGCCATTTATCATCCTATGCGAAATAGCCAACCTATACTTTCTGTTTAATGACACTACGCTGTTGCAAGGCAGCATCTTAGGACAAAGTTTCCCAGTGGATATTCCAATAAACGAAGTTGTTACAAACTTCTTTTCTTCATTTCCTGCACTTTTTATTGATGATGAATTTAATTTCGCTGGTGATCATATTGACTTGACATGGGGTGGTGCATGTGCTCTGCTCTTGACATTTCTCGGTATCAACAATGGGATCTATCAGCTCTTGGCTTGCGTAAGAAACCTAATTTTCGGGGAATCCCATCCATTTGAGGATTCTGAAACTCACTTCGGTGACAGTAAGCTTAGGCTGTTTATTAACATTGTTACAAATGTTTTGTACATTGGATTTGGAATTGGTGCGTGGCTAAGTTTAAAGGCTATGGAAATGGATTTCAGAAGGCAAAGCGCGTATGCTGCGTTGTATGTAAGTATTATCTTTTTGTCTATCGAGATATGTCTAAAGCTGAAATTACTGAAGCTAACTGGAATCAAGTCACTGCCAATTCCCCTTACAATCTTTGTACTGTGGATGTTCTCAATTTGTGCCACTCAAGACCTTGCGATTACAGAAAAGTTGGGAAGGAACCTTATGCCTATAAACTGGTACACTGCTATGGGATCAGCAGTGACTTTGAGTAGCTTGAGTTACATTACAAAAGTATCTTCTGAAATTAATGCTGTATTAGCTGGTGCTTAAGATATTAAGGGCTGGTTCAACCGCTTCCCATCTTATGTTACAAAAGTCTTCATTATAGTTTATATACTCATCTAGAAGCAGGCCATCCTTGTAGTTTGAATCCGGCTTTCAAAGTATCACCTTGGAAAAGAAGTGTTCTTTCCGTCAAAACAGACGCTGGTTCCATAGTAGCACCAGTTAAGATTCTACTTCTGCTCTTTAATACTGCTCCTTGCTTAATGTTTATTTTATTCAACACAAAATTACCCCTTGAGTTCAAATGATTAATAACTGCAGCTTGATCTATGTTTACATCATCCTCCAATTCAACCAGGTCAGGCTCGGTGAATTTTGGAGCAGCACCATTTGGAAATAAACAACACCTTGCCCCCACTACTGCCCCATGTAGTCGATAGTATGAACTCATAAATAAACTTCCTTGAATAAAATCCAGCGCACCTGAACTGGCAAAGGCTAAACCTCTTCGAAATTCTTGGAGCAATAGGTAGAGTTGCCAATTTTGACAATAGGAAGATTCATCCCAGTTGTAACTACCAGGTTTTCTTTTGCCAATAATAGTTACCTTGGCGCTAAGTTCTACAGCTATTGCAACAATATTCACTGTCAGGAAAAAAACTACAAATATAACCCACAATTCAATCATCCATGTAAGACTAGTTGGCCAATAAGTTATGTACGAAAGATGAGAGCCATTTAAACTGGATCCAAGCAATAAACTCATCGGTAATGGAATTGCGCGATATGCGGCAACAATAGAAAATACTACTAAGTTGATGCAAATAATTTGCCATTCAGCAAATACGTAGTATGTTTTTTTTAACTGGTTTAAGTGAAAAGCTCGCCCAAAAGGTGAAATAAGATCTTCGTGGGTTGCCTCACCAGGTATTAGATTTCTTCCGCTACGATCAATTTTAAGGGGTGACTGACTCTCACTGTTATAACCAAGATAAGTTTTTCCTTCTTCAGTCTTCATATCCTCCTGAATAAGAGTTCCTGTTCCAACAACACTTTGTTTCGAAATTGTGGCTCCTGGCAAGACCACAGAACGATCAGCAAGGTTTGAACCGCTCTTGAAAACGACTCTTTTTGCTTCTGTTTTAGTAGTGCAACAGATGAAACTGCGAGAGCCAAAAACAACGTCATCTCCTATCTCTAATAAATCATGCTCCACAATTCGGAAACCCGAACCTGGAAAATAAACTCGTTTCCCAACTTTTGCGCCAAGAGCACGGAAACAAAGTGACACACATCTGTAGTGTTTACCCACAAGTTTATAGAATCCTCCCCAAGAAGCATCCGGTAATAACTTGTACATCAAATAGTGCCTAAACTTTGTTCCCAGGGGAGCGCGTTTTCCTCTAATTCCAGGTTTGAACTTTCCTACGAAGAATCTCTTAAGCAGCACGACTGAAAAAAAGTATATTGCAGGAGATAATACACCTTTAACAACTCGTATAGCTAGATAATACATTATTCTATGTGGGGAAGAAAAGTAAACTATTACATCAGTTACATCATTTATCACTGAAAGGTCTTCGTGATCCTCAAACATCATCTTAGATAGTATAAGCAAAGCAGGAGATAAGCTTACTAACTTCAGTAAATAACAGATTGGTATAATTAAAAATTTTTCTAAAATAAGTCCTGGATAATTATCCTCTGATGGATTGCAATACATCCTGTTACCTTTAACAAAATAATGAGCATATGAAAAGTGAATATTAGTAAGCTGATCTTTTGCTTGATCGACAAATTCAAACTGGTTGAAATCAGTTGTTGCTTCCCTGGTACACAGTGTGGGTCCCACGGTTGAATTAAAGGGAACATTGCTTCCGGGACAAACAATGGACTTTGGACCAAATGAGCTATTTTTTCCAAGAAGTATGCGTTTGAGCTGAAACAAGCCTTTGGCCTCCAAGGAAAATGGTCTGCAAATGACGTCTTCCGAAAGTTCTACAAAAGGGCCAATCTCAATTAGATCATATTCTCCAAAATCAACATTAGAATTAATTTTTGCTGTAAGGGAGACGTTGGCACCAAGCAAATTTAAATATATGACACGACCAAAGTTGTTCAAATTGAAAACACCTTTCCCACAGAAGAACAAGAGTTGCTTTGTAACATACCAGCGAAGATAATACAAACCAAATGTCTTATACTTACCCTCTCTGTATCTTCCCATGATTAGCCACTTCAAGACAATACCAAGACATGGAAAAGCTGTGTGCGAAAAAATTTGAACAAGTACCAAGGCAAGACCAACGGCTAACAAACGGGAAGAAAAATTTTGAAGAAGAGAGGCATAAGAGGTGGCAAAAACAAGAAAGAGCAGAACCCTCCTTACACTGTAAAATAAGAACCCAGGAGCAACTTGTATAATGGTATAGAAGCTATAGAGATAATGAAAAAGAAAACGAAAAAGGGAGGGTGCTTCTTCAAGTTCATTAACCACGTCTGCATCCTGCTTTTTGTCAGAAATTAATTTTTCATTCTCAACAAACTCAACCATCTCATGAAAGTGGTGAAGCCTAAAAAGGTCCATGATTGAAAGCTCAACTTGTAAATCACTGCGAAACCGTGAAGTTAAGGCTCCTGCGAGAAACGAGTTTCCGCCCAAGTCAAAAAAAGAAGATTTTCTAATGTCAATACCTTTCAAGTCTTCGACTCTTAAATTCAACGTTGCAATCCATATCTTAATTACTGAAACCTCCGTCGTGGTAGGATTGTGTAAAACAGAATAAATATCGGAGCTCTGACTTCTAGGAAATATAAGATCGCTCAAGACAGTCTTCAGATTTTGAGAATCAGGTTTATAGGTCAATCCATGGGGACAAGATATATGAAATATATGATCAGGAGCCAGCTCAAAATTCTTTGGTGTGAGAACCATTTTAATTACATCAAAGTATTCCTCTTCCTCCGTAGATAAATCTCCAATGTAATACGCGACCAGCCTCAGATTATTGTCCACTAATTTTACGCCAGTTGAATCCTCATAAACACTGTCAACAACATTATCTAGAATGTTTACAAATATAAATCTAAGCTTTTTAAAAACGGACAAGACAATGTCTTCAAAGTTTTCATGAGCATGAACTTTCAATTTATCGGATTGCATCAGCGTCAGCTGTGATTGAGCTCTTATAGTGTTGAGAGAAGGAACATATCGATGCAAGGGGCTATTCATCGCAGTCATCCAAAAACAGTTTAGCCATCTAGAATGTGCCTGAAAGGGTGAGATGTCATTCTTAACGCTTGGCAACAGAACCTTTGAAGCAAACTTTACTCGAAGAAGCTTACCAGTTCTGTTTCTTGGAAGACCGCCAGAAGATATAATCACAATTTGAGGTCGTTTTGACTGGATCAAATCTGCTGCACAGAACTTATGTAAATTTGGAAGCAAAGCAAAGCTGCAGGTATCCAAGGATTGTAATCTTGGTTTAACTACTAATCCAACGCACTCTTGTAAAACATCATGTTCTGCTGCAAAAGCCATAGAACCTTCAATAGAGGGTGCGCGATTAAAAATTGCTTCAACCTCAGCAGGTGAAATAATTTCTCCTCCTCGGTTAATTACTTCTTTCTTCCTTCCTGTTATAAATAAATACTGATCTGAATCAAGATATCCCAAGTCACCAGTCCGGAAATATTTTTTCCCACCAAAGGAGAAAAAACAAGATTTGGTAGCTTCTTCGTCATCAAGATAGCCACCAAACACTGGACTTCCATGTAGACATATTTCTCCTCGGTGATGAGTGTCAAGTAACACACCATCTTCGCTGAATATAGCTATTTCTGGCCCCACAGAGATCCCACTTGTATTCACTTTCTCCAAATAATTGTAGTTCAAAGGAGGAGATGATACAGGCATACATTCTGAGAGGCCATAGCCAGGTACCATGGAACAGCCTGGATAAAACTTTCTCATCTTCTCTTCAAGATCAACAGGTAAATTTCCAGCTGCATTTGCAATAAAACGCAACTTTGGCCGTTCAAATGGCGAATTGCATCCTATTCTGGAGCTTTGTGTTTCCCTTCTAAGCCCTTCTTCCAGTAAAGAAGCATGGATTACAGGAGAAGCATAGTACCAGGTAGGTTGAAGTTGACCACAGCAAGAGACATCCCAAAAGAGAGAGCAGTCAAATCCAGGAGAGGATACTACACTTCCACGAGAAAGAGCTACTGCTAATAAGTTTCTTGAAATACCTCCTACCTATATTTTAAGAAGAAGAATACAAATACGTGTGTTTGAGGCATAAGGTTATAGCACAAATCAAATTCCTTTAATTCCCAAGCAGAGATTATATAGAAAGCTCCGAGTATAAGGGTGTCTAAAGTATAAGGCACTAATTTTCTATTTCCAGAAGTACCTGATGTCTGGAGAATTAAAGCAATATCTTCTTTAGAATTGAAACCGTCGCCACAAGTACTTTGAGGTTGACTCTGAAGATGTATACTATCAAGCGAAAACCCAACTGATAAGCTTAAGGTTCTTTTTAGTTTGAACAGATATAAATCATTCTCTTGACACTTTGTCAGTATACTCTCTACCAGAGATTGTTTTTCCTCAAATACCACTTCATCTATAATCAAAGCTGTGCAGCGAGCTCTTTTCAAGAGTAACATCAGCTCATCTATGCTTTCATTCACGTCAAGAGGCACCGCAGTACAGCAGCTAAATAACATAAGTAACAAAGCGCTTAGAGAAGGGCCATTTTGAACCATCACTAAAACTCTACAACCAGGTCGGAATAAGTTCTTTCTACCATGACCATTCTTCATTGCAAAAACTAGCGTCTCTTGAATTAAATCTGCATAAGATATTGAAAACTTTTGATTTGTTTTTGCTGCATGTATAACAGGTTTCTGTAGTTGCTCCTGACTCCGGCCAAATTTTAAGATGTTAGGAAAACTAATCTTCTTCGTATCTATCCAATACTCTTTCGTTGGGTGAATGCCTTCTGACGGCACAGTAGCTTTTTCAATTTCTCCAATACCGCTTTCTTTGGGTAATACAGTTCTATCGTTTTTCTTTTTCTCAATGTCATTGTTCAAAAATCCTAGACAAAAATTTCCACAGCTATCACTTTTTTGTTTCTTTGTTTCATTTTCAAAAAACATTCTTTGCTTAAATGTCCACAAATCGTAAAATAAGCCAACCAAGAAATAAAGCAAAACAAATGATAATAATACTGTTTTCAAATATACCTCTTGCGTTAAGTCCAACAATGGAGGTGCAACAGTTGACTGCGATAAAACTGATGAAAAACAAGGACCAAAAGTCATTTCTTCCTGCTCATACAAACTTAATGTCCATTTATTTGTATCTGAGGATAAATTATACTGGATGTCCACAAAATCGAGCACTGCTGCCGCATTTTCAATAAGTTCTTTGGAAGAGTGCTCTGAAAAATGCATGTGCACTCTTGTGAAAGCCATGTCAATCCTTGTTCCGTAAAATGTATTTGAAATGGATTTGTTATAGCTAAAGATTTCAGGAAAAATTTCCAGCAGATAATAGTCGTTTGACTTGAGATGTATTTCAGAAGCTGAGTTGGTGCAAATTGAGTTCAAGCTGGGTAAAGCATTTGGCTCTAGTATAGCAAAAGTGATTAAGTCTGTGCCTCCATCTAAATATCCAAACAAATAATACCCATGAAACTCAGTTTCTAACTTACTCCGAATAAAATTATACACTGTCTCAAACAACTGAAATGAAAATAAGTCAACTCTATTTGTTTTTCCTTTTCCATTGTTTTCTACAGACAAACTCTTGACAAATTTTCGAAAAAACAAACCTCTTTTGATAGTAATTAACTTTTGAGAGATGTTTTCCTCTTCAAGTTTAAAGGAAACTAAAAGCGAGCTATGTTGATCTGCAAGTGCTTCCAGGTTTTCCTGAGCAAAAAGAAGCGGACTAGATTCTTTACCAGAAACGTAGAAAATCATGTTCATTTGCTTCTTTCCTAGAACTCCACTTTTTGGAAATCGAAAAACAAGTTCTATTAACTTTGATTCACACTCTATTTGCCTCCTGTGCCATCCTGAGAAATCAGTTACAGGCTTCCAAACACTTACACAACTCATGGTTATTCGAAAAAGGGTGTAAATTTTGTGCGTCACAGGTATTTAAACAGCTTAAACTGATATTCCAAAATAAACATGTTAAACGAATATGAATAAAGGCTTCGATTTTCTAAAAACAACTTTTTTTTCGCATAGAATCTTTCACCTTATATTTATTTTATATATAATGAACTTATGAATTTTGGGCACGAAAGAAAAAAAACATCTAATTGACATTTCCGTTGAAAAGGTTCTTTATAAGTAATTCCATGAGAGAATAAAGTATACAAATGAGCGTAAACAGGATATACTTTTAGTCTCTGTATACATAGATGGGTTTACTGCAGAAAAAGTTAACTCTTTTATTAGAGAATACACAAAAACTCTCAGTTTTTAGGCTGCTAGAATTACATACGAACGTGAACAAGATTTTGAACGAAGGGGTGAATGTCCCCATTTGCAAAGGTAGATAGGTTTTTTCAAAACAATCTATAAAATCAGCCGGCTGAAGGACCTAATTAGCTTAATCAATTCATTGCAACATGCGCGAGGTTCAACAACTTAGAAACATGACCCTGAAAGTAATGGTCAATTGACCCAGCAAGAAAAGTATCTCCTTGATGTGCATTTACACACGTCACTGTGGCCATGAAAGGAAAATATGTGACAACCTCGGAAATAAGCTGTACAAGCAAATCCAAAACACAAGCAACGGAAGGATGTTACTTTCATTGGGAGATTTGAACACAAGAGGGAGTAAAATGGCGCTGAAGTGGAAGCTAAGTTGGGATTTTCATACAGATCTTCGCCTCGCATTTGATTAAACTTATTAATGATTATTAGACAAGCGTTCTGATTCTGATTATCAATGAGGGAATTGGGATTTTGTTCATATCAAATGATTCTAGTTTTATTTTGATTGTCTGTTGATTATGAGCAAGAAACTGGGCGTTACGGCCTTGGACCAAATGCCAAGAAACAGCTACATTAAGCAAGGTATCAAAACCCATATAAAAAGGTCATACTGTCTTGGAATTATACAAGTGTAGGATACAGCTGGGCCACGCAGCCCATTTTTGAAGGTTTAGACACTGTACCAAAATAAACAATACTTTCTTGGCTATTTGACCCACAGCTATGTGGCTCAGTATGAAATTGATAACGAATTAATTATCAACCAAAAATGAAAATATTAGGAAAATTTTATTGATAAATTATCCCTATACCAAATCTGATCCCTACTTATAGCACCTAGAAATAGCATGAATATAGCTGTAATCATGTAAATAACAACACAACAAAGATCTGGTACGTAGGCAACTAGATTATTTTGCCCAAATCAATCCTTAAATACCAAACCAATGAAATTCAAATCTGATATTTGTTTTCCTTTACGCCATTGGATTCAGAAAATTGGTGAGCAATGGGCAGGCACCTAAAATGAAAAAAACAGTATGCACATTTACAGTTCTTTTCCACTACTCCAACTTGAAATCCTTATGTCTTTATTTCTTGACCATCGCTGAAATAGCTTCGAAATGAAACTTGAAGGGCTATAAACCAGATGTCAAGACATCAAATACATTTGGCTAATGCACTTCTGTGATAATATTTCTGAGGGTACATCTAAGTTCTCTTGAAATGTGTCTCGAGGTGAACTAAAATATTTTCATGGCATAGCTGACATCCATTTGCGTTGTACTTAAAACTTACCAATAGTTTTGATCTTGGAATCCTCTAAAAGATCTTAAGGTGAAAGCTTTTAGTTAGTACAGTAACAAAGCTCTCTCATTTTACTGACGTCGTAATTACTTTTTAGCCAAGATAATTACATTCATTGGTCTTGTCTAGTTATTGTTATCTACATCTTCAACTGTGTTATTTTTTTTTCTGGAAGAGGCAAAGATTAAATGAATTAAACATTACATTCTGAGTAGGATTTACTTCAATGTCTTCCATTTCTCTTGTTGGGCTCCGACACGCAAGACCAGCACATCATCGCAAAGACTTGAAAGAAAACAGGGTGTTAAAGTTCAAAAGGAAAAAAAAAAGAAATTTGTACAGGCTGCAGTCGCGAACGGGTAAAATATCTGGCTATCCATTGCTGTATCGATGTCTAACAAGTTGGAACAAGAATATATATAGTATGTGTTAGTCACAAGCTATCTGAAAGGTGAGCTTCACTATCTAGTGTTCCATCTCTATAGTAAGTTTTCCGTTACAATTGGTAGTGATGGGATTTTATTCAAAATTTTAGAATGCTGAAAAAATTCAATCTATCATAAGTCCTTCATCAACGGATATGAACTACTTTCCTCGGTGAATATTATTTGTAGATTTCTCGATCACCTTCGATATTTTAAGATGAAAGACATTTCGTAGCATATTATGAGTATAATGAGAGGGTGCTTGTAATACAGTGTCCTTCTAGAGACAAGCACCTATATAAGGATTACTCTCTTGACTAAGGATCATATCATAAAAAAGGTCACTGCAAGGAAACAAATACAGAGAAAAAGGGATATAGGTAATGTTACAGAAAAGAAAGTTATGAGGTAAGATATTAAATTTCTTTCTGTAGAGTGGAGTGTTGAGTTCTATGTACGTAGCTAAGTTCTTCTAACTCCTCCAAGCCGCATATTCTTTGGGTTAAACTTAGCAAAAGAAAAAATTCACGAAGAGTTGAAGAGGTTTTAAATATTACTTATTAATATGAGTTTCTACCAAACCTCGATATACCATGTACACAACAAATTTATTGAACAGTCCAATTCATCGCACGTCATTGCACCTAAGTTTCATTCCAAGAACTTTGTTCCTGAAAAAGAATGGTTAGGACCATAGACTATGGTGTCTCTGTAAGCTTTTTTTAAGAAACCTGGTATCACTTACTTATTCTTGGAGGTTCTACCAAGGACTAGCGAATTTATTCACAAGTGATATGACAGTATCGCTATTATATTTCATGCGTACTTCTTTCTGTGCGTTAGTTTGTGACAGACCCTTTCTAAACTTTAATACTGAAGTACCTAATTTTGCTTTTTCTCGTCTGCTTCAGACACCCATCGGTAGATAAAACCCGTTCTTCTTGTTGACCGGAAATAAGTTAAAGTCAAGCGAAAATGCAGCAAAAAATAACTCCCTATGATTCAAATATTCCATTTTATCCTCAATGTATAATCGCGACACATTAACTGCATTTTAATGCTATTATGACTTCTTCAGCAGTACGTACATCCTAAATTAAGAAAAAGATTACTTAGTGAAGAATATGTTAATCATTGTTTCCTAGTTTATTTATAGAACAACTCTACATTTGGTTTTATATCATCGTTAATTCTAAAATAGAGTACTCTCTAGCTTATTGGAACTATTGATGGAAAAGATGTCAAGCTTTTATTGTATTTCAGAGGAAAAACCTTATACTTATCCCTAAGTTGACTTGGGATAGAGCTTAACGACATTTACTCTCTTTATAACTGTAGAAATTACTGCAGTTTTTTACCAGGGCCTTTAGCATCTATTGTAGTTGCTATAATGAAGTTATTGTAAATGCAAGATTAGCTGAGTTCGAACCAAGCAATTTAAATAACAATGGGTCACTAATATCTAGTATCAAATCTAAAACTTCTGGTATTACAAAACAAGAAACTGAATAGGACAATTTAGATATTCCTGGGAGTGGCACTGAATTACAATATTGTACATCGGAAGAGCTCCTGAAACATTCCTGTCTATATTGTAGTATTGTTCCCTAAATACTCAAATTTATTTTCAGGATGTGGGAATTGTTGATCATATGTGCGTGAACCTTATGCATCTTTCTTCAAACTTGAGCAACTATTCCTGTTTAAAGCAACTGACCCGTGTGCGTTGAATTCTACTAGGATCTGCAGAAAATAATCGGTGGCTTTAATGACATGATTGAACCTTGCCACTGTGACTGAAGACAGTTGTATTCTTACACTGGGCTTTCGCAACATTCTCCAAGAGAACTGTCCCAGGAGCTGCATTGACAACCGTTTACAAGTGACATATTAACATATAAAGCCAAAATCAAATTGAAGGTTCGGTTCTAGATTGCAGTTAGTGTTATTACATACTTTTCCTACTAAAACTAGGCAAGTCTAAACCACAATATATCTATCTTAACATTTCTGGAACATTGGATTATTTCTGAGTTTCATGTCCCGTTGTAAGAAGGTTTACACATTCCAACCTCATGCTGATAAGGCTCCCTATTCCAGTTCTTCATCATTTGTTATAGTGCTATATACCACTGATGTGCTTTTGGCTTCTCCGTTTGATGATAATAAAGCTAACAGCTATTAGTGAATACGACTTGGCCATTAAGTACTAATTAACTCAAAAAGATTCTTAAAGCAATGGACTGTACAGAGATTGAGCCATACAGTCTTTCAACAGTATATTTATTCGGAGGGTAGGAAAGCAGACAATGGCTACGTGGTTTACTTCATAAATGTTCATCGTGAATACCTGGAATAAAACAATGACAATTATATCACCAAAGTTCTAAATTTCTTGCTTGTAATTTGAATCTCAAAATGAACCAAATTATTTTTAATGATTTTCATCAACGTCCATCCCTACACAGATGGAACTAAGAGATGTCCATCAAATCATACCTAGCTACTAAGCATAAGTAATTTTGCGTTATGTCCAATGCTCTCAAGCATCGATTCCTTACTCATGTGATCTGCCTTGCTATTCTTTCGGAAGTGATTCGTATTTATGGGAAAAGCAAAATAAAGAAAGATTCATTTTTTCTTTGTCCTTAAGCGTTCAAAGAAAAGTGCTCAAAAATTTTCTACGTTCGTGTCAAGCTTGATGAATACCGGTGTCAATTATTCAAATCGCTTTGTGTTCTTCAGCACAGAGATATAGTACACAAAAAATATCTGTATGTGGTGCTTCTAACTGTTCATTGTTAGTCAATGGTTTATAATTTAGGCATTTGATTTCAGTTTACTGTATGGTGCCTTTAGTATAGTATGAGTTGCAATCCTTAAGAAAAAATAATGGCTTAACTAGGTTTTACATTTGTAGACCTGGCATAAAATGTGCGATAAACTTCCCCGATATAGTTCTCCACTGTCATTATAAAGCATTTAGATATTATCCTGCCATATTAGGTTTTTCTAAATATCTGTGGGTACTACATTCACTAATATAATCTTAACAAGTGCGTTTCCAAGCTCTTGGCACAATAACCTACAACTTGCACAGCTGGCTGTTGCTTTAACTTAACCCCAAGAAAACTGTTATTCATGACATCATTTTTACCTTACACGTACTCTTACTTCTCCAGTGAAAACGTTGCCCATTAAGCTTCGACTCATAATACCTAGAGGTTGTGAAACCTTTGCGGAGATAAAGGACCAAAGTGTGCGAACCTATGATTTGCTGTCTCGTTTGGAAGCAAATGTCGATACGTGAATGGTATTATTAACAGATTAGAATCCCTTTTCATCGCAAACATTGAAATTACTCAAAGAGTTTTTCTTTATACATATTTGCATATCAAATGATATCAAACTACCTCACAAAAAAAACTGAACGCAAATAACGTAAATGAAGTCTAAGAGTATTGCTTGCAGGAGCGGATCGAGAATATTACAACTTTAATTTTCACAGATACGTTAGTGCAACAAACTTTAGAAAGAAACGCCATAATTTAACAACTGCCCTCACATATATTTATCCTAAAAAACATGTGTATATCTAAATACAAGTAATATATCCGTACAAGAGAGTATAAAAACGAACTAGTACACGAACACACCCCGCTATCGTTTTCTTGGAAAGCAGGCCAAGGTAACAACGGTCTGATTCTACAGTTTCAAAAGCATAAATAAGCATTAATCACCTCGTCACATCACTGCAGTGTCATCTGATTAGGTTTGCTCATTGTCCTTGCTCTCCGTACTCTCTCTGTGTGAAAAGAACTGATATGTGTAGATGTTCGAGCCCGTTTTTTAGTTACTCGCAAGTTAACCTCTGCTTTACACATTGGACAAACTTTATTCAGGAACAACCACGGATCAACACATTCTACATGAAATGTATGACCACAGGGTAAAGCCTTTAAAGGTTCTTCTAGTTTAGACACAGTTTCCCGAAACACACCAAGACATATTGCGCATGTATCATTCTCGTTTTCCGGGCTAATAGTTTTTCTTGGAATTGAATCTATAGCTATCCACGGAAGCCCATTTTCCCCTTGATACGTAGGATGAGATCCATTAATGCCCATTCTGTAAAACACAGAGTGAACATAATGTCCTGAGAAAAAACACATTCCACTGAAAAATGCAAGCACTAAGAACCCAGACCCCACAGCAAGAGTCGGCAATAGTACCGTAGCATCGATACTAGGGTCCGAAGTGTATACATCAAGGTTTAATTTCCAACCATCTGAAGAAAATCCAACGAAAATTGGCTCCAAAACAGAAGCCTCTGCAGTATAAAATTCATTTTGTGAAAACAGAATAGTCGCTTCAATAAAGGGTGAAACGAATGGGCAGGTAACATTCTGAGGCTCTGACAAGCAAAGAGAAACATTGTATGAGTTGTTAACAGAGAATGAAGCACCGCCATAATAAAAAAAGCTTTCGTAATCTAGAGAAACAGTTTGTCCACCCAAACGCAGCGATGGTAAATCACCAAAAAAAGACTCGTCCTGTAACCTGTCTATCTCTTCTTCACCGCACAAACTCTCTGTGTTATCACAACGAAAGCTTGACTCGAGCATTGAAAAATAAGCAACATGCGTAGAGTATGTTAAACCATCTTGGCACACCATTCCGCCAACGAGTGAAACGTATCTCTCTTCAGTTGCGAACATTGAGTTCCAAACAATGACACCTTCATCATTTTCATCATCGCAACCTTCTACCTTATCAGCGATACTTTTTAAATCTATATCCCTTTCCTTCCAACTGTCGTCTTCTATTTGGTACATCCAGGTGTCATCCAAAATTTCTATCTCTAGGTTCCCAATACCATCTTCGACATCTATAACTTGAAACGTATAACCTCCTTGAAATACAAAGTAATATTTATATTCAGGACGACCCAACCATGTGTTTTGGGTGTTTTTGACGTTTATATCAACTGCGTTGGCTAGAAATCTCCCTTCAAACCCATTATTTACACTTATTTCGCTCCATGATCCCTTACTAACATCATATTTCCACATATCTGAAAACACAAGAGTTTCGTCCTCAATAACTCCGGTAGTTTTGGTTAAGTTGGAAGGAATACCACCGTAAACTACGATCTCTGTATCCCCGCTTTCCGAAAAAAGAAATGAGTTGAAGAACTTTCTACCTCTTATCCGTGGTTCCGAGGGTAGTTTCTTCCAGGATACAGTTAATTTAGGAATAGACACTAGTTCGAGAGTTCCATTACCACTAAAGTCCTCTGAGACAGAAACAGAAGTATCTTGGAAAAGAATTACATTCCCTTCCCAAACTTCTAGAAACTCACTTGAAGGAGAACTTCCAACCAAATAAAAAGTACAGGTCAAGTTTTTTGAAAAGGCATTTTCGACCTCACTTGAGGAAGAAAAGTGCAATGCATGCCCATACAGCCCACCTGGTTTTTCGTTACCCTCTACCTTGATTTCTTCCACGGAGAGTACAGCTTCGCTGGTAAAAGATTCTGGTCCAACACCGCGAAGAGCATAAAAACCATCATGAATATGCAGATAATCACCATTTTCATAGAAATAATTGCCTTCAACTAGTTGGTTCGAAGTTGTAGCAACCAAACCTCCGTAATGAAATATATGTTCCATGTCTTCCTCGTAGAAAGAAGCCCCATACATAGAGTTCCAAACTTGATAGCCTGTAACATTTTTAATGTCTGTGGTATCCCGTTCAAACATGATTCGTTCAATTTCATTAGTTGCTTGTACAACACTTGCGTAGATAATTATAAAACATCCGAACAGCGTCGATTCTTTCATTTAATTCTTTTCTAATTGCTGTCAAACGGATATAACCCGCCCAAAATTCTATATGTGTTAGAAGTTAAAACTAAAAACTGCACCAATAATCGAGAGCAGTTCCCAGTTTAAAAAAAAAAGTTATATTAAGATATAAATAAACAAAACTCAAAAGTAGACTTGCTTTTCTTGGTTTTCTTAAAAATAAATGAAATTATAAGAATAAAAGTTTTGGTTTTAAATAAATTGATTTTTATTATTTAAAAATAGATATTTATTAAATTATGTAAGAGAGAAAATAATCATTGATTGTCAACTTGTCTTTCCTGGATTTAAACTTGAGTCTATTAGGGACTAAACTCCTGAGGAAGTTCTTTTGGTAGGGCTATTCAGTTTTTAACCAAAGTAAGGGATTGATGCACAAAATACTCAGGGTATACCATAACTAAACCTTGGGTTTTATAAGAGGAATTAACAAACACATAATTCTCATTTTGATACGTATTAAATGATTCTGATTCTATTCTGGTTATTAACTGATATCTAAAAGTAAGCTGGAGCACCAGGTTTATTCTATCATTGCGAGCCAATGATTGTTAATAAACGATAGAAATTGTTGAAAAATTATGAAAATAAAGCAAGAAGAAAATTAGGTAAGATACTTTTTCAACATTTTGTATTAAATCAAATCCGAATCTTAACACTAGTGTATAAAAACGTGCTTAGAGCGAGTAAAACACCATTGTATGGATAAAATAGCGATTTTCCGCTTCTTTCTTTCGCTATCTTATGACTCAAAGACTCATAGGTGAGCGAAAAAAGAGCACCTTTAAAAGTCAGTTAAAGTAGCCGCGCCATAATTACAATCTAGGAAAATAAGTACTCTGCACCCTTAAATTCCCATAGACTCTTCTTTCTTGATAGAGCAGTTTCAAAAAAGGAAATAAATTCCCGAAGCTTTAGCATGCGTTATTGCGTATAAATTAGAAATGAATAGCAACGGTAAAACCTTATGCAGTCTGTCCACAGGAATTAAACGCATAAATTCTAACATCATAACTTGAGTTAAACTTGTCTTAGACTTAAAGATAAACTTGCCCCTGCTGAACCTTACATTTAGCTATATCTCAGGAACTTTGAGCAACATTTTGGACAATAGAAGAGAGATTCACTAAAAACCAGTCGAAATTTATAAAGGAGTACAGCGTAGTTACGGCGATACAGAATGAAGTACAACCTCATAGTTAAGTGGGCGTACTCGAGAAAAATTCACAGTGAGGTAAAGACCTTACAAGTCAACACTAGGTGATTTATAAGAGTGCTAGGGCAACTACAACGATGGCAATAAATTAGTTTAATGCTAGAAATTAATAGCACAGATGCTGACTTTATGAAATCTGAGAAAGCACCCCTTTCTCTACTATATGTAGGAAATATGCGTGCAAGGAATATTTTAGACAGAACGAAAATGAAAGAAACAGTCAATGTTGGTGAACAATTTTCTCAGCTCTTCAATATCGATAAGATGAAAAAGCTATACAAAAATGGTTGTAAGAGCACTTTGTGCGGATAACCCAATAAGATGTAGATGACTCTAATGATCAGCTTTGTGATGAAGCGGAAGAAATGTACAACTTTCAAAGAAAGTTTAAAATTTGTACCCAATTATTATGAACAAGAATCATCATCGTATGTTTTCGGTGAATGAGCCCATGTAAATGAATAATTAAATTCTTACTAGGTTAAGGTCATTACTATGCCTTTTAGATATTACGGAAGAGAAGACAAAGGGAATAGGTTCTAAGAAAAACAGTTTTCTAATTTGTCCAAATAAATAAGTGTGACATCAAGATCCCAAAGTTTATAGAAACCCATAGAAATAGGTTGTAAAACTACATGAAACAAAGGTAGATTTCCTGTTTTAAAATAGATAACTCAGCTCATGATGGTTTTTTATCATTTAATTATTCTGCCCAAAAAACATATTTAGACTATACTCATCATCTTTGACAACAAAGTTGCATCCGTTTTTTTCAATCCACAGCAAAAAAAATATTCTGAATTGTATAAGATTGATTTTAGAGAAGCATTATTTGTACTCAAAGCTCTCAGTTTCCTATTCATTTTCCTTGTACTGTGCTACAGATGTTGCCTTCCTCCTATTTTAACTTTGAGCACTACCAGTAGCTTATTTCCAAGCAACTCAAACTAATTTTTCATTTCTTGATTTGGGGAAATTTATGCTCTTTCCAATTAGGTTTTCCCCTCTTAAAGAAATTTTATTTTCAATCTGCTCGTGTGTCAGGTGAAGAAGGTAACTGCAAGGATGATTAAATATTCTAGTTTTCTTCCCTTTTCATATTTATGTCTTTACGCAGTCAATATAAAAAAATGGCCATGATTTGTGATATATTTGTCATTGTACACAAATTTCGCTTCAATTTTTTGAGGGATGGGGCTATTTTGGCAATGTTCATTTGGGTAAGACCCTAGCCACAAAGAAATTTGCCACAATTTGTTATTGATTTATTAAGAAGTCACAGCTACTGCGAGGGTTTTCCTCCCAGTGATATGTTTTCTTAGTTAAATGGAAGATCAACTTAAACTCAAAGCCTTATGAACCAGCATTATATATTAATGCCTAAAATTATAGTAAAAACCATACTCAAATATTTATCAAGTAAGAATGTATGAATGATAAAATTTTGTTGTTTTGTATAAGAAAGAAGAAGTATATTAATTACAAAATGCGAGAAACACCCTATTACCTAGAAATCTTAAACGGAAACTAGATTATAACTGATAATTAAGGATTTTTAATTCCTTTCCTGGGAATGCTTTCTGGTATAACTTGCTTTGAAGTTTACAGAATAGGCGCATCTATGGGTCATACAGTGGATATTAGATCCATGTTGTGTTAACTTCAAGATTTTTTTGACCCCTCTCCAATTTCATAAACTATTTAACTAACTAACCTTCCATAACTTCTATGCGACATTGTATGGGCCTGAGCTTTCTTCCAAGATAGAACATGTAGAATTGTTGTAATTTCTGAGATTTTACATTCTTGGTACAAAACTTTTATATTAATGGTACTAATAAAAAACATTTTAGTAATTGAAATATCATTCTATAACTACATATTCTGAGGTGCTACTACAGTCGGCTTAGCTTTCAATAGGTAAGTGCCTTTTTTGGGTCACCCATCCAATATAAGTTGAAATTTAAATAACATTCGTGAAAACTCATAATTCCTATTACCAAATTCTAAATATTAATCAACATTCAACTAAAAAATCATGTTTCAGCTTGAAATCGCTTGGTAAAATATGTTGGCGGTTGCGTACGAATTTCAATCGTAGCTATGACTAGTGGGTAATAAAAAAAATAAAAAAGCCCTAGTAATTCTGAACAGGAAAAAGAAAAGTGTCATGAATACGTTACGATAACAAAAGTGCTGGCAGCCGGAAATGAAAGAAATGATGAATAGTTTCTGCAACTAACGTCTAAGTTTTCATCTAAGATGTATCTAAGGGTAGGGATGGGATTTGATAAGTATTATCAATTATTAGTTAATAATCATTTTGATTCTGATCATCAATAAGAGAATCGGCATTAAGAGTTTTATCAAATGTATAATTTCTTTGTTGTCAATTGATTATCAATAATAAGGATGGACTATGCAACCTGTTTTAAATTGCCAAAATATCTTACTTAATTTCTGAACAGTATAAAAACCTCAAAGAACTGGCCACATGACATGCTAATAATCCGGTAGTAGGACGTGATTGGGTCATGTAACGAATATTAAGAAGCTTTTCGTATGGTGCAAAAATGAAACGGTATTTTCTTTGGCTGCTTGACCCAAGTTCATCTTACTCGGCATTGTATTGATAATCAATTGAGTGTCAATAATCAATCAGGAAGAAAAATATGAGAAAAATTTATTTTGATAAATTATCAATAAATTCAATCCTACCCTTACCTGGGACTATGTCTCTCGGAAAAGTACCTTGAGCTAGAGCTCTCTTTGCGTTGATGGTGTTACTATAAATATTTGACTCTAGAAAAACATCCGAGGGTGCAAAGAAACAAAATGAAAGATAACTGAACCTCACCACAAGAGTTAAGCTTGCAAGAGCACTCAAGCCTCACTATTAATTCTACGGGATGAACTCTGGAAACCAACTGAAAAGATAGAAGAATTATTTTTTTTCTTATGGACTCAAAATAGCATCCGTGATACATCTGAAAAGAAAAGCACAGACTCTTGTCAATTCATATCCATGAACAACGCCAGCAAACTAAGAACTTATATAGTCGAAAATTAACAATGAAGCTTGTATTCTTCAAATACAGCCGAAAACCATAGTATATTGCCTAACCTTCTCAAACCAACACATTTAAGCAAAACTACAACACAGCAATGTGAACATCACCGAAGAACAATGACGAGGTGTTAGTTGCAATTTGCAAGACCAGGTAGTTAACTTGGTATAGACCAAGTAACATATGCTGTAGTAGCAGCTGAAGCGACTTGAAATCGGAATCCCAACCAGTTTTTCTATTCCTTTATCCCTCTTTCCTCTTTATAGTGTTTCTATTTCCTCCGACCAGTAAGCTCCTAGAACCAGATTTCCACAAAATAGAATTTTGAAAGAGTTAATTAATTTAGTAATCTGATCATGATGTTTAGACCAGGAAAAGCTCAGAGTTTAAGGCTTTGACCCTACTAAATCGTAAAAAGAATCATCCTAAGCAATCATTCAACTCTCTTTGAACACTCCGCTTTTGGATTTTTAAGGTTACCGTCAGTTTTTTCTTGCTTCTATGGTTTTTGAAATTTTATTCCATATCTAGATTCTACTAATGCATAGTCATTAAAGTTCATTGCCCAAACTAACGCCTATTAAATTATTTTCCGAGGATTCTAAAACTGCGAAGCCAATAACACTATTGCTAAAACTTAAATAGGGGTCATAGTAATATCTTGGTTAGAAACAACTTTTCAGGAAAAGAATACGTGGCTCAGTAGCCCATATTTTCCTTAGTAAGGGTATTTCTCAAGGCTAAAAAAATTAGTTGCACTTTTATTTAATACACCATTGCTCGAGCAAGAAACATTTCTATACGAGAGACTTAAGGCTTAATTTACCTCGAAGAAAGAGTTTCAATAATAAACACATAAGGTTTTTAAATATGCTATTCAAATAGAGAAAGTTTTTCTGCAGCTGTCAAAATTTATACTTCGACTGCTCAAAGCACTAATTAATCACTAAGTTGCTTCATACCAACTATTAGTGGGTTTATTTGGATGTATGAGCTATTAAATGCATTGAGAAGGTGCATTTCTTTACTCAATGGCATTGTTTCTGTAGTTAACTCAGAATAAACTTGTTTATCGTATAGTAAAATTCAAGAACTCCTTCATAAGATTTCGTAACCATGTAGCAAAATTCATATAATATCATATAGAGTAGAAAGTGGTGTTAATATAATATAATCAATATGTATTAGTATGTAGTCAATGTTAACTCTTGGTTTAACTACATGTCCAGATTTTTTTTTCATGAAGATAGGAATACGAATGTCTACCAATATGAAGATATGATTGTTCCAATAAGTAAGTTCTTGGAACTTTCTTTGAAGTTTATCTGTTGAAAGTAGTCAACAAATAAAATAAATGACAAAAATATCTTTAAACAAGTTGCTCAGTGTTTGGGATTTCAAAGAAGCAGCAAGAGCTGTATTAACAAAAAACAGTTGGGATTATCTTGAAAGTGCTGGAGATGATGAGATAACAGTCCGTGAATGTAGAATAATCTTTGAGAACATGTTCATTCGACCAAGAATTTTAGTTAATGTTTCTTCAATCTTCATAGAAAAGGCATATGGTGCTAATTTAAGCATTCGTGAAGCAAAGGAACTACTGAATCTGCATAAAGAAGGCATAGCAGAACCTTGTAGAAGAAGATTCTCTTCCCCTATCTATTTTACTTCAACGGCATTACATAAACAGTTTCATCCGGAAGGAGAAAAAGAAGTTGTGAAAGCAGCTTATGCTTGCAATGTTCCATACATGATAGCTACAATGGCAAGCTGTTCTCTAGACGAAATCCTTAGTGCTGCCAATCCTGATCAAGTTTTGTGGATGCAAATGTTTTATGGAAAAGACAAAGAAATGGCGTTCTCCCAGATAAGATTATATGAATCGAAAGGAATATCTGCACTATTCTTAAATGTTGATGTTACGGCGGTTGGTAACAGAGAAAGAGATTATAGAAATAGAGTTAAAGGGGCAGGAGGTGAGTTGACAAGTATGTTTCAACACGCTACCGACACATTTCTCCAGGGTGGTTTAACTTGGGATATGATCAAAGAGTTTGTAAATTATGCTAGAATTCCAGTTTATTTGAAAGGAATACTTTCTGTAGAAGATGCTATTCTTGCCAAGAAAGCTGGTTGTAGAGGTGTAGTTTTATCAAATCACGGAGGAAGACAGATAGACAATGTTGAGACTGGAATATCACTTTTACCAAAGGTGATTAGTGCTTTGAATAAGCAAGATTTTGGAATTCTCTCGACATTAAACGCTGCAGTAAGTACAAAAAATCAAGCTAAGAAGTTTGAGGTATTTGTTGATGGAGGTGTTCGAAGAGGCAGTGATGTGTTTAAAGCGTTAGCTAATGGTGCAACAGCAGTTGGAGTTGGTAGACCAGTTGTATATGGTCTTACAGTAGGTGGGGAAAAAGGGATTGAACATCTTATAAAAAACATATTGGAAAAAGAACTTATTATGACAATGAAGTTATCTGGAACTCCTAGAATAGAAGATATTACAAAAAAGTATGTTGTAGACAGAAAAAAAATAAGAGGCATTTTGGAACCTAACGAAGAGTATGTTCACCCAGGAGGCGTAATCAAAAGTAAGTATTAAATAAAGGTGACTAAAACACTTTTATGAACAGTAGCTCAAAAAAATTCAAAGTTAAAAGTTTTCGCAGTATATTTGGACAAGAAATCATAATGTCTACTTCTCAGTTGAAATAAATATTCATAAACTATTTTTTGAATTCTTCTTTGATATCAGAGGAAAAAGAAGTTAAACAATCTTGTTGCTTCTGCCATTTACTACAAAACGCTGTCAAGAACGAAACAAATTTTTTTGCTGAAACCTGAACATTACTACTTTTAGTAGAAAACATAGCTTCTACTTTGGGTCTTGTCTTTGTTAAATCCTTCAAGGTAATACAAGCAACATATTGCTGAGGGACAAACCTTCCTAGATCATAATCAAACCTCAATCCACAAACAGTTAAACAAGCTGTATTTTTAGCTTGCAGCAACACAAAACATCTATACATAGGAGTTCCTCTATTTTTTACCAACATCTTTGACATCTTAATCCTCTTCAAAGGCATAGGAGTTTGCTGATAAAAATACTCAGCCAAAGTTTTTTCTAAAAACACATCCAAATTACAAACCTCTGGTTCCAAACATTCTAAATCACCTCCACTTTTATTCACAATACCTTGTGCGTCTACAAATCCCCAGCACATCTCAATGCACTTCTCGAAGGGTACTCCAGAAAAAATATGTCGAACTCGAAAGGAGTTACAAACTTTTTGATGAACACGAACCGCACTTATTCTTGCTGGACTATGTTTTCTCCGAGATATTTCACGAATAGAGTTTCTAATCAAATTTGAAGTCTCATGTTTACTTGAATCCGTTTCTTCTGGAAAAGATTTAACGCTGTTCTTGAAATTAATGTGATCATAGAATATTCTGCCAACTGTATGAAATATTACACCAAACGCTTGAGAAGGATCTGCCTGAGGATAATCAGCTTTTATTCGGAATGCTTTCTTAAGCAAGAAGTTTTTTACATTATATCTCAACACTTCTTCTCTAAGTCTTTGGTTCTGCAGTATTAAATAATGAGTGTCCCATTCGTGTTCCTCATCTCGGTTCTGTGAAAGAAGCGAATTTGTTATCCTTAGAAGTTGATTTCGCTGTTTCTCAAGTGCAGATAGTTCTAGTGTTAGTGCCAGCTCCTTCTCCTCTTCGGTGTCTTTTATCTTCTTTTGCTTAAGTCTGTACAACCTGGAAAGATCTGCCTTCGACGGAGTTTTCTCTTCCCACTTCTCAATCCTTTCATATAAACCATCTAATTCAACCTTCATTTGCTGTAACTGTAAAGTTAAGGTTAAATATTTGTTTTTTTTGGTCTTCTTTATTTACTCTAAGATATGTACGGTCGCTTCTTACACCGTATTTTGATCACTGAGATGATTCACTTTTTTTCTTTGCTGTTTTAATTCTTGAATCCCGTTTTCGAGTCAGAAATTTTCTTGGCAAGAATTAAGACTCTATGTTTGATATATAATACGAGAAGTTACAAGAAATCTCGTTCTCGAAAGAGAATATATAATTTTTTTGATAACCCCCAAAAATACATGAAAAATCTGTAACCAATAATATAATTTATGAAAACAATATCCTATTAATAAAAGTTTATAAAAATCTTATTTTAAAGCATAAACATAATCTCTGTAATTGATTATAATCTTATTTTCCTTTTTCTTCTTGTAGAGAGAAAACACTGGACTCAGTTCAAACATAGCTAGAACTGTGTTCCTTGTTTAAAGTTAAGCAGCTTGAAGCACAAACCAGAGAATTGATGAAAATTACCTTTTGGATGAGGTAATCATAACAACAAAGAGATGCATTATTTGTGAAAATTTATTTTATATATTTCTACACACAGCCAGTGACCTTCGTACTACTTGAGTTAGTTTCCTACACAGTTGTTACCACTCAATGAAAGCTTCTTCAACTAGGTAACTTTGATCCATCCTCCTTAATGAGTTTATTATTTCAGTTTAGGAGGCTAATTTTCTTATCTAAAGCAGAAATATTTTATCTATGCTATATTTTTTAGCTTTTTTTTTTTCAGTACACTCTGCCACCTGAATAAGTTAGCCTGTAAAGATTTCAATTTAACACGTCGAGTTAAATCGGTGAAAGACTCCAACTCATCATTAAAGATATAAGATAAAGGTACTAAACATAAGTAAAATGTTGTTATCTAGTGAACTATTTTTATGTAAATGTTTTTTTGCTTCGTTTTGGAGGAGCACTGCACCGTAGGTGCACTTGCTTGTTGCGATTAAAGCTTCTGACCGAAAAAAACCTCGAGCAACGACTCTACAAATGTAAGAAAAAAATAAGTTCAATCGGTAGTCATATATTCATGACATAGGATACTATCCGTGTCACATATGGATGTTTGTTGCAGGGGGGCTAACATATTAAGCCAGTGTGAAGTAATGTACTTTGAAATTTCCCTCCCGGATGCTATGAAGACAATTATCATTATTATGTCAAACTCTAAACTCTCTTATATTTTATAGTGTTAGTTTTCGTGATAATAGAACATCTGCTATCACAGGTGAAAGGCAATAGAGCGCATTCGCAAAGCATAGCAAGATCTTGTAAGAAAGCAACTAAAAGGAAGGAATTATTGACCAAAAGTGCAAAAAAACCTTTACAATTGTTTACACAGATACTTTTCCCAACTTGGTAAAAGACATCCTCTTGGCCTTTACGACGGCATATTTTGCCTTTGCAAATGAAAATGAAACTTCCATTGTTTAGTTCGTTCATTCGGCAGCAACCTTAGCTCAAAGTTTGAAGAATCAATATAAATACACGACTTCATAAAGCAATTTAATGATACGAAAAATTGAAACATTTATTCAGATTTCTCCATCATTCATAGGTCCAAGACAATGAAATTCTACCTGAATCAATCTAATACGAGCCTAGGAAAAATGTTGAGACTTTTATCTGATGAACGGAAGAAGTTCTTTGGTCTAGTACAAGACTTTTTGTATTAGTAGCTGTGAAGATCCTGTTCATATATGTTATTAGAGTGGAGCTTTCTAGACAAGCACAAAGGATGTCTCATGTTTTTATGAGACGTAGGCATTTCCCGAACCTAAATCCAGCATTTATGTGAGCAGGGTGGTCATATCTCTTTTTCGACATGCAAGTCCCCGGGAATTTGCTATTAGTCGAGACATATCTCCTTTTACCGAGACTTTCTATTATACAGTGCTCTTAAAGTCTCTTGACGAGTCGAGAAGCCATTATTTGTGATGTATGTGACCCATCAAGGATCAAGTGAGAAATCTAGATATCGGGGAGAAAGCAACCTTATAGATACTCTATTGATAAAGCACTCTTTCATTATTTCGTGGAACAAATTTTCTTGAAGACTAACAATCGATTATCTATCTCTATATAGATAATGTTTGCAGAAATCAAATTTATTTTTGATAACTGGACAATCTAAACCGCAAAATTATTGAGACCAAGTATCAACAAAAAAAGGCTTAAACTAACAAACTTCATTGTGTGAACCAAAGAAATGTCACTTACATTGAAAACTTTCAAATGCTTCTTCCTCCAAGGTTACAAGTTGTTTCTCCCTTACGTTCTTGCAAAAGTATGAACTTTTTCGTAGCAGGTATTCAAAGCGCGGGGCAAGGGGCTCAACTTAAGCCAGATGCTTAGTTTACGTTGCTGAAATCTTAAGCATAAGTAAACCATGCTATAGGGAATTCTGAAGAGCAGCTAACTAGAGTATGTTTTTCTGTTTGTTTCTCTATGATTCACATTAATAACTTTTCCTGTAAAACTTACTGAAAAAAATTGTGCAACGTAGAACGAAGTGAAACTAAGGTTTGTTAGTTAAAATTAGTGATTTTATAAAGGTAGGAAACCTTTAGAATATTTTATTAAACTGCCTTTTTTTACTTTGTACCTCTTCCTCAAGTTTTCTTTATCATGAGCGTGTATCACTGAGGCTAACTTGTACTGTTCTTATTCCTTCTTGTCAACTTAAATTAATGGCAGTTTAAAAGAAACTAGATAATAGCATTTATAAATAAAGAACTTCCCAATGATACAATAGATATGTTAGATCTCCTGGTTGTTGGCTAATCTTGGCCAATTCATTGTTTCATGAAAGCTATCCTTCAAAACATGCCATTTGAAAAAACCTTTAAATTTCATCGATAAATCGATACCGATGCCTAGACAGGTGCTGTCCTTTATTAGTTGTGAATAATCTGAAGTCAAAATAGTTATTTCAAGACAATTAAGAAAAATTAATATGCCAAGGAATTATTTAACTCTACACAAGAGTCGATGAAACTGAGTCAATTCAGGCAAGGTTTATGAAAACTTAAACATGTGCAAAACAAGGACTGTCTCTAAATCTATAGATTTTCGTGTATCTCTTCCCCAGAAACTTTGTTGGATTAAATCATATTGGACTACACTAAGCCATTTCAAAATTGCGAATGGTGTCATGCAAGAACTGATGACTAAGTATTAGGTTCTCCATATAATATAACCCACCTTTTCTAAAAACATAACAAAAAGACTCGGTCCCTCCTTATTGTAGATATATTTTTCGTATAATTCTATGAAGTCGATCTTTAGCTCGAAAGTGAGAAGTTAAGGATTTGAAACCAGACAAGAAATATTACTACATTCTTTTCTTCTTCCATTCTGTAAAGACCAATCACCCAAAGATGGGAATTGGCATAGATTTAGCAACAGTTCTACACTCTAATATAGTTTTATATTCAGTGATCAAGGATACAACATGAAGGTTTGACAGCATAATTTTGAAGAATAAGAGTGTATTCACACCACCAAGCTTATTGTAATTGAGAAGACTCCGGCCAGTCTTTCAATTTTTTTGAGAAGAATGTAGAGACCAGTGGTTGTGTGATACTATGCAATTATTCTGCGGTAAGTCTTGCATAGCTAAGATCATTAAAAAGAATGTATACTCATTGGCGGATCTTGTAATCTAGAACCGGTTTTTGATCCATTATTGACGGCAATTTGCTAAATCAGATAAGCCTTTGCACCTTACAGCGAAATAAGAATAGCTGAAGGCAGAAAAAGGTTTCCCTGGAGAGTGAATATAGACCCCTTTTTTCTGCACCTAAGGAAACTATTTTTGTTACTTATCCCTAGGTTTTGCTCTAATTTAGTATGTGCCAATGACGCGATTTGACAAAACTCAGTATATAACTCAACAGAACTTCGATAGTAAACTGACGAAGTGCAAGAAGTTAAATCTAAATTGGTCTAAATCCATCTTTTCTCCATGAAATATGTGCTCTTGTTGCGATATCAAAAGAATTTTGTAAAGTAGCAGGTTGTTTTCTTCGAATGTCCTAAGCATGGAAACCCAAGCTTCAACAGAAAGAAGAGATGTAGACATATTTTACATATGTCGGGAATAGTAGAATCGAATTCATCATTCACTGCTCGAGCTTAGAACCCAGTTTTATGCTATAGTCAGATGGTAGAAATCATACAATCTGGTTCCTGATACAAATGAATACGATCCGTTTAATATACTCTAATAAGGAGATGAACCTATGATTCTTGGATGGTCTTTCCATAATCTACTGTCGGATTTGTTGTTGTCTAAGACATCATATACACTATGGCAACTCATTATATAAGGCACTTTAAACTGGGAAACAGCCGTCAATCTACCTACGCGGTTAAACATGGCTTCTCGATTGGGAATACCAGACTCCACTTTCCAGAGATATAAAATTTTCGGACTAAGGTGATACCAAACAAGAATACATAGTTACATATTTTCCTTTATTCCTGCATGCTAAGGGTTTACAACAGGAAATTATATTCCATGTGAATAAAATTTGCAGAAACTAAGTATCCAATATAATTTCCTTTATGTAAATTTAAAGCCTTTATTCAGCAAAGGAATTAATTAAGCAGCTTAAGAAAGAGTAGATGAAACTTTATGTAACAAGAAAATTTTAATCATCCCGCTAAGGCAAAGTTCAATCATTTGCATTTAAGTTATCATCTGAAATTTATTTCCCAGAAAACTGTATCATCAGAAAGATGATAAAGACAGAAGAAACAGGTCTCAAAACATAAAATAGGCTAAAGGTCTTTCAAAATATAATACGGTAAATTTGGCTATATACGTATTCATGTAATATCAAATGACGGTGTCTTAAAGCCAGAACTGAAGAGGGTAGGCTATAAAAGAGATTTCATCACTTTATGATACACAACTCTATCCCGCTGACAATAATCAGAGCGTTCCAACGTATTAACGTCTAATATTAACAGCTGGATGTGTTTAACTTAAGAAATTCTTCAAGCAGGTATTTCATCTTGTTAGGTAAGGTAATTTTGCATTGCGTATTGCAACCCATTTTTGAGAATAGAGTTTCTAAGTTCTCGAAAGTTTTCATACACTCTGAGAACTTCTAAGTTTCAACCAAATTGCTTGTATGACTATGCCATAAGAAGTAACTGGAGTGAAAGGTGAATATCAAAATCGGATTCGAGAGTACTTCTCAAAACTTCAGCTCGTTTAACCAATAAGTTCAATGGCACCGTATATGGAGACAATATGTATTTCAACTTTGCAATCTTAAAGAAATTAAATTAATCACTTTAAATACCAAATCCATCCATGTAAAAGAGTAATGCATCAACTACATTTATCATACTCTAATATTATCCTTACATAGATTAAAGATATAGACCTTTATAATGCGAACTTATAATTAATATTTCATTTTTAAGCATTAGCTGAAATATTTTCTAATGTTCATGATTTCAGCATTGATAAAATTACAGAGTATATAAAACTTAATTAGATGTGGTATTTTTATCGCTAAATGGAATACTTCCACCCCCAGATAAAAGATGAAAAAGGTTTGGGGAGATATTTTAGGTAAAATTTTTCTGAATAACTATTAATATGCTTTTAAGGGAAAACTATTATTAAGAGAAACCTTATGTTCCCTTTGATCATATAAAAAAATTCCAGCAATTTCATTTCAAGTAGTATGTAACAGTCTTCATTCAGCCTTTTAGAAATTGTGTGTGCAATATGATACGTACCTCCAGTGAAATAAACCATACTTTCTAAGCGAATAAAACCAATGATTCTTCATTAACTCAGGACTTTTAATCTCTATAGATCTAAACCTTTTCCAAAGTTTGTGCCCCGTAGAGTACGAACTTTTGCTACTTAGAGTTAGCTTCTAAAGCAGTATTCAAAAGTTATATCTCTCTTAAGTCCTGAAGACCTCAAACTGGCAGGCAAAAACATTTGGAAAGCGGGGTAAAAAACAATAATAACCGATGAAGCAGAAAAGTCAAATGTACCTGCAACTAGCAGCTCATAAGCAAAAAATCCACAAGGTTCTATTATGACAGAGGTGGTTCTTAAACATCTTTAAGAACTGTAGCTGTGAACATATAAAGTGTCCGAAATTGGTCAAAGGGTATTCGATTTGATCACAAAAATTTGCAGTGAACACAAGGTGGTACCAAGAATCTCATAGATTTGAACATAGTTTCTCTGATTATTTGGAACGTATCAGCTATCTATGAATTTCAACGTTCTTCATTTCGATATTGAAGCAAGAGATATACCCTGAATTGGAACTTCTTACCGGTGTTTTGACTACCGGCATACCTTTCACTATTTTCAAATCAGATTAATATAGATAATTGATGAGAAACTGAGCAAATAATATGAAAAACTAATTTGAGTAAAGCCAATTTGTACGCACATGTGGATGTTACATCGCATAAAGTTTTACAACAACATATAACTCGTATCCCGGGAAATACACGACAAGAGTAGCAAATAAAACTAGCATTGGGTATGACGATAACTAAACTAATTATTCATCAATTATAGTATTTCCCCGAAATTTTCAAAAATTGGGCAAGATTTCAAACCTGTTCAATTCGTAAACATAGTCTGAACTAGAAGCAAGTATTTATTATATGCAGCAAGCGAAAAATTGCTTCATCTAAGCGAAAATATTAAACAAAGAAAAAATTAAGTTTGAATAAATTAAAGTAAGAGATTTAATACACTTTTATATCATACAGTTTTATGTTTTATTTCGACCAACGAGTTATTTTCATTGAAATATTCTTAGATTTACTCTTATAAAATGAGAGTAATATAGCAGATATACCATTTCTTCTATTTCATTCACAACAAGAAAAGCTTTAATTTAAACTTAAAATACATATGTACAGTATACAGAATATAGTCATTTTTTATTCAGAGGCTGCTCTTATTATTCCATAAAGACCTGAACAATGGTGATAATCATAAGCGCAAGAAACAAAGCAACATCATTTTTCCAGAGTCACTGGGTATGTATAGGATAATTCCTGATGCTAAAACTAAGCTATTATTTCCGTTATTGAATATATTTTAATCTTCTAGCAGACATCTTCCTTCATTTTTTTAATATTTGTGTTTCTGGTAATATAAAAGCTTTTTTGCTATTGAAGTGAGTTCTTGGTGTTCTATATATGAGAAATCTGTTAGCTTTATTCAAATCTACTCAAGAATAAGATAATTTAGAAAAACAAATTTTTAAGGTTGGCACATAGTTTGCTCTGTCCAGAAAATTTTTGTTTGCATTTTATGGTTTGTATTACCCGTGTGTTCTTTAAGATATGAATTATAAAACAAAGCACCAATCAATACCGTAAATATTACATATGTGCATATGAATCGAGCCCAGATTAATCATAAAACTTACGTTCATGAAGTAACTGTATCAACAAAACTTAACATATTCATTATTTTTGTAGATTAATTTTATTCGAAATTGTTTCATTCAAGATCCCCAGAGCTTGGGAACTTCAACTTAATGGAGATACAATCAAGGAACTGAATTTACTCGTGAGAAATCTAGAGATGTTAGACATGCTTAAAAAGGATGTTGGGGAAAATGAACCAAATATTTCTATTCGAACTGTAAAAAACAAAAGAATTATGATGCAAAAATGTGTATGGAGGGTAATTCGAAAAAATTATAGCTGTGTGTTAATGAATTGAAATAGTACAAATAACTAAGTATATAATGTGGTCGCCCATGATTGCTTTGAGTACTAATGTGATCATTAATTGCATTGTTTAATGGCCATAAACTGAATAGGTTTTAACTTTAGAGTCCTCCACAATGAATTATCAATCTACATGAGAACTGAAGATACAAACATCTATCAGCATAAGTTTTGTGAAAAGGTTGAAACATCAAATGGTAAATTCAAGTAAACTAGTACCTAAAGTTAGAAAATTTTAGTCGAGCACAGTTAGCCGACTTAAATACATATTATAGAGTGAGCTAAGATTAGAATCTACGATATGGAATACACAGATTCAAATATAAAATGTCAGGTAAATAGTTAGATGGCACAGTACGGTTTCAGTCAAGTAGCTAATGAGATTATTTTGTATCTGTTATTTCCGCAATTCAATCTGAGTAAGTATTCTAGTATTTTTCATCTATAAAACATTTCATAAAAATAAGAATATAGCTCCTGCCGCGGAGAAAGGTACGGGGGAAAGTAATACGATACTCACTCTGGAAAGATTCTATTTGCACAGCCGAACAGATTGCACATTGTACGAAGAGCCATACTTTGCAATAGTTATTCTCTGATTTACAGCTTATGGGCATGTATTCAACTCCCTAGAGGTATTACAAAGTTTTATGAACATCTATAGTAACAGAGAGGTTACTGAAAACGTACATTATTGCTCATAAAACAATATCGTTAAGATTTTGGCGGTGTCTTATAAGCAGTTGATGCAACGATGTGTTATTGAAAGTTTTGAAGAAATGTTAATATACAATACTGAATGGGTAGAACATGAGTCCATCTTCACTTCAAGGGTGGTACTACCTTCTTTGACGTGTTTTAGGCGGGAACATCAAATAAGAAGTTGTTTTAACTATTCTAGAATACAATAGTACATTAAATTTACTTGTCAAAGCATATATTTGTGTTATTTTTTTTGCGAACAGTTAGTTTTTGTCTTAAATGTACTTGATTGATCCCAGTTCGTTGAAAATTTACTCCCTTTGAACTCAGAATTTTTGGAGTTTAAGAAAGCTGTAAGAATGTTGACAAAAACTCAAAGAGCTACTTCCAAGTGCTATGAATTTACGAATAAAACTGTGCTTGCAGTAACACTAATTGCAGATGACTCTAGGAAAGAATGACAAAGATAATTCAAAGAAAATCTAAATGATAGAAATGGCTTCACATTATAAATAAACACATCAGATATCGAAACAAAGATTAATGACAGTTTTTGCTCATTAAATCTTTCCCATCCCTAAGGGATTTTATCATGAAATATTTGAAGGTACAATAAATGTGTTGCGCAATGAGAGAAACCTATAATGGTATTAACAAAATTCTGAGTTATCTTAAGAAGTAGAGGTCAGGTAGAGCTAGGTTGTCTTCTTAGCTTATTTTTATGATTTCAACTCTTACTGTAACAAAACTTTTTTAAGAACGTGCTTAGTGCTTAGATTAATTTATGGTTGCCTTTAACATCCATGAATATCTTGCATTTTCTCTAAGTGCTTAGTTACTGAAAAGTAATAGTTTTTGACATTAACCAGCTTCTTCGAGCCTCAAGATAAGGTACAAAAACATCTAAGACTGCTGCCAGTGTAAATTAAATTTTTAAAGATTGCTCCATTGATGCAAATTCTTATCATTGCTAGCAAACTAATGCTATATTTTTCTGGTGACATAATAAAAATATCTTCTACACAACTAATACACTATTTCGTAAATTGAATTTTGCCTTCCAAACCGACCGCCACGTCAAGGCACATACGTCCCTAATTATCGAGAATCCTTGTACATGTCCTACACAGGGAGATTAATGTCAATGCATGTAAAGGCAGCGAAGTTTGAAAATGTAAATCTGGCTACTTTCTTTACAAGCGCACTGACTTCTAGAGCTAGCCACTACAGGTTTCAATGAATGACTATCTCCTAAGTGACTACTGAAACTGTGCTATATGAAATTATCATCAATGACTACAATATATCCACTTTACACACTAAGTTAAACCCGGACATTAGCACGAATTTCCACAGAAAAACCTCGTTTTTTGTTTCATGTATGTGGTATGAACACTGAAGCGTGCAAAGTGTCTTGAAAGTTCGGATTGTTTCTTGATGTGAATGTATACAACTTAATTCATATATCTATTATAAAAGGTGCTCCATCGTGAGCAAGGTACTTTTCCTCAAAATGAAAAGACATTTAAGGAAATTAGTGTCAGAGATAGGGAAACACTTTTGCTACAGGAAACTTTGAAATATATATTGAACTTGAAGTAACAGAGGTAACACAATATCAATTAGTTTAGTTTTCAAGGGTCGCGCAAGTAATAGAAACCAAGTTTCAACAAAGAGACACTGTATTTTTTCGAATCTAAATGGCGAGGGATCTTTCAGCAATTTTTTTTCTATTGCAGGAGAGTAAATAAACAAGATGGTGTTCGTGAAAAAAACAAAGTTTCTCTGCCTAGTGAGAGAAGAAGACTTGGCTTGAAAATAGGTAGATCTCTAACATCGTCGCGTGCAGCCAATTCGAGCTTTAGCATGCTATTGAATAACAAAGTTCATTGTTTTCTGACCAATTATTTTTCATTTCAAATGAAAAATGGTTTTGCTTTCATTTGTTGGCACCATTTATGGGAATACAAATGTGTTTTTTTTGAGACTTCTGCCTGCGTTGGTATTATTTGACGATGTAACTTCTATGAATGTTGCTACATCCCTTAAATGTTGTTTTCAAATTATCTTCATTATTATTGTTCAGAATTTTTTTGATTATGTCCTAGTGAACACAGTCAGCTTTTAGATTTGGTAAATGGGCTCCTTTAAATTCTCCACATTTTTTTAGCTACGGTCATCATTGCCAAGCACACATGTTATCCCTTGGCCGCAAGAAAATTTGTCCAAGAACCTAAATTTAAAAAAAACACAAAATATTTACCCAGCTTCATGAACATGGTGTCTTGCTGACCTATTGTTTAAGAAAATATCCGGGGCTGCTGCTCGCTTTACATCATGTTGGAGTCTGGTAGCATCACAGTATCAAGCGCTTCTCATCAACTCAGGCTACTACCACTTGTTTTCTGCTTTGTCATTAAGAACAGTACTGGTGCACGAGGTTTATGTTCTTTTTTCAAAACTCTTTTAAAAAAATTCGAATTTCATTAATCTCTTAACACTGAAATCATAACAATGTGAAAACTAAACTATCTCTTTGAGTCTAAGTCCGGTCATGACATTATAATAGTTAGTCGACCATTGCCTCCCACCGCACAAGCTAAAATATTGCAAAATTAATTCATTTTAGCAAAACTTTAAGAAGTGGCTAGTTATGAGTAGACTTTTGCAACTTAAGGTAATGGAAACATACTTTAATAAGCTCATAGAGTTCACATATAGAGAAGAAATGTGTAGGAGAAACTTGGCAAACACAAGCAAAGTAATTATACTAGGCGTGCACCCTGTTGTAACTTACTGATCTTTCTATGATGCACTTTAGGGAGCTTCACTAAACAAACAACCACCTAAGAAATTAAGCAAAACCACTGCTGCTGCTCTATCCTGTAAGATGTCTTCAAACATACCTTTGAAATACTAGAGTTCTTCCCTTAAGTGGTTTCGTAGGGCAGCCAACTTTGAAACTGAGCAATCTAGATAGAGTTGTGCTCGTGTTAACGTAGGAAGAGGGAGAGAGTTTAAAATACCTAAGTGCCAAGTTTGGATTTACAGTTACTCTCAGGTAAGGCTTAACTACGATACTCAGTCCGACGCCACACTAAAGAAGGTTCATAGTCCACGAAAAGTCAGAACACTACCAAAGTTTTTAAATTAACCGACAAAGAAAGCTACCTAGGGCTATCATACTAACAATAACCTAACTATTTTCCCTGTCAAAATTTCCAAAACTTATGCAAATAATCCCCACTCAGTTGCACATTGCTCTTCGAAGTCAGTCATAGTGCACTCAGGATCTGCCTTCAATCTCTTCTTCAAATCCTTCATCAAAGTCTTTTTCTCTTTCGGTTTCAGAGAAGCAGGTGTTCTTTTAACTTCAATCTTGTTACCCATAGCATCAGAACGTTCTTCCTTGAAGGCAAGATCTAACTCAATAGCTTCGGCTGCATATGCAGTCCAATCAGCATCACCCTTGATATCACAGGTATTATTTGCAACCACCCAGGTCTCTCTGGTAGTGGCGTCAGCAAACTCTTGGTTATGTGTAATTAGAACAACTCCACCTCCGAAGTCATTAATAGCACCTGCTAATGCACCAAGAGCCTCCCTGTCCAAGTAATTTGTTGGTTCATCAAGAATGATCAAATGTGGCTGGGACCAAGTACAAGCCGCCAATACCACTTTAACCTTTTGACCCCCAGACAACGAACTAATTCTGTTGTGTGTTGCTAACTCCCTATCTAGACCAACGTTCTCGAAGTGTTGTTCTACATTTGCCTTTGAAAGAACTCTTGCGAAAGCACTCTCTTGAGCCGCTTTTCTTCTATCTACCTCATCCAAAAGTTTCTTGAAACCAAGATCTTCCAAGTCAGCTCTAGGGTACCACATATTCATGTCCTGGGACTTTTTCTCAAAGGTTACTTCATATTCGTAAATCTTTCCTTGCTTTCTGCGCCCAATGATTCTATCTACTACACGTTTTTCCTTAATTTTCTTACCATCTTCATCTTCATATGAGACAACAATTGGAGTCTTCATGATTTTTCTTTCTTCGTCACTAATCTTAACTGTACTCTTTTGAAGAGCTTCCTTATCTTCTCCACCACTATATCTCCACATGATATATTCTGTTGGAGTCTTACTTAAGTGTTGCTCAATGTGGTGAAACGCGTGCTGCGCCACATATGCAAAGTTACAGTTCGGATGTTTGTAACACTGCCCCCTGGATGGCTTTAATTCTCCAGTTAACAGCTTGATCATAGTAGATTTACCTGCACCGTTCGCTCCTACACACGCTACTCTACTTGCCATACTCACTCTTATATTGACGTTTCTCAACTGCGGTTTCTCTTGTCCAGGATAAGCAAACTCTACATCTGTCATTGACAAGATAGCTCTTCCTTTACTCTTTACTCCATCAAGAGGACCAGGAAGAGGGAACTTAAACTTCAAACTACTTGCAGAAAGGTCGTAGTATGCTTTAGCATGAGGAAATCTTTCAACAAACTTGGATAGGTTTCCAACGTAGTTATTCAACTTCAGAGCATCAAAGTGAATAATGTGAGTTGCAACATTGTCCAAGAACTTCGTGTCATGAGAAACGATTAAACTCGTGACGTTCTGACAAGGGGTTCCAGTTAGGTAGTCCACAACCCACTGGACATTAACAACATCCAAATGATTTGTTGGCTCATCCAATAACCGGATATCTGCTTTTCTCAGCATAGCTCTAGCAAGGGCAAGTTTCATCTTCCAACCTCCAGAAAGTGAAGTAATTGGTCCATTTTGCATTGCGTCAGTGAAACCAACCTCAGTAAGAATATCTTTCACATCCTTTTCAGTGATAGTTTCTTCTTGGAGTGTATCCAAAGTGAATTCAACAACATTCATTCTTGCTTGAGAGGCCTGAATATCATGCTCTACAAAGACAGTTTTCAGTTCGTTCACTGGAAACCCTTCTAACTGACCATTGGAAATAGATCTTAGCAAGGTAGTTTTACCAGCACTTTTTGCAGCCACGATACCATATCTCATACCTCTTTTCAAGTACAATCTTGCGTTGTTCAAAAGAATCCTTGAACCATAAGCTAGTGAGAATCTGCAATCACAAAGCTTTTCAGCGTCATCCTCTTCTTCTTCCATTGTTTCCTGAGAGCTTGTATCAGCTTTGAACTCTTCCTTTAACTCGCTCCAAAGAGACTTGGACTTGCCAGCAAGTTTCAAGATAGGGGTCATATCCTCTTTCCAAATCTCATCCTTCACATCCTCTTCCTTGGATAGGAAAGCTAGAATCTTAGCAGAATATGAGGCAAGCTTGGAATTCTTATCACTAAGGATTCCCTTCTCAAGAAGCTTATTAATGATCTCCTTTTCATCTCTAGGTTCCATAACAGCCTTTTCTCCTCTGTTAGATATGTTTAGCAGCTCTTGGTGAGCAGCCGCGCAACGCGACCTGCACTCAGGATCTGCTACCTCTTCCTTGGCTCTTGCTAAATGTGGCTCAAGAACAGGCATAAACGGTGCAACATCAGCAGGGTTTTCTACCAACTTAGCCATATTCTCCGTAATAACTGCACACTTTCTCTTGGTTGCCACTTTTCTTTCCTTGAAACCACGATCCAACAAGGGAACAGTAATAGCAAGAGCAGATGCAGTTACAGTCTGTACGAATGTAGTAGCTGCCAAATTATGCACACATTCTTCAACTTCTTCGGGAGTTGAAATAGCAGAAATCAGCGTTGGGATAAAAGGTTCCACATCTTTATTGTCAATTGCTGCACAGAGTTTTTTCAAAGCCTTCGTTGCTGCCTTCTTCACCTTCTTGTTACTGTCCCACATTAGTCCAGAGACAACTGGAACAATTTTTACCATAAGATCAGCAACCTGATCAGGCCCGCAAGCCACGAACAAACTTAACACGGTTAAGGAAAGAACCTTCACTTGCCATTTAGAGGATTCTTCAGCAAGTCTAAGAAGGTCCTCAAACACGAGAAGAACCGCGTTTGGTGGGAACTGTTTCGCAAGAGCCTTCGAGGCAGCTTCTGCAGCATTTCTCACGTCTTCACTCTTTTTATCAGCAGCAAGTTCGACGATAGGCTTCAACTGTTCATATAAGAATGGTACGGACGAGGCCTTTTGCTTCTTCGCAATGTTTTCCACCAAGATTAACGCACCTTCTTTTTCTTTCGCATCTTTTGTTGAAAAGAGAGCGACAAGCTTGGCAAGTTCTCCAGAGGACTCAAATTTCGCAAGGTCTAGACTTTTGGCAATTTCTGCTGCGGCGGTTTTCTTGTCTTCTACACTAGTGGCTGCTACAATCGGGGAGATCATTTTATTCTATCTGTGGATTCAATAGTTTTGTTTTGGGATTTGGGTTTAGGAAATTTATATTCAGTCGGCCACTAAAATCGAATGGACAAGAAGTTTCATTAGCTAAAGCTAGTTATGGCTGATTTCCCCCCTGAACTCTTATCTTAACAGCTAGCTGCTAAGGTAGCGCGTCACCAACACCCCGCTAGAGTGAATCTTATAAATTTTGGGTAATTACGATTTGTGCCTCTACTCCTTAAAGGAAAAACTTTGGTAAATAACATATATTCAATGTTTACATCAGATTCTGCGATCAACTTGTGTTCTAAAAGCAATGCTCTCGAGTGAAAATACAAATAGGTCAGCGAAGAAGGTTTTCTGCTACAGACACGCTACTTTTAAGTAACACACAGAACTCAGTTATTACAAGATGTAAATCTTACCGATGCTTGACGCCAATACAGAGTAGATTAATCTTGGTCTAGAAAACCCAGGGTATACAGGAACAAGTGTAGATGTAAATTCAATTCAGTACCTTGTGGTTTATAACATTTCGTTTCACTTGCAGATAATTATACTTTTATAATTAAGACAGAAGGATTCTAAAAATGTAGAGAGGGATAATTCCGTTGATTGAATTCTTAAGAACTGAATCTAAAGTGAAAAGGTACTCTCCAATGAACTAATGCTGTTTACGAGTTTGTTTCTAATATTTCTACAAGTTATAGCTAGTTTTACTCAGTTTGTTTTATACTTATGTTTTCATCATTCTTCTTGAATACCATAATGTCTTTTCTGATTTCAGTCTGCACTACAGTAAAAACAAAATTTATTTCTTTGAGATGGACCGCTCGGATCCCACGTAGCATAGACGCACACTTGCTACACTAGATAACAGAATAAATGCCACTTCTCTTAAAGCTGGATGAATCTTATTTTCCTAAGTAAAAATTTGTTGAGATCAAGGCTTCGTGTTCTGAACAAGGCCTGATGAAAAAAATTCCCATGTCTCCATATCATATTTAGGGACGCAAAATGATACCAAGAGACTTAGCTTTTGTTGAAATACTTTATGGTTTAATATTTTACTTAAGCCTAATCAAATATAATATAAACGGGTTTAAGCACTAGAGCTGACACTTCATCATAAATCATACTATACTAGGATAAATGCCACTATGATTCCAATCAGAATATCTTGAGGACTAAATGAAATAGATATCATTGTAAAATGTACCTCACTGACATAGCCAAGGTGTTATTATTTCCAAAAGCCTCAGCTTGTACTAGTTAGTTATTATATAATATATTTGCACTCAGTAATTTTTTGATGCATAAATTTCAGAGAAATTTCGATTCTACTAGTACAGTGTCAGACCTCGATCTAAAATATCTCCTCCAACAAACTTTAACCTATGGCCTAGTTGTAGCAAAATTTTGAATACGATATTCCTGTACGAATAATTTCAACAGGAAAAAGGCTGCAATGATCAGGGCTACCAACGTCAATCTGGACAAGGGTAAAATATTGTATTAGCATATTTCCGTCTGTTATATCAAAATTATGTCAACAAACGAGACTATAATGGCCTCAATGTTTTTCTCTACAACATGGAATTTACAGAGCAGCATATTGCTGCATTATATTGATGAGGTGAATTTCAAGGAGGTGGATTTGTCATGGGAAAGCATAATAAGGAGATGCCGCAAAAGACTAAATGAACCCTAAAGAATAAAATGAAGCTTGATGCCAAAGTTGAATTAATGCCAGACGTTGAAACAGTGCACGTATGTTTTGCACGTGTATTTCTAGTTGGGGTTATTATAGTCACCTCTGCTCCCTGACAAGACACCGGATTTGATAAGAATTATCAATAAATGTTTTCATTCTGACTATAAATAAAAGAATTAGGATTTTGATCTTCATCAAATTATTCTCGTTTTGTTCTGGTTATTACCTTACCACCAATAATCACTAAAATGATTGGGGAATTATCAGAATCAATAATTGAAACAAACATGGCCAAAAATTTTATTGACAAATTATCATCAAATCGTATCCAACCCCTATCTCAGACAAGCGCCCGACTGTAAAATTTTACTTTACGGGTTCTTGGTAGTAAGTAGCTATTCTACCATCAACCAAATACAGATTACGAAATGTAATCAGGTTTTTTTTCGAAGTATAGTAACAGCTAATTTCACCATACCATAATGCGATGGTGGATTCAAGTATACTTTCTGCTACTAAGCCAGCTCTATCAGTAAAAGAATTTCTGAAGATATTGATATAAAGAAACCTAATAGACGAATATTGCTAGTTTTTCTGTTCTAGAAGCCCATCTCAAAATGGTAAATCTCTATTTAAGCTATCAATAAGAGTTCCAATATAATATTAACTTGCGAAGCTTACAGAGTTGCCTCAACATGCAGATTTGGTTGTTAAGTGAGAACCCGGGAAACTGAAAATTAATATTATTAATTAGAGAATATAATGAACTTAAATGATGTTACCATGTAAAGCCACTCCTACGTATTTTCAAAACCAACCTGATATTATAGACAGAAAGCGTTAAATGCTTCCATTCTAGGAGTACTCTTCAATGATGCCAGAAAATAACGAGTCGTTGCGAAAAGAAGTCATAATCTGATAGATAAAACTAGAGTCATCTCCAACAATCACCATCGATAATTACTTCTGCCAAACTCTTTGTTCCCTCTAAGAATATATTTCAGCGTTAATTATTCTTACGGTATTAAGTATTAGCAGTAAATAAAGTTAATAACAGGGTGAATATTATAGTTTTCTGTACTTTCAGCATCAACGCACTTATCACAGCATATGCTAATGCCCTATTTGCAGAATACTGTAGCTTCATTACATAAATTCTATCTTTACTTCCCCAGAAGCTGCCCTGGTTGGTACAACAAGAAACAATTTTTCTTATCTTAGTTTCCTGTAATGAATTAAGCCTTTGATCCTAACTCTTACTCCCCCTTTCTGAAAAATACTATCTAGCTACCATTACATGTTCTGTAACTATTGCCTGCTTCAACACTTTTCGTTCGCCAATTCCTGCTATTTTCCCTTTTTCTAATCCAGGTATTTACTTTGCTACTACTGTGTAGGTGACTAATTTTGAGGTCCGGCTCTCCTAGTGTTCCCCCTCAGATAACAAAAAATACCTATCATAGAGACTTTTTAAGACTATGGATATTGTCCAAATTTCTGAATCATAAGGAAAATATGTTAATTGTTATATCTATCATATTTAAAATCAAACTCTATACTGAACCAAGAGTAATAACAGCAACCACAATTTTGGTATTAACCCTGTTTATTTATATTTTTTCTAGATGCTGAAACAGAAACATTATTATCGGATATATTGGGAACAAATGATATACCAAATCTGATTTCAATAGTAATTTTGAGTGAAACTTAGTTAATTATAGTTGATGGCTCTGTTAAATACATTAGAGATTCAATGTTGACACATATACCTATTTCACTAGTTCGAGCTAAATCTTAGTGAAGGACTAGACAAGTGTTTGACCCATGGGATCATTAGGTTTTAATTTGTATCTAATTTGACCTACAATTTTGCCAGAAATATTTCCATACTTTGTTTGTTGCACTCGTTCACTCTAATAAAAACTTATGTCTGTGCTCAGAGTAACCTGGTGGAGTATCTGGCTCAACTTTGAAGAACTTACTAGAATCCTTCAGTTTTGTAGTTCCTGATCATATATTGATGTTAAGCCAAAGTACACGTTGCTTCGCCTAAAAAGAATATAAGAACAGTTTGAACGGGAATATGGTGGTGTTACAGTCTATTATATCAAATATCCGCAGGGTATAGAAGGTATTGGTGTTATGGAGATTTCATTGGCGCTATTAATGATTTAAGCTTGGTGAACATCAATTTCATAGCGCAGTTCATTGGGTTTGATAAGAATCCAAGAACATAACCCAACTCTCTTGTTCTCTATTGACTTCAATATAGAAGTGACTAAATAAGGATAGGGGAGCCAAATCTACTTCTGGAAGAGCTTCAGGGTTTATTGTTTAATGACGATATAAATCTGGATAGCTTTGATCTATAACAGATAGAATAGTTTATATAGTTTGATAGATGGCCTATGTGAACTTTTTACAAATGGTTCAAATTCATGATTCCAATTGTTAAATGTATGAATTCCTATGTGAAGTATTTTATGTGTTAGTGTCCTGGCTATCTTTTATGCTTCCCCGGAAGCAAGATACATTATTATTGTTGGTTATCATGCTTAACTCAAACTATTGGAGTCAGACTCTGATAATTTTTTTTCTCGCCGTGATTGCAGGTACGGAAATCTTAACATATCGCGAAATAGACGGCAATCATGTTAAGATTGATAATGTCACTATTTTTTCGGTGATTCACAAATCTTTTCCCGAATCTTAATATCAAGTCTTGAATCTATTTTTGTTGAATCCTTTACATTTTGTTATTGGAATACGTTTATCATGCTAGAAAATTATTTAGAGTCAATATCCAAATGTTTCCTTTTTAGATTCAAGTACCTTAAGGTACTACTCTATTCTATTATTTTTAGGGCAATCTGTACTTTGGGTCAGATATTCCAAGACTAAAAAGTTGCTTCTCAGGAGTTTTTTGAGTTGTAATGAATAAAATATCTTTTCTGGGGCTCTTTTACTTGTATTTCTAAACATATAGGACTGTTATGAATTTGAAAGCGATGAATTTATGTTAATCACCAAATACAGTCAATTTGTGACATATTCATTTTATATCAAATAGAAAATACTAGAGAAAGGGGTTACAAAACTTTTTTAAGCTTACAGTTGTAGATTTTATATTATATTTGTGACTCGTAGTAGACAATATTGGTTTTCTTTTGATTATGAAATGGTGTTCACAACTGAATAGCCCTTAGTTTAAAGAAAACACTATAATGATCATATTATCTACAATACCTTTTCAACTCATATACAAAACTCAAAATAAATATTGCAAACCAAACCTAGCACCTACTCACAAAGGAATTTATAGGATTCAGGCAATATAAAGAATCAAAAATTCTTGATTACTGAAAATAACGCATATAGTATTTGTTAGTTTTTGTCACGAAATGTTCCTCAAATAGAATATTATCACCCACAATTTGTTTCAAATTTAAAAAACCTTTCTAACCATGTGTTTCATCAAGATATTTGGTAAGAATGAGCACTTTAAACCCTAAAAAAGGCTAATTTTAAGGGTCCTTTTCACTAAGTTTACAGATCTCTAAAAAAACATACATTCAAACGTATCATCATGAAGAACAACTCTATAGATAATCTGATCCTTCTCAGACTCTAGGAATTTACCATACCTAGCTTCTCAAACTATTTTTCAGAATGTTTCTTCTCTGTTTAACTGTAACTGAGCTAAACTTCACACAGATAAGTCAAATGTTGAAAATCTGCACATCTGAAAATACGAAATCACTCAGTTTTGCTATGATCCCCTAAATTTTTGTACTAGGTAGCCCCCAAGCAACTAGAAGACACGGCCTGTAATCTTTAATTCTATGTTTTAGGAAATTTCTAATGTTTTTTTAAGAAAAGTCGATATTGGGGTAAAATGCTGCTTTTCTCAACATCAATCCGTGCAATACCTCAGGAAATACTCGTCTCCAGATTAAAGACATCTCACCAGTAGAAGTAGCGGTTCACTTTAGGTCTATAAATTAATTAGTTTAAGAATTAAAGGATTAGGGATAGAATTTGTAACAATGTTTCCAAGATTGTAGTAACTCTGAAAAAGAATACTGTCAAATGTCAAATATTCCTGAATGAGTGATACAAAGTAACAAAACATTCTGAGAAATGGTAGTCACCCAGAGGTATGGATGATTTAGGATTCCTCCGAGTTTTTTTGGAGAAAACTCCAAAAACTTCTCTATTTATCTGTGAAATAGTTATTTGCCTTAATTTAAATTGGTTTCAAACTCAACTTTAAAATAATCAAAACTTCAAATTTGTCAAATACGATAAACTCGGACACTAACCTTATCAGAGAAAAATTTCTGGTAGCTTAAGAAAGTAACAGATAAATTTTGAAACTTTTATTAGTTTTAACTATACAAGTCTCTGTCATATTAATTCCAACCCATATACAAAAATAGTTTTTTCTTAGTTTTACCCTTTATGAAGTATTCAAGAAAAATAGATTGCTACAAAGGTGACTGTTTTTCATTAAGGAGTATGTAGGTTTTAAATCAAGAAAACGTTTCTGGGTTACTTTTTGACCTATTTCAGAATAACTAGTAGCTATCTTGAGTCCGTACAAGTACCAGTAGTTCTTGTGTCTTATAATTCTGTTTCAAGTGTTTTTAGGAATAATTTTCATCCACAAAAAGAAATCATTCGATGTTCTTATCATTCTGGTATTATTTTAAAACTAGTTTGGTAGAAATTAATTTAAATTTGAGAATATTCCAACATTCTGAAAGGTACCAATAGTTATTGTGCTGCCTGTCGACTTTCCGTTAATACCATTTTACAATAACCTGTATATCTTGCCCGGTGGGGATAACAGGGAATGCTCTTAACTAAAACACATCTTAATTTATCGTTGACGACAAAGCAATAATAAACCCTAGCCATTATATTTATTGCTTTAAATGAAGTAAAGCCAAATAACATCTGTTTGCTCAATACACCGAAAAACATGTATAGCCCATCTACAAAACCTCATAATTTGATAATCTTGAGTTTACTATCGCACGCTTGTTTTTTATCAAACTGTGAAACCCTCGTATGATAGCTCATCAATTTAGTATAAGCATCCCTCTGAAAGAAATTATCCTTCAGTATAAAATACAGCATTTAGCTCTTCTAGTGACATTAAAGCATACCGCTATTTTCTAATTCATCTAAAATATTGAGCTGAGGAAACTTGATGCATTTTGTGAAAGCTAACTAAGAAAGAAAATGAACTAAAATTTGTTCCTTTCTATCGTTGATCTTGGTCTTTAAAAGTAGCTCTTTCTTAGAATTAAAGCAGAACTTTAGTTCTTAAGATATGTTGAGCTATGTACTATTTTAGCTGGAACTGAAGATTTCTTTAACCGGTAACTTAGCGCATCAGGTAGTATGCGAGCATCTGGTTGGTACAGAACCCGATGGAAGAGCTACTTGCCTATGTGGCATGTTAATCTTATCACTAAGAATCTCTTAATATCTATTTGGACTCAATAGAAGCTTAAATTCGCATTATACCAATTTTCCTAGCAAACCACTTTAAAGGCAATTCGCCCCTTGTGAGGACGTTGCGCATGACCATTTAATTGTCCCACTATTTTGAATGTATAAAATAAAAAACACTAAATTTCTGACAGAATATGAAATTGGATATCATGTAAGATATTTGTTAGTGTTAGTTTATTTGGGAGTTAACTTTGTTTAATTTGACAACCTGGAACTTTATATTCCGGGAGTAAAGCACACTCAACCAGACTAATTATAGTTTCCTTGATTAATATAAACCAGCGACTGATAAAGATCATGCAACTTACTATAGATTTGATTAAGCAAATTCTTAATACACAAAACACTACAGGATACGATTTAATCGAGTCCCAAATCCCATACACTTTTGTTTGCCGCCGTCGAGACGATGAACACCACGGTGACTGTATTCCATAAATTCTCCGTGCGAAAACTATAATGATGACTAGACTTAAGTGTGGGCACCAGTATTAGTTAAATATTGTGCCCTAGATAGGTGTAATTTGCTTAGTAGAAGCTTTCTAGCTTTCTCTACACTGATTGAATGGGTTCAATTCGGCTAACCAATTGACTCTTGCTTCAAAGGCTACCTTTAACATTTTTTATCAACTGTTTTTAGTTTGATTAAGATTTTACTTCACTTATAAATACTTTGTTTTTGACTTGTTGATTGACTTGGGGGTCACGTGTTTTGGTTCTTACCGGCTGTGAGCTCTAAGTTATCAAATCATAAAGTTATGATCTTTGGATATGGTTATTGGATATGTTATAACCTAAATAATTTTTTTCAAAATAAACTTAGGTGTATTAACTACTAAGTTAATTATTTATATTGTTTATATTAAGCAATATATTTATATGGGGTGCTCGAATAGTTTCTCATACAGGATCTAAATTTCTAAATAATAAAGCGAAATTTCTAGAAATGCACCATTGGAATATAAGAAATTATCAGCTGAAGCTATAAAATATCAAATCCACAAACAACAAATAATGAAAGTTTTAAAAACCTTGACAAAGAACGTACAAGCAACAAAATCATTAGCTTATGCACAACCTAGTACCAACTTTAACTTTATCCGATCCTTTGCAAGCCAAGCAACTGGTGATGTTATCGGAATCGACTTAGGAACCACTAATAGTTGTGTGGCTGTGATGGAGGGTTCAAATCCTAGAGTAATAGAAAACGAAGAAGGATCTAGAACAACTCCTTCAGTTGTTGCTTTTGCTGATAATGGAGAAGAACTTGTTGGCCTTCCAGCCAAAAGACAGGCTGTTACAAACCCAGAAAACACATTCTATGCAACTAAGAGGTTAATTGGTCATAGATTTAGTGAAAGCGAAGTGCAAAAAGTAGCTTCTATGGTCCCTTACAAAATAGTTGAGGCAAGTAATGGAGATGCTTGGGTTGAATCTAAAGGGAAAAAGATATCTCCAAGTGAAATTGGATCAAAAGTTTTGAGAAAGATGAAAGAAACCGGTGAAAAGTTCTTGGGTAAACCAGTCAGCCAGTCAGTTATAACAGTTCCTGCATATTTCAACGACAGTCAAAGACAAGCAACAAAAGATGCAGGAAAGATTGCAGGTTTAGAAGTATTGAGGATTATTAATGAACCCACAGCAGCAGCTTTGGCGTATGGTCTAGATAAGGCTGATTCAGATCAGGATAAGATTATAGCCGTGTATGATTTGGGAGGTGGAACTTTTGATGTTAGTATTCTAGAACTTTCTTCTGGTGTTTTTGAAGTTAAAGCTACAAATGGAGATACTCTTTTGGGAGGTGAAGATTTTGACGAAGCTCTAATGCACCATTTACAAGGTGAGTTTAAAAAGCAGGAGGGAATTAGTTTGGAGAATGATCCAGTTGCTACTCAGAGATTAAGAGATGCCGCAGAAAAAGCTAAAAGAGAGCTTGATGGACTTAAAGAAACTGATATTAACCTACCTTTTATAACAGCTGATCAAACTGGACCAAAACATATGGTAGGTAAAGTTTCACGTGCACAGTTCGAACACATTGTTGCTGATTTGGTTGAAAGAACAAGAAGTCCATGTAAGAAGTGTTTAAGTGATGCTGAACTTTCTCAAAGTGATGTCAATGAAGTTATTCTAGTAGGTGGAATGAGTAGAATGCCAAAAGTACAAGATCTTGTAGAAGAAATATTCGGAAAAAAACCTTCAAAGAGTGTAAATCCTGATGAAGTTGTTGCAACTGGAGCTGCTATTCAAGGTGGGGTTCTAAAGGGAGATGTCAAAGATGTCTTGTTGCTTGATGTAACTCCGTTGAGTTTAGGTATTGAAACTCTAGGTGGTGTTTTTACCTCATTGATCGAAAGAAATACAACCATTCCTACAAAAAAAAGTCAAGTATTTTCAACAGCTGCTGACAACCAGTCTCAAGTAGGAATTAAGGTTCTTCAGGGTGAAAGAGAGATGGCTAACGATAATAAGCTGTTGGGTAACTTTGACCTTATTGGTATCCCACCTGCTCCTAGAGGAATTCCACAGATTGAGGTTACTTTCGATATCGATGCAAATGGTATTGTAACTGTAAGTGCAAAAGATAAAGGAAGTGGAAAGGAACAAAGTATTAGTATTCAAAGTTCAGGTGGATTGAGTGATGCTGATATTGAGAGAATGATCAAGGAGGCTGAAGAGTTTGCTGATCAAGATAAGCAGAGGAAAGAAAGCATTGAAATTAAGAATGACGCAGATTCACTTATATATTCTACAGAAAAGAACTTGGTAGATTACAAGGATAAGATAGGTGCAGAAGATAAGGAAGCAGTGGAGAAAGCAGTTGCTGAAATGAAGGAAGCAATTGAAAGGATGGAGAAAGATTCCGGATCAATTTCTATAGACGAGTTAAAAGAAAAGCAAAATGCTCTTCAACAAGCCTCTATGAAGATAGGGCAAGCTATTTATGGAAACCAAGGAAGTTCTGACAATACTTCATCAGATGAAAACGTTAAAGACGCAGAGTTTAAAGATAAAGATGATAAGAAGAACTAGATATCATAACCCTTAAACCTGGTGTTTGTTAAAGAAAAAATACAAAACCACTTTATAGTCTTTATAAACCAAAATTATCAAATAATAGATGCTTTTAACTAAACGCTACACATATCTAAAGATCATCTTTTTCATCCTCTAGCGTGGGTGCAGCAAAGTGAGCCCTTATAGCATCAACCAATCTCTTTGCCCAAGTTGCATCTATACCCATCTGAATCAACTCCTGTTGAGTTATTTTTCTCAGATCTTCCATCTTTACTAAGTCATGCTGCTCAAATATTGTAATAATATTTTGCATAACTTTTCCTTCTCTCTCTGGATCAAATGAGTTCTCTAGAAATAATATCAATCCGTTTTCCATATTACTCATTGGTCCAGTGTGCTCAACAAAGCCAGCTTGAATTTGACTCTGGTGTCTTAGAGCAGCTAGACTTGGATGATGCTGAGCCAAATCTCTTCCTGGATTTTCTCTTCTTCTAGTACGTCGAGTTCTTGTTCCTGTGTACTCTTGATCAAATTTCACAGGAATATTTCTCAGGTCCCTTCTATTTGCACTTATTCTTCTTATATTTGAAAGAGCTTGAAACCTTTGTGCCGGAGAAGCGTTATTTTTCTTAGCAACTTTTTTATACTGTGCTTTTATTTTATCTCTGCTATTTATTAAGTTAGATAAAAACCCAACAACTAATTTTTCTGTGTTCTCTCTTGTTTCTGGATTATTTAAATCTCCAGCTACTTTATCAACTAATCCCTTTGCAACTTGAACTCCTGTTCCAAAAACTCTATTCATATTCCTTAGAGTTGGTGACTCAGATATTTGTTGAGTATTGGTCAATATAGTTTCTATTTCCCTACTAAAAGTGATATCTCTTGGTCCACTTTCTATTTCTGATAACATTCCATCACTCATAAGAAAATTCAATGCAGCTCTTGCAAAGTGATTACAGTTATTATTAAATACATGGTACTTTGAAGTCTTGAACTGTTGCTGCATCTCTGCAGAAGAGATAAAATGTTCAAATTCTTGCATACTCCGAGAAGTTGTGTTGACAAATACAGACTTAGTTGGTCTTCTACCAAATACCTGTTCAAAATCTTCTGGTTTCTTTTTCTCTATCCTGTATCCATAGTAATATTCAAATCCATAAACAGCGACAGATGTGTGCCAGAACCCTTCCACCTAAAACGTGTCAAATTCATACAAAAGGATATACTTTGGAGCCAAGAACCCCTTCAGATAAAGTATCAGCTAATCCATAAGATAGATCATATACATTTAAATAGAATTCAACTTCATCTTGTGCAAAACTCATTCTTGTACGTCTTATTTTTGGCTTTCTTCGAAATTCAGAGCGTTTGCAGGAGAAATCTATCTGTATTTTATTTATGGCTATATCAGACACGTTTTGGACAATTTTCTATATCTGAATGTTGAATTACCCAAAATTAAATAAGATGTACATCAATCAGATACCGAGTAGATGGCAGAAATATACTACATATGAACATATATTGTAAAAGGAAGCAAATAGTTTTATACTATAATATAGGACTAAAAATAGTTATTGCCCGGGTAGAAATGAATTCCCAATTATTTTTGGAAATTCCGGTCATATGTTATACTTTTTGGATATGATGAGGTAACAACATCTGGGTATCGAGAAAACCTAAACATAAACCTTGAACCCTTTGTCAAGTATTGTAAATAGACACAGAAAAAAAAGCCTCTACTATATGAACTTTTGTAATTTTCATATAACGCTTAGAAATTTCATAACAAGTTCCAAATTAATTTTAAAAGTTTTATGGCAACCTATTGTCATATCTACTTAGATTGTGCATTCTTACGAGATCTCACAATGCTCCATACATGGATAATAGATTCTCAGGTTAGTTGGAACTATCAAGAACATGTTCTATAGTATTAAACCGAGCAATGGAAGAAAAGTACTTAATTGGGTTGAGTCCCCACGTGGACAAGATAATTATGTTTGTCCACGCAAAGCCTAGTGGTGTCCTGCAGCTCTTAAAAAAATAGCTTTTCTAATTATGTGTTTCGCATAAGTTGCCGTTTCTCAATCTCTCCATTATTTTTTTGGTTAATAGAATCTGAATATGCATTAATCAGTCCTTTTAGATCCGTTCAACTATATGAGAAGAGAGCCCTGAAACTGAGGACATGTTTCAGGAAGAATCTCGACATTATCCTGGAATACAAATTATGCAACATAACTCTCATCAGCAAAAGGAGCAAATTTCCTACGAAGAGACAGAGTAAACATAATGGCCATATATAAGCTAAAAAGATTTTTCACATGTCCATGAATCTAATCTTTGATTAGGCTCTTTTTCCCTCAAAGCGACTGAAACAGAAAGAACTGTTAAGTTGTTTGTTATAAAAGTTTTCGATTTCAAGTGTATAGCAATGCAGACTCTAAAGTACCTCACACTGCGATATATCTACGAACTATGATAACTCAGTTTTAAAATGAAACTTAGCTAAGACATAGTCAGGTGCCAAGTTTCTAGTTCAAAAATACATGTGCTTAGAAATCAGTTTTGTGTCTAGGAAAAAAATTACGAACAATGCACTTCTAATCATAATTTGTTGTTCAAGGAGTTATTTACGTAAGTTTAGATTCTTTCTGGTTCACTCATACAAATTGATAGAATTTTCATTCCACATAGAATATGAGAGGAACCCAGCAAGAGAAAAAAAAACAATTTTGGATCCCTATTTTAACCTAGTAATAAGAATCTAACATGGGTTACTTCGGGTGCTGATTTTCTGTCTTTGATACAGAGTCAGAATTATTCACACTATTAACGATCGTTTCACTGAACTAGATAAACTATTTAATATACCCAAATTAGTTCTTTTCTGCCTAACTATTATAATTTGTGGACATTGAATTTTACTGAAGGAGAAAATTCCGCTGCTAAGCCACTGGATGTAAAATAAATTTTTGCTGTTACTATATAGCTTAAGAGAATATCCCGGGTCTAATTAACAGGCTTCTTTCACTGCAAAGATTCTAAGTCCTCAGCTCAGCTGGTGCAATAGCTTGTTGAGTAGTTTCATATCATTGCTTTTTCATAATTATCACCAGCAAATAACTTCTTACTGATGTCATGTTTTGAAACTATCATCTACCTGTTGAAAAAGAAAATCTTTGGATTCTTGTTTAAAGCTCTAGCAAGAGGAGTCATTTCAAAATTCTAGGTTGGTTTTTTTTAAAGATTAATTTAAGCCAGTTTTGACCAGATCAACAGACCTTTTTATGAATTTTTTTCTCTTGATTTATGTTTATACCCTCATTCTTGAGACTTCTCTTCAATTCCATGTTTTTGCTCTTCTAGTCTACATCACCCTCATAACCCTCATTAGATAATAATGTGAGAGGAATTGTGCAAACTGTTTGAGTATTTCCCTTTCTGTAATTTAGAGCAACCCCAAATAAAACCAACCTCTTGACCTATCTATGGTACTGAAGACCTTAGTATACACGAGAATCTCTAATCTTGGGCTCGGTTAGGGTGTCGCTTTAGCAAATTTTGTATTTTGTTTTGATTCTGTGTGATAATCTCAGAATAGTAACAGAAAAAACATGGAGAGGAATAAGTTAAGAAGAAAAGTATTCAGATTTGAGGTGAAAAAAATTATTCAAAAACTTAAGCTGAGATTCTCAACCCTGACTAAACCTCACCTATATTCATCAATAATAGAGGTGGTAAACCTCTATTTTTGAGAATTTTCTCTAAACTCAGTATAGGTTCTCAATAGGATCTCACTCTACTTTGCCAAATAGAACATCCTAGGACTTTTTTGGACGGGCTCTCCAACCGGAGCGAGTGCGTGAGAGCCAACTCAAGCACCTTGTATATGTGAGGTAGATATATAATACGCGTCCTATAAATTTTTAGATAAGTAGTCATATCGACAACGGTGGGTTTTTAAGCAACTATGAGAATTAATTAAGTTATCCAATGACACCTGCGAATTTTCAACAAGGAATCAAAATGAAATCTAACCTTAGAGTTCTGTGTAGATGAACACTAATCCACTTAGGACCTAAGTATGTAAACAAATAAAACTTAAGAATTTATAAGGGAAATAAAATTTTTATATTCATAAACACAGAAAAGGGAGTCCTTACTTTAAGATAATACGCTGAAGTATATTGGTTAACCTGCTCAACCGCATAATTTATATCAACCTATAAGCTCAAAGTACATTTTATTCAAATTATATTAGTTTTTGACCAAGCTAAAGGCTTTGCTCAATCTGTTCCGTCAGGGATAATAACTCTATCTGCAAGTTCATGATCGCCATCAGCTAAGCAGAAGCTGAGAAACCAGTTGTCATAAACGAAATTATTAGTTTCTCTATTCAAGACATGTTCATCACTTCTTCCCACTTTTTTTTCACATTACAGGTTATTTTTGCTTTGACTCATCGTTCAAATCCTTCACTTGTAGGAAAATTCCAAAAGGACAGTAACAAGTAGTAATTTATGTTTTCAACTGCCAAGTAAAGTAACAGCCTCAAATGACTTACCTTAGACGGAACCGTCACAATTTCATCCCTATAATTGATAACTTCGCGTTCCTAGAAATTTTCTTTTTTTGAAGAAATTAATGCTGGTGCTGATGGCGACTTCTCATACATTGTTTCTTAAGAGAAAACACTACTTTAACATACAAAAAATCTAGCGCGTTAGTGGATAAGCATCTGTGTTAATTGCAATTATCAGTGTAAAACTACTGTAAACTGTTACTAAGCTACTTATACTTTAAAAAACCATGGTTTCATATTAAAGGCCCCGCAATGAATTATGTCCTACTCATGCCAACTATTCAACTTAGTTTCATTGGGCCAAGTAAGCACTGTAGGGAGATAGGAGCTGCAAAGGGAAAAGACAACATATAGGCTACCGATCCAACAGAAAGTTGTTAAGTGATCTTTATGAGGGCTTCCATGAGATCTCCAGGAGTTCATAGCAGACCCTATGTGTAACTTGGTTTCTTGAAGTCACTACCAAAATTTGCGAAATGTTTCAGCTCGTGTAAGAAAGTGTGTAAGTTTAGTGGTTTAATCCGAGTTCAAGGCAGGTTAATCATATATCCGCTCATACTTTGTGAAGGACGAACATGGACAGGACAAGATGATAAGAGCTGCAAACATGCGGTACTAGTCTGGTGAAGCTAACAGATTAGCGAATTACTTGGGCCAAAGACTTAGGAATCGATTCAGCATATGAAAAAGGCTCTAGTTCCAAACATGGTGTAGTTATATAGTTTTGCATATAGAAATTCTGGCGTTCATTAAAACTAATCGTAATGATGTGAAAGCTCAAAAAATATTTAAGAGTATTGATGAATTTTCAACTATCGAGTTCCTGTGTTCGCTAGTCCATTTAAAGTAATACTTTTGAGCTTTATTCTTGTAGTTTTGTGTTGGAATTGACACTATTTATCGTGTCTAACATTTCCAGCAGGAAATTGCGAGTATTGCAAACAGAAGTACAAAAAAAGGGAAACGTTGAACAAATAACCCGGACTTGCTTCGCCAAAATCTTGTTCTGCGACTGCATCTGGATCAAATATGACTCAGTTTTCACACTAGCAGAAGACTTTGTAAAATACTCCACGAAATGAATCACACTCTTGTGTTTTCTAGCAAAAAAGAGAAACTCAAAATTCAATGCTGGCTCCCATATGCAAGGCTTGACGTAGGGTCAAGAAAGATCTTCTTTACAAACTATTTGACTTATCTGAGATCCGTTCACAGCTGGATGTTACTGTAATTAGTTTATTTACCAGGATAACTCTATTTCCCATATTCCACATCTTAAACTAGGAAGAATAAAGTTGACTCATCAGAATAATTTAGTTAAATTTTCGGCAGAAAGTGTTCTGACTCGTGAGAAAGAATGAGCAGAAGTTATCGCAGTTCCAAGTTTATTTAGCGAATAGTTCTTCTGCGAGACAATACTCTTCATTTTCGTTTAGAGCTTCGCCCTTCTTAACACATTCAATTAACCAGGTATATTTCACGAAAAATACACCTAGAATAATAAGAACACTAAATCTACTTGGCTTGAAAGCTCGGACCATATTAATATAGTTTCGAGAGACTTGTTGTCCAACCAGTACATGACTAGAACTGAAAAATATATAAAATATACGTGACTAAGGAGTTGAACTCGAGCAATACCAGAGCGCCACAACCGCTCGCCACTTTAGCATAGTCTAAACTCTTCTTGTCAAATCCATGGAAGTGAAATATCATTCCTGTGAAAATATCTCTTGATCCATAGGAAGAACCCTCTTTAATCATCTTCTTTATGAAAGCAGTAACTGAAGGCAATATGGCTGAAACCTTTGCTTCGAATTTTGGTTTCTTTGAAGTGGAACGCTGAATTTCTAATTTTTCTTTCTCTATAATCACATTTACTAAATATTTTTCTTCTCGCAACAACCTTAAAATGTAAATTAATTTAATTAAACTACTTGTTTTGGGCTGAACAATCTATCACAAAGGATGGATCAAGAACCTAAATTTTAAATGAGAACAAGAAATACTTTGCATGAAAACATCGATGCCAAATTTTGTTTCCCCCTAAGTTCTCAAAACAAAATTAAGTTTACCCTTTGCGTTCTCTAGTTAAAAGGTGTGTAACTGTTGCATCGAAATTAGCCAAGTATGAGCCTCCAAGTTCATCTATAAGCGTTTTCACCCTACGATTACAAACAAAAAAAAATTACAGTAACTTTTCATCTTTCTTTAATCCTGTTGAAGCGAAAACCAATCCTAAAGTAAGTATTTAACTAAGAGGAAACCTTGAAAAACATTAGCTTCGAAACACTTAAGTGGGCAAAACACCTCCTTTTCCACACTCTAAAGATAAAAGAGAAAAATATATACCGCAAAGATCCACTTTTTATTCACTACAGATATTTTTCTTTCAATTGCCGCAAAGTATTTCTCTGTTCCAACTTTATCAGCAACCAAGACCTTAACTGAATGGGACAAATCACTGAACTCACAATTTAAACATCATTTACGCAGAAAATGCTCCTCCTAGAAATTCAATTTTAGCCTTGAGTTCATTTTTTTCATCCTTGGAAAATCCTAATTTAATTTTGATTGATATTTTTACCCGTTAAACAAATTTTCATTGTATAAGTTTTAGCCGTTATTTTGGCATTCAAAGAATGAATAAGAATGTAAATGAAGATTTAGATAGAAGGAAGCCAATATTTGAAGGTATTGATTTAATAAAGTCATAAGCATCTAGAAAATGTTCTGGTTCGCTTGGAAAGATCCAATGTGGATATTCAGGAGTTTGAGCTAACTGTCCGCATACTGGCAGGTTTCTCTTTCAAGGCTGCTTCTGAAATTAGCACAGCAACTGCAAGTAAACAAGAGCTTTTGCATATTGAATTGACAAGTGAGAGAGATTTATACTTTTTGTACACTTTTGAAGTTACCGAACAGGATTTCCACTCTTTAAAAAAGGATCAATCTCTTCTTGTGGACTTTAAATCCTTTCCTTCAAAGCTGGTAGATTTGCTGCAACTTTGTGATAATAAGACATATTTTGCTGTTCTAGATCTCAAGTCAGGTGCCACGCTAAATATTGTAGAGGCAAATCAATTTAAACATTTGACTCATTTGAGCTTGAAGTTTGGCGTTGCAAATGATAAAACGTTAAAAAGATATCTGGCAGGTAGATTAAGACAGTATATCTCCAAGAGTCAACTACTTGCGGATAAATTGGTAAATTCTGCTGAAGCTCTGAATTCTAAGACACAAGATTTCTCTAGTTTGTCTATGGAATTTGAAAAGCTTAAACTCTCTGCATCACAGGCTAAGGAAAAGCTTCGGATTGATTTAGAAAAGAAATATGAAGGTATAATAAATTTGGAGAAGAAAACCTCGTTGAGTTCAATGAAAAATGCTCAAAATGAGTTTGCTAAGGAGTTGACTGACCTTAAGTCTACAACAAATGAAAGAATAAAAACTTTGGAAACTCGGCTCATGGAGAACATAGACAAGAATATAAAAAATGAAAAAGAAATTTCAAGTTTAGAAGCTGAGAATGAAAAGCTTAAGAATAAACTTAACATTGAAACGTCATCTAGCGAGGTAAATAGTGCTGAAGTTGTGCGTTTGCGGGAAAACAATTCTGGGTTGACCTCAAAATTAACTTTGTTGAGTAACGAAAATACGAAACTGGAGGTAACAAATGGGTCATTAGCTGAGCAGATTAAGGATAAAACTGAATCTCTCAATAAAACGATGGAGCTCTATAACGGTCTCAAGGAAAAAATGAAAGCTTTTGAGCAAAAGCTGGTTATGTACAAGGAATCAACTAAGAAGCTCCAGGAAAAGTTACAAGACTCGATAAATGAAATTCACAAGGGTAATAGTTTTATCTCAAACCTCCAGAACGATATCAAATCGTTAAAGCTCAAGTTAAAGAACCGTAACTTAGTTATTAAACAGCAAGAAAAGTATGTTGACAAACTCAAACATGAAGTAGAATCAAAAGAGAGAGAGAAATTTAATTTGGAAGCAGCTTTAAACAATGAAAAACTGGCAACTACGCAGTTAAAAGATATTTTAAAAGTAAGGGATGAGAAACTGAAAAGCTATGAGCAAGTTATGGACTCCAATAAGAACGTGATCAATTACTTAAACAAAGAAATCAACAAGCATGAGATAGAGCCTCTAGATATGGATCTTGGAAACAAAAAAATGTCTTACGACAGGCTAGAAACAAATCCGGGGTCTAATATGTCAATTTTCACTCAAATGATGCAAAATTATAAGATTGATGCTGGTCCCGAACCTGATACCACAGAAGACAGGCAAGACAGCTCTAAATATGGAGATTTAGTAGATGCCATTGGGTTTGATGCCCTTCCAGACCCTGAAAACTTTGAGTATTCCTCCTTAGATCAGTCCAAGTATATTATTTAATTGCCACTGTGTCCTCATAGGTAATAGATTGGTTTGTTTTATACTAGTAGCAATTGGACTCTGGTTAGCTACCTTCCGATTCATGATCCGCTGTTTTCTGTTTTGTGCCGTAGGCCCTGCATGTCGAACCAAATTTTTCTCTTATAATATTTGAATCACTATCAACCAAAAACGGTGGAAACTAGGCATTCGAAATGCTAAAAATTATCGAAAATTAATTGATAATTGTTTTGTTTCTGATTATCAATGCAAGACTGGACCACACCACATTCAGCAAAACGGTCCCCAAAACATGTATTTCATTTTCCACCGTATGAAAATTCATATAAAAAGACCGCACTACCCGGCAATAACTCTGGAATATGACACAGTAGGACCATATACCTCCAGTTATTGATAGTCACTTGATTATCAACAATCATTGAAAATGGTTGGGGAATTAGCAGAAGCAATCAATAAACAAAATATGTTAAAAATATTTATTGATAAACTATCAATAAATCAAATCCGATCCCTAGTGGGAACTCTAGAATGAGGTTAGTATTCAGAAATCCTACTCGAGAAACTTAGAGGAGCCCCTATTTTTTATTCCCGTTACCTTTACGACCCCTTTCTTCCTCCAATCTTTCTTGACTTGAGTGATTCCTAAGGTTTCACGTTTTCCCACATGTTTTGCACCGAGTGTAAGAACTTGAATAAAATGGAGATCCACACTTGGATAGGGTTTCTAGGCGCGTATGGATGGAGATTGCAGATAATGGATTTGCCAATTGGGCTGGTCTTACGAATGACTGAATTAATTCTGAGGATCATTTTTCCAGTTAGCACCTCAAATAACATGAAATCCAAATCCACCTGTCTAAACAAAGTTTCAATTACAAGAGAGTTAACACTCATGACAGGTTATAGATTGAGTACAAGCAGAAGCAATAAAGCAAATGTGTAAAGGTTATAATAAAATGAAATTAATATTTTAGGGCACACTCACTAAATTAATTTTACCTCTTTGTCCAGTCCTTCGCTAACACTTTAGTTAAGTTGCCATTTTCACGCGCTTCTACACATACAAGGTCCGAAGCTGCCAATAATTAAAGAAAATAAAAGAGAATAGCTGACTTTTTCGAGTTCAGCAAGTTCTCCTCATTCTTGATGTTTCTTGGCGCGCATATTTGTCAAGACTTGTTGTGTGACTCTATAATTTTAATATCTTTTGGGAAATTTCAAGGCATGAAATTCTAAAACAGGTGGATCTTAGATTATTTCTCAAGTCCTTTTTCGAATCTGACCAGAGCCCAAACCGGATTTTAGGCTCTTTCTCCATTCCCAGGAGTTCTGGAAGAATCCCCATGTCTCGACTATAAAGTGCTCTTTCTGAATCTTGATTCCCCAAGTCGTCAAGGCCTTAGGGGTAAGACACTCAGCCTTGAATGATTGACTCCGTGGAGTATTAGTCGTTCAAGTTTTCAGTGTCATGACAAGAAAACGTGCCGGGGGGTTGATTTGGTGGGTTCAAGTCCCACACAACGCAAGAAAGGGCTTTGGGTCAGTTATGTCCTCTTTGTAAGACCAAAGAGTTTCCAACCTCCAAGTAGGCTCATTCTAAAAAAAATTCTGATTCAATGCTATAGTACTGGTAGTAATGCCATATTGGAACCAGGCAAGAAATCGAAGATGGAAGAAATAAATGAGAAGACAAACAACCTCTCCATCTCAGAAGAGGAGGCCAACCAACTACCAGCAGACTTATTAGATCTTATTGATAATGCAGAAGAAGAAATTAAATCTAAACCTATATTAGAGACTACAACAATAACAACCAAAACCTTTATAGCCTTCCTAATAAAGACAATCGACAAACTTAATGAAACAACTCTTACTGAGACAATCGCTGAGGAACTAGAGAAAAACGAAAATGAAAGAATAAATAAGAATCCCAACTTGAAGCTTGGTTTTATTCGGGAGAAACTTTCAAAGAGCTATGAAGAAACCTGGGAAAGTCTAGGAATAGATCCTGCTCTCGGAGCGCATTGTCTGAATAACTTACACAGGTCTTTGAGTAATCCAAGGTTACCTGAAGAAAGTAAAAAGCAACTTGTCCATCTCTTAAACTCATTTAAATCTGCAGAGGAAAAATTCATCGGTATAAACTTACTTGGTAAAAAGGCTTATGATAAAAGACAGACAGAGAAGAAAGTTGTGACAGAACTGAAGCAAGAGATGCTATCAAGGATGGCTAGGATGAGTAATACAGAAAAAGGAAGGTATATAATTGAGATAAAAGATCGGGGAATGGAGTTTCGAAAGAAGCTTATGGCTATGAGTAAAGAGGAAGCTCTAAAGTTCATGGATAAGTTGTCTGAACAAGAACAAAAAACTCTTCATGAACTAACTGCTTTAACAATGATTATGCAGGAAAAGGGTATGGCTAATAGACAAGGTTGTGGTCACGATCATGGACATGGTGGTCATGGCCATAGTCATGACAATCACGGACATAGTCACCAGGATCAAGGTCATTCTCATGAGAGTCATGGACACAGTCATGAGCACCATGGTCATTCACACGAAAGCCATGGCCATAGTCACGTTGCTACAGAGGAAGCAGGTATGAGTACTGGAAATAAGAAGAACGATTAATATTGTTATAGCGTGGATTTAGTTTTGTTGGTCCAATAAACCCAGGCATATTATCTTGGTACTTCTCTGTTAAATGATTTTCCCGTTTCCATCTATATTTTCTGGTGTGTTATGAAGATACGGCATTTTCAGTATTCTCTTCGTTAGGTGTCCTTAGCCTTTAATTTTTCTTTCCTGTTAGAAAAACTAGACATGACTTAAGTCAATACAGTTTGGTTTGGAGTATGGATAAAGGTTGAAATATTAGTCTCTCTTCGTTCATAAAGCACTTCATCCAATTTTATTCTGTATAGCACTTAAAGGAAAATCTACACAGCTCTAAGAAAAAATAGAAACTTTTCCCTGAAGTTATTTCTTAAAGGGATACAGCATAAAACGCATAGTTTTCATTAAGGATGCCTCTGTAATCTTGTCATTTCGTTTAACTACTTTAATAGAAAAATGATAGTTTGTGTGGAATGTAACTCTTAGATTCAAATAAAAATCAATAATTATTTGAAATAACATCTTTTGTGTTTTATCTACATTAAAATAAGAAAAAAATTGCACGAGGAGCTTTGTTTGCTAAGCTATTTAGACTGCTCATTATTCTTCAATTGTTTCTTGAGGAGAAAAGAAGGAATAGCCTCTCACGCAATTGTCTTTTTTATCTCTCTTACACAAACATAAAATATTTTATTCTTGTAGAATAAATATTTAGAGACCCAACTTATTCGGACCGATTAGATTTTCAGTCTAGATCCCTTTTCTTTTTTTGCAATATATTGAGTTAACAAACCCCAAATTATTTCACAGTATTTTATCCTAGAATGAAACTTATATTTTTTTGAAAGTAGATCATAGAAAAACCATGAAAAGTCAGTGTTGTAGCGAATTTGCATGTAGGCAATCTCAATTATTATATAACTTTAAGAAAAACAACAGAAAAATAAAATATACAAAAACATTTGAATACAAAGATTGTACATGGGGTCCAAGACGCCAAATAGTTTAGATTAAACCTTCTGTAGCATACTTGCAACATTTTTTACTGTTCTTAGCAACTAAAAACCTGTGCCATTGCTTTGTGAAATGGAATTCATGTTATGAGACGTACGAAGTGTTATAATACCTTTAAAGTGCGCTCTCAATCATTTGGTATAGACATTTATTCAGGAAGGCGTAAATAATTCCAAAAAAAAATATATTTATTTACACCCAAAAAGAATTGAAAAGAACCAGAACATATTCTTCTCTCAAACCATATTAGCCCACTTCTTTATGCTTCATCCCTTCAATGTGAAACTACGAATTATAGAATTCTGTGAACGTGGGTTCAACTGTATATGATAAGATCTTCAGTTTGAGTTTAAATTATAAACCTTGGGGTTACAATATGAGCTGAGAATATGGTACAGAACTTGAAGAAGTTGGTGTATTAATAATAATTATTATTTATGCTATCTTGCAGCTTTGGGCGCAGAAGTGCCAATGGGATAACAATAGGGACGAAGCTTGTTCAATCTTGCCAACTGTTTGTGAATACTTGTATTTTTTATATAACCTTTAAGCTATCACTAAAAAATATAAGAAAAAAGTTTAGAAAATATATTTTAAGACATATACTTGAGTTTTCAAGCTACTACCTTTATATCCGCGGACATATGGCTATAGTTCATTGATACGTAAAATGCAATAGAAGGTATCCTTTCCCTGAAGAAACACCCTTAATTCCATTCCCATAAAGCTAAATGAATTGATGCTGAGCGCTAGACAATCTTTTCTATGTTTTGATCATTGATAGTATTGAATTGGGAATGCAGTGCCCATACTGGTCTGCTGTAATATGGCCTTTTATGAAGTTTGTAGGTAAGATTTTATCCCAATACATAAGAGATAAAGCTCGATCCTGACATCCAAATCAAAGAAACCTTACATAACATCTCGCTTTACTAGTTGGGCTTAACTGATTTAGGAATAGATTTCGTTCACTCGTCAAAAAATTCCTTTTTCTGGTAATAAATCACTTAGTTGATAAGTGCGTTAGCCTCTTAGATAATAGTAGTTCAAAACTAATGTTGCTTTTTTGCTTTGCTAGGCACTATACCTTGTTGGTAGCATGTAGCCATTTAGAGTAAATAAGATTTTAACTTATAAATTTTGTTGCTCACCATATTAGAAGTTTGATAAACCTCACAGGTGATTCAATTAAAACCAAACGTAGCTTTTCTATGTGTATGGCTTCTATCTTCATTATTCTTTTCTTGTTTTAGACTAATGGAGTTTTTGGAACATTTATAGATTCCTACTACTGCTAAGATTCTATTTACAAATCATTTTTTTAGGTCAAACAACCTGAATGATGTAGAAGCATCTTAATCACCTACATAAATGATTAATTTTTTTCATGTTCGTAGGCACAAATAACGTAGCAGCTATTCACGAACGAGTATATCTTAAATTTGTTTACGCAAAGAGCTGGTTTAAGCGGCTATATTTGTACAAAATCTGTAAAATGAGAGCATTTGTAGTAGCAAACACTTTCGCATTCCTGGAATACTACCATGACGAACCTGAATTGGCACATACAAACTTGGGATGCAGCGTCTTAAGAATCTATGATCATCCACGGAAGTTAATAGGTTATTTTTTTGTGATCAGCAATTGGAACCATCTATAAAAATTCCTCAATCAATGTAATAAAAAATCCAAATAGTTTACAGATATTAAGTTTCCATGCTGTTTCATAATCAACTTTTGAAGATCTTGCAAAGGGATTTTGAGTGAAATGAGGTCCTTTGAATTTATTTTTCATGACAATCCCATATTTCAATGGTTTATTCATGCTGTTCTTGTGGGAGCCTTTGATATTTCAATTTTCAAAGGATGGTTAGCTGCTAAGAACCATCGAATTTCTAAAGAAATTGTTCGACCCTAAATACAGATGTAGTACATGAAAAGTTAATGAGGGATTTTATACATAAACACATGTGCTCTCGTCTAACACCAACTCTCATCAGCCTTCTTCATGTTGGGTCAATAATGCATGTTTGTACATCATTTTTCTTATGCACAACCAACATGTAATTACGAGGTATTGTGACATTCTATTTTACTTTCCCATGCTTAATACCTGAAGTGGTTGATGAACCCGGGTGTTGAAAAATCCCTATGCAAACAAGCGCCAAAATTAATCGAAGAGTATCAACACCAAGCTGCGAAACTGTTCAAAATAATGGTAGGTGAAACACATCGTGTGATAGGACCTTGATAACAAATGTAGTGAGTAGGGTTGGGATTTGATAAAAATTATCATTAATTATTTGATAATTATTTCAATTCTGATTATCAATGAAAGAATTGTGAATTTAAACTTATCAAATGATTCTGATTATATTCTGGTTATCAATTGATTACCAGAATAAAGGTGGAGTATGTGACTTTATCTTAAATTACTGAGAACTTCTTATTTAGTTTATACACTGTATTGAAACCTTTAATAACTGAGCACATAAACTGGGAATAATCCGGTAATAGGATGTGGTTAGGCAACGTAGCGAGTTTTTTGAAGGTTTGCATACGCTTAAAGAAAGAAAAGGTATTTTGTGACTTTTTGGCTAAGGGCCTTCTAGCCCGATTAATTATTGATAGTCAATTAATTACCAGTAACCAAAAAAAATTGTTGGAGAATTATTGGAATCAAGCAATAAGAAAAATAAAGGGAAACTCCTTATTGATAACTTGCGAATAAGTCAAATTCCACCCCTATTAGAGAGTAATTTGCTCATAACAGAGATACTCTGAGTAGGTGCTTTCAATGATTTTATTTTAAGACCAGAAATTGATGAAATAAGCTTGGGTTTTTTTCTATAAACATTACCCTCAGTGGCCTCAGTAGTAAAATATGTGCTAATAGTTAAGGACTAAGTAGCTGTATTTACCGATTTAATTTCACTGTAAAATAGTAGTAAGATGCAACAAACCCGAAATGAAACATTTTGGTCAAATATGAAGCTTCAGCTCACAACCAATCAGGAAAATGAATGATTCTGACTCCGACTCCGACTCCATTGCCTCAGATCTCTTCTCCTATGACCCAAGATTGTGCACCAACGTCAATATTGATTTTACCAAGAAAAGGATAATCTTGCCTATGACCTAGATAGTAAACATAGAAGAATTTTTAAATTGAAAAATGTATGTTGGGGGAATATTTTACCTCTTGTTAAGGATAGTTCGATGTTGAATAGCTTTGAAAATGATATGTACTACAAATGAAAATTTTCATGGACTGCGATTGTCTCACTCTAGCAGAGTTTCTAGAAATAATAATAGTATGGAAGGGTCTGTTTATTATTTATTGTGATTACCTTCCTAACCAAACCAAGTTGGCGAGTGTCAGCAGTTAGACATCCCGGGTGCTTGACCAAGTGCAAATACCCCAGATGGTAAATTTCAAAGATAGAATAAAAACTGGTAGTTAAATTTTGTTAAGCTAATAGAAAATTCTTTTAATTTAGCGAAACAAATTTACATTGACAAGAGAAAAATTTATGGGGTATTTATATCCTTTAAGACTGGACTCTATCAGCATTGTTTGGTTTGGTAATATCTTAGTGCTATATATCTAGTTCGCTGTTAAGATATAATGGCGTCAATGGAACATTATTTCTTGATGAATTAGAACCACAAAATAATATACATTTATTACTGAATGTCGCCTTTTTTGCCGCGTCAATTCATTCTGCTTTAGTTACCGAGAAAAAAAGATGTACATACTGAATATTTCTTGTAGAAAACGATACTGTTATGGGCATTCGGTGAAACATACAACGTATTCCTTATCAACCGTTGGCTCAACATGATTCCTCAAAACCCTTCTCTAATAAAAAGCTATTTAGGTGAGAAATGGTTTTTCTTCTGCTAGACGGAAATGTGAAGTTAAATACCCCTTTGATATCCAAAGAACTTTCCCAGAACTAAGCCTATCTATATTCTGTTCTGTTGTATTATGAGGACCATTATCGCTACAGGGAAACATTATGTAAAGTAATTCTTCTTTTTAAACATTTTAACTATTTTAAAATTTCTTTTGAAAACGCTAGTAAAACTCTACACAATAATGGAACTCTCAACATTAAACACCTATGACCACATCACAGTAAGAACTTGGATTGTATTCATATAGTTCATATTATATATAAGGAATGCGATGATCTTATCCTCCTGGTGTTCATTTATGCTAAGTTTTCTTAATTAATGTGTCTTCTTACTCATAAATTTCCCGTTCAGTTGATTATATTCAGAAATCAGAGTAGTATATGTACAATGAAACTGGGGGAAATCAAATAGAGCAGATGTTTGTTCTCTTATTTTAAACTGTGCCATAATTATTATTTAAGAAATATGGTTAGAATTCTATATCAACATTTGGAAAATAGCTCTTCTCTTGCATTCAATGGAGAAAAATCGGAATTGGATAAGACTGATGCGGGGAAAAGGAAAAACTGAAATCAAAAAAGACTTTATGTTAGGTTAAACTCACTAAAGAATAGGTTGAAAATAATATTTATACTTTGCCTAGAAATAGTTGGGTTTCGATCTAATACTGTTCTCTTTCATGTGTCGTTTTGCCCTAGATGATAAGATAGCCCTTGCAAACATTAGGTAATATGATTTCAGATTAGTATGACCAACATAAAATGGGCGAAAAAGGTCTAATACATTTAAAGGGGTTTTAAAGACAAATGTTACTGGGCCTATTCTACAAAACTCAAGCACAAAGTGATGCTCATGGTATAGCAGGCACGGTAAAAACAGGAGATAAGGGAAGAATCCGTGTATTTAATCCGATCTAAGTCTCTCACATTCACCGAAGCACGAAAGATAAATCTAAACAAGTATTTTACCCTTGAAAAGGTAGATGTAAAAACCTAATATGTTTAACCCGTTACTACATCGAATGTTCTCGTCGTTCATTCTTGTAATTTATAAGTCCTATTTTAGCAAGTTTACACCGTATTACAGAAATTCTACTCTGAGAATCATCCATTGTATTCAAAAGATTTTGCATGCTATGGAAATTTTAACAACTAATACATGTATTATGTAGCAATTCTCCATTCATATACGTACTTATTACTATTTTTTTGTCAAATTAAGTATGGTTTACTCCTTGAGTGGTTTATAGTTTAGTGTCCTAAACACCAAATAATGAACACGAAGTTTTTGTTATTTTCTGCATAGCAAATAAGTAACACTTGATAAAATCTTTCTGCCAGAAAAACGGTATTTTCTCTATTTCTCTGGAAAATTTCCAGGTATTTACAAAGGGACACAATCATGTAGAACCACTTATATTTGTAGAATAAAATTAATTTTATCGAATTTTTGCAATATGGTTGCTTCGGGTACACATGTTGGACTAAGTATAATAGCAAAACTCTAGAGTTGGGACTCTAGATTAAATGTAAAATCAATAATTAGCATCATAAAGGAGTATCAGACAACCTTTAGTTAAGTCGGTGGGTATCTAAGAAATTAGAATTTGCTTTATACAAAACTTAGATGGACATAATAAGAGCTTGTAAGAAGTTAAATTCGTCTCCAATGCCCCCATTATTTTTCTTCCGAACTAAATATTATGAAATAACAGTGTTGGATCATGTTAAAGAGAGTATTCTTATTAGTATAATAGCTTCTTATGTTCAAAGACTTGGCATTGAAAATTTGCACATATCATTGTGAACAGGCTTAGCGTATAAGAAAAAGCTCTCTCACCCCTTTCTGAAGTGAAAATTTTTCTAACCTGTAAAAAATAAACAATTGCGATTATCCAAAGCTATTATTGTTTCGTAAATTTACAAGAAATAACATCATGTCCCTCTCGTACCTAGCGTCAGTCAGTAAAATCTAATTTCTACTTCATTTACATTGTGTTTGAAATAGAGAAAATAGGTTTATACAGTTTGCAAAATATTTCAAGTTGGCTTATTTCCCATACTGTGTTTGCCCGTATTGCAGAATCCAGTGTCTTAATACTTGTTTCTATTAGTATTTTGACTGAGCTAAATATAAATTCTTAAAATTTTCCTTACGGCATGGTATTCGTGAAAGCAGCATAGATTTATCTTGTTTACCATAAGATATATCTAGCAAGTAGTTGGGCTTATAGTTACACTTTCGGTGTGAGTAGAAGGTATCATGTAGTGCTCCAACCTACTACCGCCACTATTAAACAGAAGATGTCTATGTCTTGCGTGATAATGTAGTCAAGTAAATTAACTTAACTTATTTTAAAACATTTGTCCCAAAACTGTTGAAAAAATTAACTTATTTAAGCGCTCTAACCAAATCTTCATGCACGTATAACTTGAACGCCACTTACAAGTACTCAAATGGCAAATCAAAGAGCTGAATAATGTCCGATGGATTAGTTGGGCACAATCAGTATCATAATGCTATTTTGTCCCGGTGCGTGCAACATCGTCTCTATTTGGCAGTTATTATTACCATGCTTTAGTCCATTTCCAAAAGTAAAGTAAAAATATATTCCCCCCTGTTCTTATCCAAGGACGAAAAACTATTTGGGTCCATTTATATGGCTGCCTTAACCATTAAAGAGTCAGCCCCATGTGGTAAATCACTTTGTGGTTTGAACCTGTTCTTTGCAGGTCAATTATGTCACCTAAACAGATCTATTTAATAAGTTTTAATGTATAAAAAGGTGAGAATGCAACAACAGAGGTAAAGTTATGTACAAAATATACGACTGCACCAAGTAGTTGTATCTACCTTGGGCACTGATGCCATCTTCACACTCGGAGGAGTGTGTTTGACTCGATTTAGCCTCGTAAAGGCATATTTTTAGTCTCTAATAAATTGCTTTGCCGTCAAATTATCTCAGCGAGAAATAACTATTTTTTATTTCCAAATGATTGCATCAGGTAATAGAAAACGAAGTCGAAAAGCAAACACTTTCCTTCTTTAGCTTAAATTGGGATAGTTGCTCCCAGTTCAAATAAAAAATTGTGTCTTTAAAAATGATATATGTATAGTTAATAGAAATTTAACTCTTTTCATTTACAATTTAAGTAATTATCAAACACTCTTGTGAATTCAAGTGTCGAATAGCCTAGAACCTTCACCCACAATTCCTATTTGCTAGCAAAGTGAGATATCATATATTAAGTCAGATACCTATAAATTATTTTGCAATTTCATGACAAAAAATATATATATATCTTATTATCACGAACGGTATTCTTCGAGTAAAGAGTATAAAATACGTTTTGCCCAGAAGTTCTTCTTCAAGAAATCCCCTTCAATCGCAATATGGAATTACCCTGAAAATATAAGAATGAGCAGCGAGAACGATCACAAAGCAAACTCTTTCAATGCGGCAAAATTTCAGGAGAAACTAAAATTCCGCACCAAATTATCTGATTTATTCGCTTTAAAAACTGCTGATAAATTTCAATATCATGTACAAAGTATTTTAAAACTTACCGTTTCTGGAAAATGGTTGACGAAGCATTTGACTTCTCTTTCAACCCAAAAGCTATTTAACATGAAACTTGTAGATGAAAAGCAAAAACAAATCAAACTTCTTCCCTCACTAGTGCACACTCTTATTAAATTTTTGGCAATTGAGTTTAAGTCAGGCTCAGAAACTCTTGTCTTTGACGTGAAGCTCTTTCATTCTCTTGAAATGTTGGGAATTATAGTTGAGAATGTACTCTCTCGTCCTTTTCTTCAATTTAGCAGAGATATTCTTCCTTTGTTATTTGATTCTTCAAATATTAATACAGATTTATTTATTTTGATGACAACGATATCAGACATTCTTAAAATAAATCCTGAAGAATCTTCCCATTTTTATCTCCAGCTTCTTTCTCTTGGTGTTGTGAATTCCCTTATTAACTCTTGTAAATATTCTTCATACAATTATTTAATATCAGTAATTCTCTCTCCTCAGTATTTTTGCCTGATTTCTGAACCTTTAATATCTTGTTGTGAAGGATTTACAAAGATGCAAGAAATATCTGTATCTGTTCTTTCTACTTTATTGAATTATCACAAACTAGAGAACGTGAATCCAATAGAAGCACAGTTTGAAGAAGCTTCTGTTTATGAACTTCATGCTATCTTTTATGGTTTAGAGATTCTTTTGCATAGGGTAAACAAAGAGATTAAGAAAACTATTGAACATAATGACTTACTTGAATCATCCAATCCGCTGTTGAGTTTGGTGATTAGAGGAAAAGTGGCGCTCGGTAGTTTCTTAAACGCAAACGGTAATGTTGGAAATGGAGTTGAATTCTCCGTTGGTCACCTTGGCTCAGCAGCTGATGCTTCTCTATTAAATGTTATTATTAAAGGAAGCGCTAAACTTTTTAATGTAAATAACATAAAACCAAAAACGGAGTTAAATTTATCATTTTCTTTGTTGTTTGTGCATCAACTCCTATCAAGCAGAGCAGGGGAAAAGGTATTGGAAGAAGTACTGCTTCATGAAGTTGCCCCTTGGATACCGAAACCTTCCAAGAAACAAATGAAATTTTCAATGTCTTTCCCAGGATTCTCTGAACCAGGGATAAAACCAACTGATGAGGAAGAGGTGCTGATTCCCGTGGAGTGTCCTAGACTTTTTCTATATTTGCTTTCTTCTGTTTCTTTTGCGCTATTTTCTGGAAACCCTTGTTTGCATATAATAGGATTAAACATCCTGCTTTTCTTATTAGAAAATTCAAAATGTTTGGAATTAGTGTTTTGTTCATCGTTTGAGAATATAATTGACGTGGCAAATGCTGACATTTATTTACCTAGGTATTATGCAGATGAGGAGGGAAACGAAAAATATAAAATTTATGGTACACCTGCCAAGTCACTCCTTCTATCTGCTAGCAACAAGAAAGAAGAAAACTTTTCTGCATTGAGTTTTATGGAAAATGCCATTAAATCTGTAGTTGGACAGTCTGACGAAACTAAGCAGGAAACAAGAGTTGAGCAACCGATGGCACTTGCAGGAGTGGTGCACAATCTTATTTCCCAGAGTTTAGTTTTCTTTCTAAAAACACATGTAGATAAAGATGTTTTCTTTGAGCAGAGTATACAAAAGCATTATGGAGTTATTCAACGTTTGGTGGTTTATGAGAATTTTTACCTATCTCCTTTCGAGATAAAAAAAATTGACATCGATTGGAACCTTACTTCATATTCCATAATTAAATCTCTCAAAGCATGGTCAGATTTTGACCTAACCCTGGATAGTTTTCAAAAAAGCTTAGCAACTGGAATACACCTTATAGATATGATTTTAACAATGAGAGATGACACTGAGCGCTCACGAATTTATGCAAGAATTCTTCTGGAGAGAGCTCTCTTTGAGAAGATCCTATTGCAAGAATCTGCCTCAGATAGTTGTCAACAGCTGAACGACGGCATATCTCGTATGACCGCTATTAGTAAGAAATTGGAGAAAGTTTTAGCACTGGTGCAAGCTGAGGACCTAGGTGGCCAGGAGATGTTGTCGGATAATTTGATTAAGGTGGTAGGGGAAAACTCTAAGAACTTTGACTTTAACCCCCATAATAGGCTATATGATGGTTTCACTGACTTTGTGGAAAGCCATGAAGATGGGCTAATTTTAAAGACGTTTCAACGCAAACTACTTGAAAATCAACTAGGAATTCGACCATTTAGCACATTGCTAAAGAGGTGACTCTGTTATGCAATGTATAATAGTTTAAAATTTTTGGATCGCAATGTCCCAAATTCTTTTTTATAGCTAGTATGGAGCATGTTATAGAGTACAGCAAATGGTCTATATTAGTGTATACTAGGAAGTTCTCCTTTAGTAAAAGTAAATGGTTTTAACTTTTAACGATAAATCTACTCTTGCATGGACTGATAATGAAACAAAAGGAAAATGCAGAAGCAAAAGAAAATAAATAAAATAACTCTTTCAGTTTGGATCGTCAAGTAAATAACTTTTTCCTGGTAATATTTCTTTAAAATGGTATAGGTACCAACTTTCTAGTGTATATTATAAATTTAAGGTGGCACTCCCAGCAGTCTCTCCTCAAGAATGGAATACCACAGTGTTGCATTACTGCAAGTATATGCTAACTTCAGGATAGAGATAATGGATGAAATAGCATCTTGTGTTGAGTTTGAACTAGCGGACAAAACCGAAAAGAAATTAGCACAGGCTGAAAAAGATAAAGATCCAAGAAGACAATATAAAAATATAATAGCGGAATCCATTGAAGCTGATCCAGAGTTGAAAGGGTCTAAGAAAAAATATGCTCTTTTGTTCGCCTACAATGGAAGCAGGTATAAAGGACTTCAGATAAATCCAGGAGTTGAAACTGTGGAAGGCGAACTATTTAAGTCATTGAAGCCATTGGGATTAGTAAAAGCAAGTAACATTGATACACCACAAAAGTTTGGTTTTGCTAGGGCAGCTCGAACAGACAAAGGGGTTCATGCCCTTGGACAGGTGGTGTCATTAAAACTTCTACTTGACATAAATAAAACATCTCGCTTTGTCGAAAAGTTGAATAAAAATCTTCCAGATGACATTAAAGTGTTTGATTGCATTCGAGTTGCAAACTCTTTCAATGCTAAATTCGGGTGTTATGGGAGGAAGTATTTGTACTATTTACCAGTAGAAATTTTTAGTGGACAATCTGTGAATATCTTATTAGAAAGACTTCATGCAATTACGTCTGTATTTTTAGGTTCAAAGCCGTATCATCATTTTACAGACAAAGTTGCGCCAAATGATCCTGCAAGAATGAGATACATTAAAGACGTGAAAGTGACTTTAGTTCAGAAGAATAAGTTATTTCAGTTTCTAATAGAAGGTCAGAGTTTTTTATTCAACCAAATTCGCAAGATGATAGCTTTTGCTTTCGGTGTTCTATTTTCAGGATTAGCTAAGAATGTTCAAGAGTTTAAAGAGTATGTTCAACAAGAAGCCCAGAAAGCCTTTAGTGAGGAGATTGGCAAGGTTTGCCTAATTCCTGTAGCACCTGGAAGTGGTCTCTTACTTAAGGCCTGTTTATATCCAACATATAACGAAAAGTTCTGTAAAAATGGGGAAAGAAGAAAAATTAACTTTGAGGAACCAGGAATAGCCTCTCGAGTGGACACGTTTTTTGAAACCAATATTGTCTCAAGTTTACTATCTAGAGAATATGTTCATCAGTGGAAATCTTGGATTCAAGAAAAACATTCTCCAGAAATGTTTCTTGAAATTATTGAGCGTGGCGATGGCACTAAATTTGCTGACTATAAGAGCTACGGAAAGAAGAAACGAAAGGATAAGGAGGAACATAAACAAAGAAAATTTAAAAAAACTTCATAGACATTCTGAAAGCAGCTGTGCCACTTCTGGAACCTCGGCTTTTGCAGCAATCTTCAGGGTAACCTTTCCAGAGTCTTGATCCTTTACAAATTGAGTTCGTGCCATTATTTTAATTGGAACTTTTGATCCAACATATTCGCCAACCAAAAACATATTCCATTTTCCCTCAGCTTCATCGCTCTTTTGCATGTTGGAGGGGGCTGTTTGCTCTACTGGATTAAGTCCTAAGTCAGTTTTTACCAGTTTTGCAGCCTCCATGAGGCTGGTATACTGGAGTTGCAGCTTTTTTTGTACCTCATCTTTCGGGTCAATCTTCAAAGAACTCCATGTGTTTCTAAAGTCTTTAGTTTGATCACCAAACATATTCCAAGTATCGTTGAAAATAACAAAATCAGAAAACTTCATTTCAATGTCTTCAACAGCGTACTCTTCTTCGATGTCATCACCTTCGATAGTAAATCTTAGCTCTGTCATAAATCTTGCCTTAGAAGGCTCCACCCAGACCTCCTCAGTGGCTTTTGGCAGTTGAAGCAACACATAGGAGGATTTAGTTTTTCCATATCCAATGTCGTCCGCGGGCACTTGTGCAAGAATTTCCCAGTCACCCACCGCTTCTTCACCCTCTGTTTCCTCCAAACTTAGGAGAGAATTCTGCAAGACCTGATCTTGTACAGTATTTGTAATAGAGAAGTGAAATAAAATATGCGCTGGAAAAATCAGCTTCCTTACACCAACTAAATATTCCTGTTCACTCTCAGTCAATTTCTCTACCTTGGAGGTTTTGAGAATTTGGCCTAAGCCATATTCAGATATAAGGCTTGTTAAATTATCATCAATCTCAGGAGCTAGATTTGGCTCGGCAGCCTCCTGTCCTACAAAACCTTGCTCCTCGAGTTTGGTTTCTTCCTGTTCATCTTCTTCAATGAAATCTTCCTCATCAAGTTTAGGAAGTACAGAAAAGGAAACAACTTGGTCCCCCGTGTTTAACTTACTAAAGATCTCAAGCTGCTTCTTTAACATTTTTATATTAACGTCAGGTCCAAGTTTTTGAAAGTTAACTTTACTTGCAAAAGCTGCCCTGTCACGAACTTCATCATCTTCGTCATGTTCACATTTATTCAATAGTTGTTTAGTCGCGTTTCTAAGGCCCTCATCTTCAACAGCAAGAAACTTTCCCAAGGCGCTAACGGCCGCGGCTCGTACCTGAGAGTTTTCTAGTATAAGCCTGTTGTATATGTATCTTACGACTTTCGCTCCAAATTTTACATCTGACAGTGGAGGCCCAAGAACCCCGAGGTTATACATAACCCTAGTACTTAATCTCGTAAACTCGCAATCTTCAATAAACTCGCACAAATGAAGCAACCCAACCTTTTGAACAGACGCTTGCGAGGATGTGTGAACAATTTTCAACAAAGTGTCTACAACTACTGACTTAAATTCATACCCACCTTCTTCTCGGAGTAACGAGCTCAAGAAGTTCATCAATGTTAAGAGTCTAACTGTCGAGCTTTGACCTGATAACTTTTCAACTGATTTTACAATAACAAGTTTAAATTCATCAGAGATTTCTGAAACAAACGATTGGATCTGTTTCAAAAGGCTTTCGACGGTGTCATTATCATCTGAGGATTCATCCCCCTGGACAAGTTGTAGCAACGTAGTGATCGCTAAGGTAGCAATTGACCTATTGTTATCATTGACAAGCAACTTCAGTTCCGATTTAATACTAGCCAAAACTGTTTTGTTAGTCAAAGAGCTCACTTGGTTGATAGTTCTTAACGCAGCTAAGCGCACAACAGATCTGTTCGAAGTCAGGAATAATCCGAGAGTAGCTACAGCAGGAGAAACATCATCAGTAGTTGCAGATGGCAGACTACAAATTGCTCTTGCTGCATCTAAAATTACCATTTCGGATTTGTTTCTCAAACATTGCTTAAGAAAAGAGTAGCAGTCTTCTAAATCAAGACTCTCTGTATTTTTCCGCAAAGTTGCTGAAATTGTTCGAATTAACAAGCACAAAGCAAATGGTGAAGACAATCTCTTGTTTGAGGTAGTTAACGATGCAATCAGCCTCGTAACCGAAAGATCATCACCTTGTTTTAATTTGAACATTAAGCTCAACGCTGAAAACTCTACAGAAGGATTTTCATTAGGAACCAAAGAAGCAACTTCTGGAAGCCATCTGCTCAAAATGGGTTTGGTTTCTTTGTTCAGCAAATGCTGAGCAGATACAAGTGTAGCTGTGGAGATATATGGTGAACTGTTTGTAACATTCTGTTTCAAGTATCTGTCAATTTGTGACAAGAGTTGAGCATCTAGTATTTTACCTAAAACACGGATCGCACTGGCACAAAACAAATGAAACTTTGTTCCATTATTCGAAGTGTAGTTAATGTCTTTTGTCAGGGATGATATCACAATAATGATATCAGAGGAATCTGTATTCTCCGCAAACTCCTTCAAAAATAAATATGTCATTCTTCTTAGACTCCAGTTCTCCGATTGAAATAGTTTTGTCACCGCAAAGAAAACATCTGTCATGTCCGTGGAGTAAAAGGTCTCTCCCTGGACGAGTAAGTAAATCAACCGCGTAAGAATCAATGCACATTTATTTGCAGACTTAACTTCCGACGGAGAATTAAAAACATGCTTTGCTTCTTGCAGTACTGCTGCTTTTTCCATTGTTGTGAAAGGTAACACACTTGGATCAAAATCTTCTTCTTTTGCTTTGTCATTGATTGAAGAAAACTCTTTCATCATGGCGCCAAACACGCTTTGCGGCTCTCCTGCATCATCTAAATGTAAATAAAACAGAAAATCAGGAAATTACCTGCTGTGTCCAGGTTCTGCATTTTGAATTTTTACTTCGATTCTATCTTTCTCGTTGGTATGATATTCTTACTTTGCAGCATGCACCCTATTTTAATGATTTTGCATTTGGTTCACATCGTCACATTCGCGTTGAAATTTTAATAAAGAGCACTTTAAACAGAATTTGGCCAACTCAAATTGACAGAAGGGTGTTTGTCAAACAATATCTTTGAGTGCATCGCGCTAGATAAGACTCCGCTAAGGATTATAGGTAATGTAAGCAAGCTGCAACAGAAGCCTATGTCCGCCCTAATGTTGGTGGTCTCACATCTATTAAACTCAACTACTCACTCCTCTCTTACCAACCGTGAAGAACATGATATTATGGGAAATCCAGTGCTGTGGTGATGAAAACTGAAGGAAGTACTCATAATCAGTCCATCTGATTGAAATTGTTTTTCTCAAACCTCGTACTAAGGGTAAGGGCGTAGCGATGTATGTCTCTGAGGTTCTTGTTGACCAACTCTCCGAAGTGAAAGGGTAGAGCAATAGGATCCTGGAATTTAAGGTAAACTTATAGGTGAACAAAAATTAAATCTTGAAAACTGCTACACAACTCACAGGGGGCGTGCAGCAAACTCAAAATAATTTCAAACATTTTTCTCTAAAGCAGTTCTTTAAATGCAAGAAAGAAAACCATTGTCGCTGGGGATAACAATGCTCCAGTTGAAAGGAAAGATTTTAAATTAGAAAACAAACTGCACCTTTCAAAACATATTATTCTGCGGGGAAATAGCTAGTTAGCATTGTTGGGAATGTAACATGAGCATTACTACAGTGAGCTCGTGAACAAGATACAAGAAGAGACAGATACAGATACAAGAAAACTCAAAAGGACCAGTTTCAAATTAACCAAAAACTTGACGACTACCAGATACACAAGAGTTTTGAGCAGTCATCTAAGACTTCAAAAAATAAGCAACCAGGACGTACGAGAAGGAACATGAATCCAGGAAAGAATGTCTATCTTCTGGAAACGAGAAACAAGTGAAGTACAAACTTGAATTATACAGAAACGAGGAGAAACAATAATGGCATCTGGAACAAAATGATATAGTACCATTGGATATCTGAGGAAATGGTGGTAATCTCAAGACCCTCAGCCGAATAACCAGAAATCCAAAATTACTCACCAAGCCACTGCGACAACCCATCACAGATCCCAGCTACCTTCTCTCGATGAAATATCCAAGCTGAAAGCTCTGCAATGACTTCAAATGGAGTTAATTTAGCTCAGTAAAGGTATAGACAAGGCGATCGGTAAATTTCCAAAAGACCTGTACAACGCGCCCAAAACTCGAACAATAAGCCCGCGAAACATCACAGTCAACTCCTTCAATATCAGAACATCTCTCAACAAGCTCTCAGGTGCCTTTCTCAAATACCAGCGACATTAGGATAAAATTTCAAGATAGTGAACTTAGAAATCAGTGGCGCGTAGCGCTAATGTCCTCAAAATCCTGGACATAAGTGTAAATACCATAAATACTTCATGCTAAGGAGCTTTGGAATTCCTTTGGACCACTAGATGGATCAAAATGATGTTTGACTTCGATCTTTTGATAAATTTATTGTTTTGAAATTTTTGATTTGGGTTCCAATAACCTAGAACGGAGTTTGGGGACTCAGTAGCATCTTACCATCTAGTAAACATTTTCCCTTGGATGTGATGTTTAACAATGAGATACACATCGAGAAGTTTCACAGCATAAATAAGAAGTAAGCACAGGTAGCGGAAAAAAGTAGTAAACAACTCGCATTAGGATTATAACCAATAGCCCTACTAGTTCATTAAAATCACAATTTTCTGTGCTCTAAAAACGACTTAGAATCCGAAGAGTGAATATAACTATCAAAATATCAATAATCTTCTATTGATCGAGCTCATTACCTAGAGGTAATATCACATAGTGATATGAAATTGTAGACAGGTAAGTTCATGTTACTAACCTTCGTTGGAACTTAATGTTCGAAGCCCCTTCTGTGTTTGCATTGTTACTTTTCTTGCAACTTTTCTGTTGCTTAGTTTCCATCACTTTCCCTCTCTTATTTTTTCTCTTTTTCTTTTATTATGTGTCATACTGATAGTTTGCTGAGCATTATTCCTAATTTAATTAGTACTTAGAAATAGACTGCTCGCACAAAAATTGTGAATTGTGTTTTTGTGGTATATCTAACTACTGCTTCTACGGTAAGGTTTCTTAGTATTTAACTTATCATCTTCATTGGTTGAACAAGTATAAATCTATTGTGAATAAAAAATCTTGTGAACAACATGTGGCTTAAGAATATGTGTGGTTGAAGAAACTGGATTAAATTATTCTTTCTTTCTTTTTCCTTTGTGTAACTTATCTAGATCCCGTTCTTGAAGGTTACTATTTCTTGGGAACTCCGCCAATGACGTCCTTTTGTTTCTATTTCAAGTTTCCTCGTCAGTAGTAGTATTATATGTATACTAATAATACTGCGTTATGTAAAATAGGCTACGTTTGGACGTTGAAATAGTCCTGTTAGACTGAAATATATTAAGCGTTAATACGATCAATCACGAATACAAACGAACGACACATAAAAGTTATAAAAGGTATAAAAAGGATTAACTAGCCAGAGAAAAGTTATTCAACACCGTGGAATAACGACTACCAGCCCATAGAAAAGCTACACCAAGTATTTATTGAAATAATTTACATGTACATTAATATTGCAGCAGTATGACTCAAAAAAATTTGTGAGTACGTAAAATTTTCGTCATGAATATAGGGAGTTATGGCCTTCATTTCTCTTTCAGTGTTACTTTGTATTTTCTAGCTCTGGGTTTCTTGCTTTCCATAGGCTGGGTTCAGATGATAAGACAGTATTTATAGAATAAAACTTATATATCGAGCCTTTTTGGGAATTTAACTTGGATTTGTTTTCGTTCTGAGTACCCCATTTTCACTTTCAACTGAGATGTTACGGATAAAAACACTTGTTCTAGACTAAAAGTTTATTTGGCATAATTAATTGCATAGACATTAGTTTTTTAATGTTTAGTGGATTAGAAGTTGTGAGATTACCAGTCCTGGAAAGATACCGAGTAAGTAGATCTTACTGCACATATTTATAACAGACTCTGTAGTTTCTCATTTAACATAGAACTGTCTTCTCAATATAGTTAATGAAAGTAATATAACATTGACAGAGTTTTAACAGAGAAGCTTCGGACTTGAACGAAAGTGTGTATGCTGTTTATATTTGTTAAGGGCAATAAATCATCCTCCAAGGAGTTAATAATTACCAATTGAAGCTGTTTCAAACCCATTCCCTGGATAGTTTGGCCTGAGAAAACGAAGTTGAATAGGGAAAATGAGTAGGTTGGCGACAGTATTGATAGTTACAGTGCCCTCAGGATTTTAAAATGTAGATATACAAAACCTAGAAGGCTTGAAAGGGGAGCTCTCATAGGATCTCGTTATTGTTTGGTTGCATCGTTTTACCACCCCCCCCCAATCCAATTCCGTAACACCACACACGTTCAATCAAAGTAGAAGTTCTTTTAGTTTCTTCAATTCTAATGCTATTGATCATTTTCACTCAGTTTTCTAGTATCTCAGAAGCGTTGTGAAAATTAATTGCAATTGAATGATACTACCTATTACGATACATAGTATTAGAACGCCCCAATGTAGTGAACCTCTAGATAATAGTATATTTGCCCCGTGATTTCGTATTCACAAATTTCTATTTAGTGGAATAGTTCATGTATTGCGTCAAGTATCCACCATGTTCGCCTATCTCTTATAAATTTATTGTAGCACATACAATGGTTTCTTTAATTTCATTGTGGAGACTTAAGACAATGATATATTTTTTTAGTATCCCTGTGTAGCTTAAATATTATAATGTCTTTGATATAATGCTAACCAGGGTAATATATGGACACATTGTTTCACAAAACTATATGCAACATGTTTGTTAATCTTGGAGATCACCTTAAAATATATCTCTTATTAAAGACATAAAAAATTATCAACACTGGAAAATGTAACTACAACCTACTCTTTGGGACAAATCCAAGTACTCAAAGCCATATGCTGTCATATCCTCTCCCGCTATCTACCATTCTATTTGGTTTTGGTGATATATAATATAATTAGAACCAATATATAAAAAAACCGAGTGGCAGGTTATTGTGGTACATTTCTCGTTGACAAGCTCATTATTGCAAAGAATAAAATGCTATTCTTGAAAATTGTTCGTCTTTTTTTTTATTTCGCTACCTTCAAATAAAATATTCACCAAACCTAGAGATAAAATGAAGCTACATAGAGGTTTTCTAGAAAAAAAATTGATGAAAACTATAAATTTCTTCATTGGAATTTTTATATTTTGTAATCAAATTGTCACAAACTAGCAGAAGGTTTCAAAATTTGTCCTCCTATAACCTATTGCCTTTATCACATAGCGCAAAAGAGACTATCTTTTTTCTAAGTGGTTTCTATAGTTAAATGATATTGGCTATAGATATTATCTGTTTATTTAAACTGGTAATAATTACTCTTGGATTACTAGGTCAGTCAATAGATACATACCTAGAATAGCAGATATGGTAACGATTTTTAGCACCTGTGCACACCCCATTAGCTTATTAACATCATTTAAGACCTGGATATGTTCAATAAGTTAGGAAAAATATTCTTTAATAATTTTAGAAAAAAACTGTTATTATACTAGACGGTAAGTTACATTACAAAAATTTTATCTCATTAAAATATATAAATTTCGAAGTTTAATAGCCCAAATATATGCTTGAAAGTACAATATAAATAAAAAAGGTTTTACTTTGCACCATTAATAAAAATGTTATTCTTATCTTATGATTTTATCCATGAACCAAATTAGTTCATCTTTACTATATAGCTTTTCAGGAATACATGAACGATAATTTGTAGCGATTGAAAGTCATATATTAAAGATGTAGTTGCCTTGTATAAGAATCTGTTCTTATCAAACTTTCACCTTAATTTTACTAAGTCAAAGTTCACGGTCTGATATTATGCTTTTTCTAAAGGGTTTAGAGGATTTTTTTGGAGAAATACGGGGCATATATTCCCCCCCAAAAAAACTGCTCTAGTAATGAAAATTTAGCCTGCTTTCGATTGGTCGTTGCAGATGTGCTTAATATAGTGTGTAATTTAGTCTGGCATTTTATCACAGCATAACATGTGATTATTACGAGCACCCATAATGTTAACTCTAAAAGATCCTATTCAACTCCAAATATAAACTGACTCTTTCTCCATAATTTTTATAAAAATTTTCTCTTAAAAATTATTCATTGACTATCAATGGGAAACTCAACTGGCTGTTTTCTAAATAAACCAGTTTCACTAAGCGCCTTATATTAGCATTTTTTACTAATTGCTAGAATATAATACAATATTCGTAAGAGTTGGTACTTTCTATTTGAGATCGATACAGTATACCAGAAATTTTCCTCACAAAGTATAATTTACTCTTATCTGGGTTCTATTAATAATATTATAGAATACTTGTAATGAGTACGCAATGACATTACACGTCCAGTTGCATTCCGCTCTCTTACCACCACGGTTCCTTCACCCAAATCATAAGAATTTTCTATTAGACTTTAGTGCCTAGATCTTCTAACAAAACCATGCTTTTAACTTTTTACCAATGAAGATAAGTTGGTGTGCATTGCCTTGGATCCAATCTCAGTCAGTATCAAGTATTTCTTTGTTTTATAGGCTACCAATTAGGAACTCAAGGACAAATATTCGTCGGTAACAAAATCACAGTTTTCTCGTATAGTAAAATCTATATCCGATTTCATTTTCAAGTACCATTTAGTTTTTGTTTAATATAACCTCATATGCTCTTGTTTCAGGCAATATACTTAACTCATTGTGATATTCATTTCTTCAGCAAAATGTCAGCGGGTTTTCTGAATATCAATAAAGACAGGTTAATGTAAGTGCTAAGTTTAGAATTGGTTTTATAGCAAAGTTGTCCATTGTCACGGCTATTAACTGACACTTTTTTATCTTTTAGATGTTTTGATTATTCCTTTCCACCTCATTCGTACTAAATTGAGCCCCCATTATCTTCATCTCTTTCACTTTATGAGACCTCTGTATATTTTACATTCACTCAAGTTGGTTAACCACCGTTCTACCTCTTTCATTTCTTCTTATGAAATTAACAAAGGTTATAGCATCATGGCGAGTATTGATATATACTTGTGTTTTATCTGCTGTGAAAAGAAGCAGATGTTGGTTTCATCTCCCACAAGGAGTGATTCTTTATCTTACAGACTAATGGTACATTTAATATGTCATCCTTTGCTTTTTTGTTACAAATAAATTGTATTCTAACAACAGTATTTTAGCCTGTATAATTCAAACATGTTTCCTACCGTGTGATAGCAGATAAGTGACCATTGACATAATCCTTATGTAGATGTTATTCTTTTCATCTTCCAGACTTTTATTTCTTCTTAAAATAAATAATACCCTGGTTTTAAGTAAAACGTTTCTATCTAATAAGTATATATAAAAGGACTAGTAAAAAATTGTTGTTTTGTTCTTTTTGTACGTACATAGAGTATGTAACGAAGATCATGGTTGCGTCGCTAACCCTCATTTGCCAGTATACCATTCACGACTCAGGCATAATAAACTTTACATAACCCCCACTCTTACCATTTTTATTTTATTAATGTTTCTTCACATATTATTACCTTAATTTTGAACAACTCAATGATTGAGGTATTTTCTGTGCACTAAAATATTTAACCCCCGTCAAAACTCCAGGTTTTTATAGACCACAGACTTACTTCTGGTACATTGCAGTCCCACTTATATATAATGATTGAAATTAATATAGTTTGGCATACTTGTCGGTCTCTTTGTTACATATGTTTCAAAACTTTCTCCTAGTACCGTATTGTGTATACGCCCTTAGTATGCTATTTATTTGACGTGTATAGAGTCAAAGCAAGAAAGAGTAAGAAATCGAAAGAATTTCATTGTCTTGAAAAACCTCTGTAGACTCTCAGATACTTATTAATTCACCACTAATAGCTGAAGCGTTTCAACTCTTCGATCAATAAGAATATCCTCCTCCTCCGCAGTTGATATGTCCAGGGTTACCGTTAAGAAGACATCCTTTCCCCTAAGAACCAACTTAAACTGTGGGCGCACACTTTAATGGGGTGCCGTTTGTCCAGTTACACATCCTCGAAATTATAGATTTTTCTTAAAATTAACTTAATAAGCCCATGTGTCATCGGATGTCAAATGATCCCTCAAGACATTGTTGAATTAGTAAGTTCCGGCTTCTTTCATTTGGATCTTCGATATAATTTTTCAGCCAAAGATAACCATGCACCGAAATTTTAGGTTTATATTAGAAGCAACTTCTAAGAATGGAAACTACTTATAACATGTTTCTGTATTTAATATATATATTATCATCGGAACAGTAGTATCAGAAGGATGGGTTTCAAAGTAGCTGCAGCTTTCATAAATTTAATTAATGAGTATTTTTTGTGGAATTGACCCTCTCTTTTCCCGCTTTCTCTGGATTCATATGTAATTCTCTTATTGCATTTGATCATTTTAGATTCCATGGTTAGAAAGAAAATAAAGCAAATCTGTGCAATTATCAGAAGAAAAAACATCATGTTTCCGGTATATTCACCTTCAATTTTGTTTCTGATTCATTGAGTCTTTTATGGTATTTTGTCTTTATTCTTGGTGGGTAGTTCATGCATATAAGAATAACTTGTATTTGAAATAGTAACACAGTATTTTATAAGACTTTTGGTCATTTGTACGGCCAAACGCATCATAGTGTAACTTTTTTCGTTGTTTTCTTGCTTCAAATGCTGGGGAAACCTCGTTATTCATCTTTTAATTATTTTTTTGTAGGTTGGTTTTCCGTAAGCAACTTGATATCTAGATTCATGCAGCACTTTTTTAAAATGCTTACTATTAATGAGTTGGTTGCTTTAGTGGTATAATCTAAAATAACCCATGGTCATATGTTCATGTTATGAAATCTTGGTTAATTTACATATTTTTATTTTAAGTGAGTAGGTAATCTTGATTTGAACCTGAGAGCTACAATAAGCATGGAGTTATCTTTTTTAAGTCTTTTATTGAACGTTTCCTTCCTTCTAAGCTTCAATACTACTATTTACAAGTTGTATTTCATAATCTTTGGGTTGAAACAACTGCAATTCTTATACTCTACTATCAAGGTAGTATTGCATAAAGTTTACAACCTCTATTCAAACTTCAGTGTTATTTTTAGGAATCATTGTTATTTACTCCAACAGTCTACTCAAGTTTTTTGTCTTTAAGAAAGCTTAAGCTCAGAGTCTTATAAACTCAGTCATGTCTTATACTAAATTTTGGTTTCTGGAGGTATGAGAATTAGGCCTGTATCTGCAATGATCCGCATACTGTAACAACTAACTATACAGTCTCGCCCATTTTGTGACATATTAAGTGTACTTAATTTTACCTCCTATATTTTCGCTACTAGACATAAGATATATTTATTAGAAGCTTCAGTATAATATTGTATGCTTTTTTCGAAGTTAACATCTTTCAAATCATCTTCTTCTTGCTTCATCTCCAAAAGATTATTTCTACCAACTTTTAACTTTCAGTGTTAATAATAATGGACCTCAAGTCTACGCTCAAAGCATTGTTCTACTCCGATAGGACAATTTTTTTCTAATGTGTCCTTATCATCCGGAGTTTTTGCCGCTAGCTAATGGTTTCCTTGAAGCAACTTATCCTTTCTTTATCTAACCGCCTCTGGGTTCTACCATCTCCATGATATTTAATTCCTTAAACAATTGTGTTACTTCAGTTTCAATTTCTAAGTAAAATCCCTTAGTAGAATTCGAGGTATCTCCTGGTTACAGAAGTATTATAGGTTTGAGATAGTTATTCGAGAAGTTTCTAACAAATATGAAGCTAAGTTACTAGGAACCCATGTCCAAACAGGTTCATTATACAAAAATGCCTTGGTATGAGTCCAGGCGTGTTTCCAATTCCGTAAAATTTATTTACTGTATTCTTCTTGTGACCTATATCATCCATATATAAATGGTTTAGCAAGCTTTATGGTACTTGAGAAATGTTATCAGATTGTATAACTTAGCGTGAAAGGTAAAGCTCTATGATTCCTCTTAGGGCAACTCTTATCTCATGCACAGGACTTAAAAAGTTGAAAACTCTTATAGAGATAATAGATTGTCGTAAGTATTTAGGATGCTAATACACCATGAGAAACAACAGAACGAATTTTAATTAAAAGTTTTGTTAATTACTGAGATGCTAGAAAACTATCACAGTTAAACAATTGTACTTTGCTTGTGTCATAGCTATATTCTTTGTGAAAACTAACTACTGTGCTTTTTTAGGCACAACACTTCAAGTGTTATAAATTTCTATCTCTCACCTGCTTTCCCTTGTCACTCTTTCTCTTATCATAAATGGCTTGTTCCCCTTTAAACATATATGTCTTAGAATATGTTTTTCTGAATAAGCTATAACATAGAAATAACTTATGTAGGTTTTTAATCTACTTGAGGTATATTGTAGTAGTCCCTTAAGTGTTACGACATAAATAACAACTCAAAACCCAATCCACAACTTTCTCAACAAACCAACCTAGCTATGAACTTCTTCGGAACATTTTGAAACGTGTGTTTTCCAGTGTGCCTCAGATTGCTCTAAAGCCAGCATATAGAGCCATGTACAGAGCATGTACCAACTAAATTAAAAGTGTTCAATCTATTTTCCCTTAATCTGAAAGTTTTAATTATTTTTTACTAGTCTGGTAAAGAGTATCTTCCTATTTTTACCTTGATTGTTTTTTATGAAGTCTTTTGTATAGTCTTATGTATTAGTTTTTTTTGCTATACCGCGTTATTTTCTATAATCAGTTCCGGCTATGATATCTCATCTATAGCACAAAAATTGGGAGCACTGCACCGTTCTAATGCCCAACATGCACAGGTGCCCGGAGAAATATACTGTAAGAAGTGGTGAGATTCTTCCTCAGGATTTCATCCTCTTTCTTTTTATGTCGAAATTTAAGCTTGTCGATTTTTTTTTCTTTGAACTGTTTTATATAACGTACAGTGAAAATCCTGCACAAGAAAAAAATAAAAGTAAGTGATGAGAGTTAATCAGCTTCTTGGATTTATTCTTCGCTAGCTAGTTTTCAGCAATCTTACAAACTACAAAACCGGTTTAAACCTGATTTTGATTAAGACACACTCTTATTAAATTCACGCTTGAATTTTGCATTCTTCCCAGGATTATGGCATGAGGTAGGGAAATCTTATACTTGAGATGTGCCAAAGATTTAGTACTTGTCACTCGAATTTATTAACGCGAAACAGGTCATCAGCCTAATGATTAAAAAAGAAATATTGACACCATACAATATAATTTTCAAAGTAAAGATATAAACTTGACAAGTTCTTTAGTCTACTGACTCTACATATCCAAAATCTGAGAAGGAACCTTGGTTCCTTTTTTCTTGGACTCTTTGTTCAAAGGGACTCCAAACAGATTTTCGCAAAACTTTGTTATTTCTTCCAAAAAGCACTCCCTCTTCCTCCAACATTTTTTGTTTTTTCACAAGCTTTGGTGCATTTTTCCCACTTTGACCATCAAACCCGTGCATTTCAAGGGCAGCAGAAACTACTCTATGACAAGGCACTTCAGGCGCATATGGGTTATTCCTCAAGGCGTTACCAACCGCTCTTGGACTAGATTTTAGTTTTTTTGATAAAAGTCCATATGTCGTTACCTTTCCTTTTGGGATTTTGCGAGTTAAGTTATATACTCTATCCTGGAATGGTGTCGGTATCTTTCTTTTGTTTCTTTTGCTTTGCTTCATATTTTCTTTCAACACTGCAAGATGACATTACTGAAGAAATAGTTAAGATAAAACAAAACTTGGAAGAATGATCCAGTTAAATAAAGAACCATTTGTCCTTTGTCTCTTTGTTGTTTGTATCTGGCAGTTGGTCAGCGCTTTTATCTTAAAACAGTAATTAGTCCTTATTCTTATACATAGATACCTGATTTCTAAACCCACGGCAGAAGAGGAACAACTAATAAAAGAATGCAGAAAACTTAGGGTTGAAGAGAAAAGGCTCAACTTCCCTGCTACTTTTGTCGAGTGGGCAAAGGTATCTCGAAAGGCAAACAAGATACAAAAGTTAATTGAAACTCTTGAACAGGAACGTACAGTCTCAGAAAACAGGGCCTGGAAAAAGAGCCTTCGACTTGTTCTCAAAGCAGAGGTTCCATTCATTCTCTTTTTTGGATACTTTTCAACATACTTTTTTACCTCAACTTCTACTATTAAGGTTGATCCTAATTTCTTGTTCATATTTTCTCCTTTAGAGTGGTTCTTTTCGTTCAACGAGGAAGCAAACCTGATGGAACTATCAAATACACTTTGGTGTTTTATTGTATATCAAGCAACAAAAAGATTAAAATCCTAGGGATACTACTTATTAGAATAAACACTTTTGTTTGTCATTTTATAATACAGGTTTGCATAAAGTGTTTCGGCACAAGCTACTTTTCCCTTTCTACAAAACTCTTCCAAGTCTATCCCTTTTACACCTTCTAAACTACCATAAACTCCATTTGAAGTTAATGGAATGACTCTTTCCTGCATATTTTCTCTATCAAAATAACCAAACTGTTTCAAAATGTTCTCTGCCCTTTTATCATCCTCTTCATTTAAGCTCTGTCTTTCCTTTCTGTTTGTAGGTTTTTCCGCTAAGTCTTCCCTTTGAAGCATCCTTAAATTACATGCATAGGAAGCATCTCCCTTCTTCAAACATCTTACTTCTCGCATTATTGCTTCTTTTCATACTCTATTTTTTGAAACTTCTGAAAATCCATCACTTTGTCTTTTATTCTTCATCGAGATGGTTGTTTGCTAAACGGCTAATTAGCAAAGCTATCTTTTCCTTTACCGTTAATAGCAATGCGGTACTCAACATACTTTTTAAAAGTTGTTCTCTCAACCCTTTGTAAAATCCAAAAGCTCCTTCATGAGAAAATATTTCTTTTGCAGCAGAAAGCATTCCAGGGTTCAATACGTGTTCCTTCAACTGTGCCTGCATTCGTATCTTGGAACGGATCAAAGGATATATAACACACAAAGTAATACATTTTGTTAGCATACCAAGAAGAAACAGCTCATAAGAACTTGGTTCCCTTTCTTTGAACTTTCCATATATTTTCTTCACTCTGTCGAAGAGGGTAAATTGAAGAGAGGGGTTCAGGCCAAGTATCATAGAGCTGAAATACCCTGTCCAAAGAGACACGAGGCCATTAGTACGAACTAGGTCCTGGAGAACAACACTTGCAGGTTTATTATCATCATCAATCACAATAGCTGTACTTATTGCGTCAAGTGGATGTCCAATTAACTGCGTTAGGCAAGCAGCAACAAAGTTGAAACTTATTTCCTTTGTTACCGAAAGTTTCTTTTGGTCATTATATTCCAAAGCTTTCCCCTTAATAAAAGTACTATTTAAGAAGAACAAAGAGTCTGTAACAACAGAGCGAAACAAAACTGGAAATATACCATGGAAAAAACCTAGCAACCCGTGAAGTTTGTATACATGGGCTATAACTTTAGCTGCGCTTGAGAGATCTTCTTCACTTGAGGCTGAATCAGGTGAAACGGATGCTTGAAGAATTGTTTTTATGAGTTCAAGCGGATAAAAGGACAAAGTGGAGATTGCAGCACCTGCAGCGGCTGAGCTAGTTTGAATAACAATTGATTCTTTCATACTGCTTTTTCTTTGATCTAGGATAGTTGAGAATTTGTATTGTTATAGTTAAGGAAATATTGATAAATATATTGTGAAATCCTTATTTTGCACATTTGAATTTCATCGATCGGGAGACTAAGGAATGTAAGATAATTAACTATAGACTTTATTACAAAAATACAAAGTAGGGGAACAAAAAAGTTGTTCAACTCAATGGCAATAATTCTTGTGCAAACATATCTTACAAAATGTCTATCTCCGCTGTTGATTGATTATGAATATTTTAATGAGAGATTGGGATAGAAAATAAGAGTTGAGTGCGTTGTTTTGTAAATTAGAGCAACACAAGAGTTTTAGTTTCTGAGTCCTATGGCTAAATCCTCAGTATCCCCAGAGAAATTTATATTTCAAGAATTTAAATTTAAATGTAAAAGTGTTTTTTTTATGCTTTATTCCGTCTTCTTACAGTTCAAGATGTTCCATAAATTCGAAATTATAACCTTCCTACTAGAACCTGTGTATCGAATCTTGTTACTTTTTTGAATCTAAACCTGAACTTCTATGAAAAACTTAACTCAGTAAACGCTTACTGATATCACCAATGGTTTTGCACTTTTTTTTAGAAAAATGTAGCTGCTTGGTCTAATTTTTTAAGTGAGTTTTGGAATCCAGAAGGGAACAGTTCAATAATTAAAAATCACCTTTTATAAGCTTATTTATTAATGCTAAAATCAATGAGGTAGGGTTATTAGCAAGAATTTACATTCTGGAAAAATATTTAATACAAAATTAATCCCTTCGAATCTTTTTCATGCAGAGCAATAGCTATTCCAGGAAGAATACCTTTTGAAACATATACTTGCGCTGCACAATGGTTACATGAAACAAGTTCCAAAATATAAATTATACAAAAAAAGTGTCGAAAAAACCTTTATCTTTGTAATGAAGATTTATGTATAGTCATTTCCGTATATTTTTTAACCTCGACTTCAACTACGGGTAAGCAAGTTTGGAAAAAAATACTTTGACGTGATTCGCGGCTTATATAGATATGCTTTTACGTCATACTTAAATAAACTTATCTAAAACTATTTATAAATAAGAAATAAGTAAGGTTAAACGGGCAAGAGTTTTATCTAAGTTGTTTCTTCGTTACTAGGATAGCTACCCACTGGGAAGCACCCTGCTAGAATCGTTCAAGTGATATTTAAAACGACAAAAGTTAACCGGTGGCATTAGCTTCAGCTAAGTATAAAATCGAATTTGACACACATGAATCTATTTCACGTGATATAGTCCTATCTACATTATCATGGGCAAAAGCTATGTCAAAGTCTTTTATTATCTTTCTAGCAGTGCTGGTACCAAAATAATGTTCCTCTTAGTATTCAAGCCCTCTTAGGCAATCTTTTGCATCGTGCATTTGATTTTTAGGTAGATAAAAACAGAAGGGATAGGCCAAATTAAATGTAAAAATTATATCCAACTAGAAATATTTTCATGTATAAAAAAAAGAAGCTGTCATTTAGCTGCGCCAAGTATTTGGCATGTGAATGTTAGGCTCAATTGAAGACATTAAACCAGAAGCAAAGAAAACTAACAATTACTTTTTTTCATGTTCAGATATATAAAGCTGCAAGAGTACTCAATGCTTCATAATCACTAGCGAGTTGCATGTTGCTCGATTATAATAGAACTGTGAAATAATATCTCCTTGCAGATATGAAATACCTTGAGTCAAATTTCACTCACTGGAAGTATTGGGAGTAAAGTTTTAACCAATGTTTTTGTTTCTCAACTATATTGAGTGAAAACCCTTGTCATGTCAAAAGCTGCTAGAAGAATGTTATGTTGCTACGGCACAGGGTTATTAAAAAATATTTTAAATCTTTCACGATTCTTGATGTAGTTAAAGTATTCATCAGTTACTTAACATCGGTGCTGCAAAAATGGTTTAGTATTCCTTGGATGATGGCAATACAGCCATTTTTTTGAACTTATTTCAAATGAAATTTAACTAAAAAATGTTCATGATATTGATCTCCCAAATTGTATGCTTAGTGTTGGATATAAAAGCTAGATTCCATAAGAAAAAGAATCACCAAGTGTCCACTCTCGAACTCAATTATTAAGCCCACAAATGGTCCTATAGCAGACAAGTAATGAGTCGTTAAGCAGATGACGAGTACATTTGTAGAAAAAGTTGAAAAACTGTTCCAAATTCATAGTTACACGGTCAGTGAAGCCGAGTATACTTTATAGTTAGGTTACAAGAAAGCTATTGGCTTCACGTGGGAAAGGTTAGTATTCTATACTCCGTTGGAAAAATACTAAACCAACCAATATGCTTTCAAGATTGAGTCAAAGCTGAATTTAATGTACCAGGCTTCACATAAACGCATCAAACTAAGTTAGCGCAGCTAGGCTAGTAATCCGAAAGGCATTCATTATCAATAGTAATCATGCAACTGTTGTCAAGTTTTAGTTGTAGAATATCTGTATAAGCCTGATCGAGCCAACGCTGTAAGACATCATATATACTTCACATTGGTGATTTTATGTGAACACGAAAATGAACGCTGGCGCGAGTTAGATTCATTCTTCAATTTCATTGAAAGCCTGCTAGTAAGTAGATACTGAAGGCGAACAACTTTCTATGAAGTAACGGAATTACTTCTTTCCTGATATTCTAAGCACAACCCCCTTGGTGCTATGTTCAGGGATCGGATTTCATTTATTGATAATTTATCAATTAGCTTTTTGCCTATCTTTTTATATTCATTGATTTTGGAATTTCCTAACAATTCTCCTTGATGTTTGACAATCGACATAAGATCGGGCTACATCACCAAGAAATTATTACTTCATAAGTGCTCCATGTGAAATTCCAGAAGAAACAGTGCATCTGCTCCGCCTATACTCTATTCCCACCTCATAAGACCATTCAACATAGTCTTTGTTATCATGCAAAATATAAAAAATTATCTGTGGGCTTCTGATCCAAGAATAGGTGACACAATCTTGTATTGATTATCAACTGTTACTAAAGACAAAATCAAAATCATCTGATATATATTAAAGTCCCAAGGTTCTAATTGATAATTAGAATTGAAATTATTATCAAATATATAGAAATGAAATTCATAAACCCAATGCCTAGGTTCAATATAAATTTAGTAACGCTCTCTACACCAATATGATACAGGAAAAGTAAAGGCAATGGTAAGAAATTTTTAGCAGATATGGGGGACTAAAAGCTCATGAGTTGATTCCTTGGTGTTGAGAAATTACTACTTCCAATAAACCCTTGTTTAACACAGGATCGTTTGATGCTTAACAAACATACCAGGTTCTGCTTAAAGAGAGTAAATAATTAAGGTCTTTGCATATAGAGCTTCAGTTACTAGAGAATTCTATTTCTAACAATAGCAAAAATAGAAAGTTGCCCCTACGACTTGTTATTTAAGTACCTTCGCATATACTTTACCAAGACTTTCCCAGAAAGTTAATTTACTCCGTAATAGTAAGACACAGACTTAGATCACAAACCAAGGAATACTATTTATGTTACTGATTACCGCCAATCACACTCAGTAAGAAATTAATTGGATGTTTGTCAATGTAGATGGTAAAATGAGAACGTTATATCGAATTAATCTGTTTAATACGGAAAATATCAGCTCCTAGACAGATCACCAGACCACTCCAGATAAGGTCTTCATAGTTGATACATAGTTCAAACAATATATGAAGAGTTACCATCCTCTATTGCAACTTCACAAAAGCTGCAGAGAGCATAAAATCTATTCAGTATTATGATTTATTACATTTTCTAAGGATTTGGAAACAAAAGCTTGACGTTCCTAGCTGTCATTCATACGCAAGAATCAACTAATGAGACAATGAAAGCTTAGATTTGCAGAAACTTAAATGGTGACAGCTGTTAATTCATCAGACAATTCCTGAAAGAGCAAAAACTAGGTTATAATGACGCATTTTTGTACATTGCAACCTTAAGGTCTTTTGCTGAGCATACTCCCTCCAGCGTTTTCAAACTTGAATGCATTTAACATTAACAGGACTATCAGAACCCTACCAGGCTTATTAGTTATCTCATAATTACAATTCAAATGACAGAAATATAGATAAAGTAGAGAAGAAAAAAAAAAGATCACGTTTTCCTTTCTTTCCTTGCATTGATAACCCAATAGTGTGGGAGACTCCATCCTTGGCTACCCTCGTATTTGGAATGAAACAGAGAAAATCTAAACTCATTTCCCTTTTTTGTCTTTATGGGCTTATAGTGATGAATGCCCAAGAAAGAAGATTCTACAATGAAAGTTAGAATAAACTCCTACTCGTTATAGAAGAAAGCTACAACCCCACTGCCCCAAACCAGAAACATTTGTAGGGACAAGTTTTGATCTTCAATACAGAGAAAATAGACTAGAATAGGGTCTTAATGTCTAGAATTTATAGAAAAAATCATTCTACAGTAGATTTGAATAAGCGCAGTGGAGGTGTATCATTTGGCCATGGGAATGCAGTATTGGGTACCTTTGAATACTCGGTAGGAATTGGGTATTGAAGAAAAGGGAGCGGTTGTTAAAGTTTTAAGAAGATATACTAAGAAGGAATGAACATGTCTAGAATCCATCAGTTGCTATCTTGGTTTCATAAATTGTTTGGGTTTCGCGTGTACTCTCAAATTGAACATGAAATTTTGAATCCTGTTCACGGTTCTCATCCGTATATTATCTTTAGGAATACTGACTCCCTTTTGACATGAGATATGAGAACGAGAGGATAAAAAGTTTCATAATCCCATGCTTCTTTTTCAGTGTTAGAGGTTCTGAGATTTTTACCTACTGTAAGAATGGCTTCATCTTAATTTTATTGATGGTTGCATATGGTGTTCGTAAGGGAAATCGGTATGAAAAAAAGGATAATTGGAATTAGATAGTTATCATTTACAATAATGTCAAACTGAATAGAAATACCAAGTTTTTTCACAACTTTCAATCTATATTCAGCATTTCTACGCGACAGTATTTTGCCTCATTCTCTCCTAATATGAGGAAGCTTTCCTGTATTAGTCTTTTTTAGTGCTAAACCTTTCGGAGAGGATTAAGATGTATGTTTCAGTGCTTGGATTTCTTAGTACTTATATTTTATTGCACAAAAATATATCCTTAGACTAGTTCATAACTGCTCTTTTTTTTTTTACTTTTTCACAAAAAAAAACTATTCTACATAGTTTTTAGTGATCATATACTTTATGTAATGAATATGCAGTCTATTACCTATTAAATTCATTGTATTATTAACTCAAGTATATATTTATTCAAGAACAATAATTTCCTTCAGCCAAGAGCAATACTTCATATAAAATTGAGAAGAAAGAAGGACTTGTCATCTACAAGAATAGTACAGTTTATATCAACAAACCCGAGACAGTGCGTATTTATGATAAATACAGAGTCAAAGTTATTCTCTTACCGTCAGTGTAAAAAACTCTGTTCATTGAATATAAAACAGATTATAAAGAAATAAGAGATTACTTGCATACTCATAGTTGAAAGCACCTCAATATGAGGAATAAGCTTGTTTATAATTCAAACTTATTTCTTCCTCTGTAAAATAAATTCTTGATTCCTAAATTTCACTCTAACTTGAATATATATAAATATAAGACAACACTATTGACTACAACAGGAGATACCTTATAGATGTTCTAAAACAACTTCTAGAATAGAATTTATAACTTAAGCCATAGTTATGAACTAAGTTTTGTTTACTTTATTAAAAACAAGTAATCAAAAAAAAATCTTTTGCTTGAAAGTTTATATTCTATAGAATCTCTAAGGATATTTAACAAAATACAAGCACTAGTATTTTTTTGTGTATAACTTGTTCATATTTCTTCAATAGGTTTTTCTTGTCCACTAAATAATACTTTTGTAATATTAGTTTATATAAGTTGATTTTTTTTGTCATACAGATATTCATAAAGAATCAATAAGGAAACAAAACTTATAAGGGTATCAAATAGACCAAAACAAAAACCACAAACTTTGTTCATTATTATATTTTCACTCTTTTTACAACCTAGTTAATATAAGTATTAATACTAAACATAGACCGTATAAAATAAGTTCTATGTAGATATTAAACCTAAAGAGGATAACTGACAGTGTAATAACACAGACCGTTCAAATTCTTTCGCAGTGTACCAAATCTTCTTTTTGACGGAAGTAGTAAACTTGCGTTTATTAGGTACTTTGAACACTTCGACTTCTGCTAAAAAACTAACATTCTTTCTTTGAAAACGTTTTTGACCAGCTATTCGCATCTGGCGTCTAAGAAGTTTTCCAAATACAACAGATCTTGGTCTTAAACCAAGTCTGTCTTCAAATTCTTCGGAACCGTCTTCTTTTAATTTCCAAAACTTTTTTTCGGGTTTTGTTGAAATAACAAGATATGTTATTTCATAATTTCTTCTCTTTCTCCTTACAGGCTGTAAAACTGAACTTTCTAATTCGGCAAGCGATGTGTTTGAAGAAAGGGAACAAGAAGTGAACGACGCTTGAGAATCTAACGACAGAAGCCCTCTTTTACCGACTTCCCATCTTTTTCGTGAAATACCATTGGTTTGTGTTTTTTGTTGAATGTCAACGCGGTGATTATTATCTTGTACTAAATCAAATTGATATTCCTCGAAAATTGAACAATCCATATTTTGTTGTTTAATGTTTCCTTTTTTTTTGTCCTTTGAGCGTTAACGATTAACAGATTGTATTCAGTTTACAGTGTTTTGACAATTGTGAAGAATGACGAGGCACAAATGTGTAAATCAGGAATGGTAGTGTGTGGGAAGTGATTGTTGAAGGGTGATACACCGTACAGTCGATCAAAGAATTGTAATTTGTAGGGATGGTTTCACAAATTCTTGCGATTCTCTATCAGGGACGGTTTAATAGGACCCATACCCAAAATGGTATACAAGGACTATTTGATATTATAATAAATATTAAATTAGTATCAACAAAAATTAATAAATACATACTGGGATAATTCATTTTTTATAAACATAATATATAAGTATTTTACTACTGGTATGATATTGAAATATTGATACTTAATTTATAATGATACTGAGCCCATGAGGGATATGTTGGTCATAGATAGACAACTTAAAGCTTACTAATTTGAATTACCCCATGTTGTAGTAGCTTTACTACCAAACTGGAAAAATATTAAAAGAAATCTGAAAGAGACAAAAAAGAAAGATAAACAAAAAATAGAAAAGAGTGTCGCAAAAATATAAAAATGGTACTTATTTGCAGAGGATAACGTCAAGAATAATGAGAAAAGAACTACAGATTAGTAAGTTATTAACAAGACATATTTCATATAATGTCATGAATATATTCCACAAAGTCGAAGATAAAATGACAGTAACTAAGCTCAAACACAAGGAAAATGTATGGCGTCTACCAGAGATCTAGTTACATAAAATTAATTTTATTTAATGCATCTATAATTTAAGAAAGATAATAATTATAAAAGATGCCCACCTAGATTTAAGGAGATGAAACTTCTGTCGTTACAAGAAATCTTTTCATATGATAAGAGAAAGACTTTAGATTTGCTTTGTATGTTGTGAAAAATAGAATTCCTTTTCCCTATCAGCCTTGTGTCAACTTCAAATTGAGCAAAAAAACAAATCAAGAATCTCCAGATTCCCATGGCCATATCTATTAAATATCTTGCTCATTAGTTGAAACCTTTACATGGAAAGCACTGAGCTCTCAAACATAGCTCATTCCACTCGAGGACTGTTAAGAGAAAATTATAGATTGAGACTTTTTACCATAAATTCTAATATTTAGTGCCTGTGCTTACTTGGAAATGACACAATATTCCACTTAAATCAGGTTGTACTCTCTCATGCTCAACATTATGCTGTATAATAATTGAATTTAGACGCCAGATTCTTCTTAACCTTTAAGAATAGGCTAGACGCGAAAGGATCAAAGAAAGAATGATTGATTGAATGAAGATCGTAAGCTTAGTTTATCGTTTGAGAACTTGAGTGAAGCAAACTGATTTAGGAGCCAAAGGTAAATGTGATTTTGCTCAATAATTGCATGAAATTTAAGAGCGTAACCTACAAGACGGCATGGTGTTTTCAGTGTCCTTAGGACCTTTGGAATGCCAGTAAAAAGGAAAGAAATATTCGAACCCCAAATTCCTAAAGAAATTCATCCACTCATTACGGAGGCTCTAGAATAAATTTGCAGTTAACAAAAAAAGTTAAGTTCATTTCTTTCGCTTAGAATATCTTAATGCGTACTGCAGTTAAAACTGCGAAAAGAATACCGAAAAACAGGCTTATATCGTCACTTAGGAATTGGAGAGTTGATATAGCGTTGAACCTTAGATACCACCTGCGAGTCCTTTTCTGACCTGTTTAGAGTGAGAATGAGAAGGTTTTGATGAGTAGAAAGTTCATTACCTATGCTAGGAGGTAAAAAGTGGGTGATGAATGCAAATCACGCTTAGCGAAAGGTAGCATGAGTGGTAAAACTTAAGTTCAGTGCTTCAGGCTAGTAGATTGATTCCAACTAATTAGGTATTTTAAAATTCTTATTTATCGTGTAAGAAGTCAAGAAAATATTTACACAGAAAATAGATGCAAAGAAGACATAATCTAGACTATAACTGCTAAACGAAAAAAAGTATTATCTCCTTGGCGAAACACTGCAAATAGGAAGAAGGATAAAACCAAGTTAGATGCAGCCTTGTCTAATAGAATAAATTCTAGTAGAAAAAAATATGGATTAATATGAAATAGTGTTTGTTCATTGGAACTTATACAGCGCGATAACTTAGGGAACTACTCTTGCAGAGATAAAAAAACTCTAAGAAAAAGATCCAACCTAAATACAGACACCCTCAGCTCAAATATTTTTTAGCTACTATGTTTGCTTGTGTGACACTTTTTTAGCATATATGAAAGTAAGGCTTCATGTGCACCAAATTCTGTACTTGTATGCTTAGGAATTGGTTGGCCTTCACGTGATGTTTCCTTTTTGTATCTCTTTTTTTAGTTCTTAATTAGTGATTGGTTTAGGTTTAGGTTTTAAGGGAGTTAATTGGGCCTACTGGCCTAACCCTATGGCGGGGATCTAACTACCAATAAGAGCTACGTACTGTTGTGATATTTTGCTATTCTATTATGTTCCGTTATGCTTCCTTAATCTCATTGGTATTTGACAGAATCCTCTGAAGCTGGTTGGTCAAACTCTCGTCTCTTGATCATTTCCATTATTTCCCAAAATCCTAACTTTTCTGATACAATCCACAATCAAATTAACAAAACACAAAACATGCAAAAAGTAAAGATAATCTCACGGGTGTCCAGTTCACGCTGCTGAAGGTTTTTCCGCTGATGTTTTACCACGATATGGCTTTCTATTATGTTCCTGTTCAAGATTTTCATGGTTTTGCTCATTCTTATCTGGATTCTGCATTTTGGATGGCCTGTTTTTATCTTATGTTGGTTTTTGGACGATCCTATATATGTTTCAAGATGTTTGAAGATAATTGGAGGTGATTTATGTTCGGGAGGTCGAAGGGGAGTATAGATGGTGATGTTTCTTGCTGTTTTCAGGATGTTTACTTCATTTTCCAGAGATTTTGTTTCTTGCAGCTGAAGTTACCGATGGTCTTAGTGAGTGCTGGGGGGCCTCCTTTGAGCTGACTTATGCTGTATTCGTGTTATTCTATAGGTTGTCTGTTCGTTGTTGCTGTTCCAGGTGAAGGATGTTGATATTTTGTCAGGATGGAAGAATTTCGTTTATTTGCTCCAGCAGCTGAATATAGTCCATTGGGTTCATTCCTCTTCCTCCAGCTGTTATTCTCGACGTTTCACTTAGTGCTTTAGGTGATATTCTAGTTGCTGCGTTTTCTGTGGGTTGATTGTGGATGTTGTATCTTGGTCGAAGGATGGGTGTTGTTGGTCTTCTGCTCGTGTCCATGTTCCTGTTCATATCCAAGTCCGTGTTCCTGTTCCTGTTCGAGTCCAAGTTCCTGTTCAAGTGCTGGTTCGCGTCCAAGTGTTCTTCTGGTTCCTGGCTTCCTGTGCAGTTCGAAGGCTGGTTCTCATTTTCAGGGTGGTGGGTAAAATGGGATGGTGGTGTGTCCTCGGGCGGCACTGGTTCTTCTCCTAGTAAGGCAAGCGCTTCATAGTAGTATATAGGTTTTGCTGTTGGCGGTGGTGATGGGTTTTGAAGTTGGTATTCTCTCAACGCTGTCAGTTCTTTGTCTATGATATCTTTCGCTGTGGATCTGTGATTTTCCTGGCGTTCTTCTACTATGCTGATAAGATCCAGGTCACCTTCTTCTAGTTGGAAGCTAAAGTTGTCGATTCTATCTATGGTTCTTTTCAGCCTTCTTGATATCTTTGTTAAGGCTTTTGTTATCTTCACTTTGGGTGGCCAGTTCTCTACATTATATATGGCTGGAGCTATTACTAGTGCTCTTGCCTGGTTAATTCTCGTTTTCTTTTGGATGTTTGCGGAAGATAATATGTCTCTGAATCTGTTGATATGACTGTGAGCTTCATTTAACTTCTTGGAGATAGCATCAGCATTAATACCTTGTGGATCAAAGATAGCACCAAGATATTTGTACTTTGTCACGGCTTCAACTGTTTCTGCTGCTACTTCAACGTTGCTTGTTTTGGGTTGGATTTTGTCGTGTATGATCGTTCTACTGTCAGTAACAGCTAAAGTCCCAGCTCTGCTTCTGTTGCGTGTTCCATCACAAAACCTCGAGCTTTTGTGACACCTTAGTGACGTTTCTGAGTGAAAGTATCTATCGCAACGTTCACAGTGAAAGTTGGTCAATATTCTATTTATATCTACGTCTGGGATTTTATCAACCAAACTGTAGCCTTCGTTTGTGAGCATAACTTTTGTCTTGCTAACATTAATTTTTAGGCCTGTGAGTTGCTGAAGGTTTTGCAGTTGCGTTACAAAGCTGGTTATTTCTTCGTCGTTCCTTGTTACTATTACCAAGTCGTCTGCAAAAGCAAAGTACCTGAAGGTTTGGTTGTGTAAGCTGGTTCCTTGTAAGGTATTATTTTTTATTCTCTTCATTATAGAGTCAAGACAGAGGATAAAGATGCTTGGAGACAAACTATCTCCTTGAAGCACACCTTTTTTTATGTTTACTAAACTACTTTTTTCTCCGCTGTCTGAAACGAAAACTTTGGTCTTGTCGTAGAGAGTCGCGATAAGTTTGATGAGCTTTTTTGGTACATGGTGTTCTTCCAGAGCTAATTTCATGAACTTGTGCGAAATACTATCAAAAGCTTTCGCAAAGTCTATGAAAAGAATTCGAAGATATATTTTCCGCTTGAGGATTTCTTTTATGATTGTATCTAGTGCCTCGATATTTTGTATCGTTGAGTAGCTGTTTCTGAATCCTGCTTGATAGTCTGGGAGTCTGTTTAGTATTGACGTTATTCGATTGTTGATGATTTTTGTGAGGAGCTTGAAGTGGGAGTTCAATAGTGAGATTTGTCTATAGTTGTAGGAGTCATTTTTACTTCCTTTCTGCTTGTAGAGATATACAACTTTGCCTCTGCAGATTTTTCTCATTTTTCTAGACTTGAACGCATTTAACCTGAAGAAAGACTGGATCTCTCTAACAGCATGTTTTTGAACTATTTCAACATGCTTTAAGACTTCGTTTCTTAAGTTGTCTGGTCCTGGAGCTTTGTTAGTTTTTAGGGTTTTGATGCATTCATTGATCTCGTCTGCCTTTGGAGGATGTATGTTTATGCTGTTCGAGGGAGCCGGTGCAAGTATTGGAGTTTGGTAATGTCGTATTTGGTTTTCCGTTAACAAGTTCGTTGGAAGTGGTAGGTTTTGTTGTTTCTCTAAATATTCTTTTAGTATCTGGATACGACCTGTGGCTCCCACCAACTTTCCAGTTGTATTTCTGGTTATTTTACCGAACTGTTTCCGGACTGGTTTCACTTTATTTATCAACTGGTAGCCAGTTCTCGCACTTTTTCTTTGGAACACAGTTTCTACTTCAGCCGCTATTCTATCCAACCAGTTACAGTAGTTCTCCTTCGCTGAGCTTTTTTAGATCCTTTGTGATCCGTTTCTTCTCTTCTGAGTTCAAGTTGTTCCAGTTGGCACGTTTGTACCTCATCAGAGACATGGTTTGCTCCGAGTTCTGATGTTCAGGGAGGTTGTACTTGACTTCTGGAAGATGTTTCTTCATGATTGATGGAATTGAGTGGGTAAGTGTGAGGTAGGCGTCTGTGAGTTTGTCGTTCAGTTCCAGTACCTCTTTGAGTTCACTGTTTATCTTCTCCTGTAGATCTGTGTTGGACCTTAGTGTATTGTAGTCAAGCTGAGATCTGGTTCTTTTTCCAGGTGTGTGTGTCCGATGTATGTTGATTCTTATTGTAAGGGCAAGATGATCGAAGTTTTTCTTCATCCATAGGTTGTATGCTATGGTTGAAGATATTTTGAAGCCAGTTATTGCAGGTACATGGTTCGTAATTACATAGTCAATTTCAGATGGCCCCCCACTATTTGACCTTGGCATAAATGTAGCATGTTTTCTAGATCCTTTTTTGCCTGTAACAACTAAATGGTTGAAAATTGTTAGCTCTTTTTCTTTCAAAAACTCCACTAGTAGTTTACCATTAGCGTTTGTACGATGGGAGAGCCCTAGTTTGCCTTCTACATTTAACTCTTTCCTTGAGACTTGAGCATTGAAATCACTACAAATGAGAACCAACCTTCTCTTGTTAACTCCATTCAGCTTCGACTTGAGCTCCTTCAGGTACGTCTTGTACGTTTCTTGACCGTGATCGCAGTCTGGCGCGTAAGTGTTAACCAAGACAAGACTTCTTTTTCCACCTAGTTTGACAACCAGCTTCAGGATCCTGTCGCTTTTTCCGTCTGTGTCCGTTACTTGACTAGCAAGCTCGTTACACAGGAAAGTCGCTACGCCCGACGCTTTTTCAGGCAGTTTTGAGAAAAACCACCTTCCTGAAGCCGAGCTAACGTTCACCATTCGCTGTAGGCGTTGCATTCCTTGCTTGTGCAGTTCCTGTAACATTAAAATTTCAGTTTTTTTAGTAAGTTGTTGTACGTAGCTGCACTTAAAGGCAGTTAGACCACCAACATTCACGCTCACCAGTTTAGGAAAGTGCTTCAGTCGGCTCGCTATCCCTGGGACTTCTCTCGAAGGAGTAGACAGGTCGCTACTCTGAAAACATTGCATTTTTGCTTCGTCCTTGACGTTGTTTTCACAAGCCCAAAATATTTAGTGATTGGTTGGATTCTTCACTATGGCCTTATCCGACACAGTGATGACGAATCCTGTCTACCAATCATATTACACTATTTATATCCATACTATTGTCATGCTTGATCAACTTAGCGGTACGCTATAGCGGGCAACTGCTCCTATGATTCCCTATACCCTAACGGTACAGTGGCTACTACTGTATTTCCTCTGGTCCTAACGGTACACATGTTAAGAAAAATAAGCTGCTGGAACATACTCTTTCCGTCATAAGGTCAAAAAAAATACATTTTTTATCTTAAACCTGGATTACTACTTTGCTGAATATGATACCTAGCACTTAGTTAGAACTTATGGTATTTGCAGACCAAACTACATGTACTGTTCTTACCTAGGATGTGATTTAGAGAATTCAGATGTGTAATTCCTTCCTTAACGCTTAAATGCGGTTACGATATGTACGATACAAATTTAGAAAATAGGGCATTTTATGGCAATACAGAGTAATGCTATATTACAATGCTTCGTGGTATGACATATTATTACACTGACATTAGGCTACCAGTAGCAATAGCCCTAACCCTAACGGATATAAGAAAAGTGACGTGTCCTTATGAGAAGGACAGTACGCACAAACAGAAGAAGGTGTAACTTCCGCAATAGATATTAACTCTCAATGGAGAAATCTTAATACATCATTAGTAGTTTTTCCGCTAAAGGAAAAAATTAAGAACATTTGCTAACAAATACCCTAGTGTTCTTGAAGAGATGTTAGAATGATGATGCTGTCCTGCCAGTCTAGGTACTCCAATATGCTAGAGCAAATAGTATTTACTAGGTTTTAACAATTCTGCATTGAAGCAACGTCAGAGAAACAATTTTCTTAGAGGTATGTAGATTTTCAGTAGTTTTATGAGAAAATATTTACAAATTAAATAGTTGGAAAAACTTCTATTACTTTTATGCAATGGCTACATCAGTAAAAGTGAAATTTAGGCACTTAGAAACCACTGTGGTCTAAGAAGGTCTTTCTATATTTTCATCACTACTCAACCAAAACGAATTATAAAACATCACGGCTTCTGACCTATTTGCCGAAAAAAAATAACATTGTGTATTCCTCACAAGTGATTCTATTTGTACAATATTGCAACTTCTCAAATAAATCTTTTTTTCTAGCGACGCAAGTCTGTAGATCTATATAATTTTGAGTTTTCTCAAGTTTACTACGAATAGAACAATTTTGGCACAAGCATTGGAGAGAGCGTCGAGGGCTGTTATTGGATTAAGACCCAGAATATTTTCGGAGAAAAACACGTTGGAATTAATTTCCCCCTTCTGTTTTTGTTGTTGTCGATTAAAATTTAAAGTTTTCTGCATTTTCAGATTCTCTGTGCAATAAGAAATACGTAAATAGCAGTTCCAGGGTTTGCTTCTTGTATAATCACCTTGATGGTTATATGAAGCTTAATAAAGATAGCAAGATTGTAGTTAGTCAATAGCTATGGTGGTTCGAAGCCTTCAAAGGGAGCTTCGATATATGTAAGAGTGTCTAGTAATAATTTTTTCGAACTAAGCAAAAATACAACAACACGAAAAGCATAAAAAAAATTGAAGGCGCGATTCACAAATGAAAGACTTCAATCAGTAATGATGCACATTGAAGAGTAACTATTTCTGTGAAACAAACACCAGCTGAGTCGTTTCAAGTGTCAGATCGGCTCAATAAGCTATCATAGTAAAAAAAAACGACAAGCTTACCATCGAGAAAGTTGATAACAACCGCACAACTGCAGCTTAAATACACTATATTTAAAGATCTACCTCGGGTTTAAAGGTTAAATAGCGCTAAAGCGGTATCTGTTGAATATAGATTTTACTTAGACCTTTTTTTGCTCTTACAGTTTTTGGTGTAGGTAGTTAGTTAGGCATACATTGTTCACCCAAGGGAGGTTAAACAATAAGTAAAAATAAACAAACCGACCTTCTCCACAGTATCAAAGGGTACTCGGGTACCATAGGGATGTGGGACGTTAATTATATATAGTAGAAATAGGAGATTAACTAGTTATAGAGACTACGATTATCTTGGGGAATAACTTAATTATTATTTAAGTAAGCCATCGTCAAGATTTCTCGAGATACAACACGTTTAAAGATCTCTCCAGGTTATTATCAATTTGCTCTTGACCCAAGTATACAAGAAGTTTAATAAGTATTCGCAAGGGACTTAAAATAATTACATAAGCTTCATACAGTTAGATAAGTAAGTTAAATCATCCTTAAAACTAGCGGCCAATCGGATAACCGAATAAAAGCCAAAAATAAAGCTAATCTATAAACTACAGAGCTTTCAATGAGCTATATAACCCAATGTAGGACAAAGAGTGTTCTATAATGTTTGCTAAAGTTTAATCTCTTACTACTTTCTATTTGTGCGACAAGGGATTCCGCTAAATAAAGTCAACCCAGTTTTCAACAATTAGACAGCAGCTTAGTAGGAGACATAGAACTCATTAACAAGAAGCAAGGAATAAAATCTTCCTTCTCATTGATTCACCCGAAGCATATGCGTTATTGGTCCTTAGGTTTCACCATCCCTATGATAACTGGTAAAGAATCTACTTGTCTTGTTTCTCGGATAATGCGTAGCCAAAATACACAGCAAGAATATCAAAAATAAGCAACAAGTTACATGTTTTTCACTGAAATAGTGTGAAACACACCTATCAAGTGATAGTGTAAGACAGAGTCAGAGGCGTAAATTTCTTTTTGAAGAGCGATGAACTAGCTACAATACTTCTTGAAAGTAAGACACTACACCAAAAGGAAGTACATAGTTAGGATCTAAATCGTATGGCAGAGCCACATACTTTATTCGATTATTTTAGGCAAGTTTAAAAGCTGGGGATTAAAAAGCTCATTTTCGGAGAATGCTCCCAGTAAGAGAAAGGTATATATTGAAGAGGGTTGAAACGTTACCATATGTAGAAGACATTGAGGGTAATATTTTCCAGCTAAGAAGTAGTAGTTTGATACTAGTATTTTTATGATGTTCAAAAAGTGAAAATACATATTTTAAATATATGTCCTGACTGCACTTGTGCTAGAGCTATGTATAGATTAAACATAACTGATTCTATAGATAGTTCTTTGTTAGCAACGATTTTCAATAGGTTAGAATATTAAGAACTTAGAAAGAAGAAAATTAAAGACTGCAAGCAGTTTAGTTTTTCTTCTAAACTTGATTTTCTAGGCCTAAAAATAAAAGGTTAACAAGCTAAGCGCTAAGTTTGTGCTTAACATTATGAAGAGTATGCTGTAGCGATGACTCTGATTAACCCCCCTTGACCGTGTTCAGAGCATTACTTATCTAATAGTACGGTAACAAATTCTAAACTATCACTTTCTTTTAACAAGAAAGGGAGGTTAACTACACAAAAATAAAAATAGAAACATTCTGTTAGAACAAAAGAGATGGCTTTATAGTTGGAGTGCTTTTAACCAATATAGCGGTATACCAGTAACTGTTCGAGCTGATTTATGCTTTCTCTAGACGAATTGCAGCATCTATTATACGTCTTACAAATATTTGGTAAGGGCTGCTCTGGACATGTTTCGCAGTATATAGAACCAGGCAATGAAAAACTATTATTTTTACAAGGTACAGGGTTCACAGTTCCCGCAATACAGAAAAAGTTAGCTGGACAGTGTCCTGAACAAGTAGCATTGAATAAACCTGAGATATTTCCATAAAACCCTGCTGGACATATTTTCTTCTCCCCTAGAACACAATAATGGGCTTGCTCACATAATACTTGCCTGGTTTGATAATTCTCAATATTTTCCCCTTTCAACTCGTAGCTTCCAAGCGAATAATAGCCACGAGTCACCTGTGTTGGAAGCCCAGAGCCACTTGGGCAAAAATAATTTCTTCCACCAACTACTAGTTTCTCGGAGGATAAAACTCCTGGAAGAATTACCTTGCTTCTCTTATGTTTTCTTATATAAGAAGTGGAAGGAGTACGATACTTAATCAAGTCATTGTCGCCTTGTTCGCGGTAGTCATCTACAGCAACAACCTGTTCTGAATAAGCTGATTGATTTAGATAGATCTCCATAGAATAGCCCAGCGGTTCTGAAGTGCCCTTGAATTTTGCTTTTTTAACCATTTCGTGAAGATATTCATTTTCTGGAAAGTTACCGCACTGAAAGTCAACTTCATCACGAACTCGGCTGCCTCCATGACCAGGATAGAAACCCCTTGATGTTTCATATATTTTATTAATATCTCTATGATTTAGATATTGCTCAAAATGATATATTCCACCATATAATGCGTGGCTGCCTACCCCATAAAATATATTTTGACTCTTGAAGATATTCCGTTCTTGATTAATCCCAACCAAATCTTGAAAGGCAAACTGCTCGTTTGACACATTGAAACTCGTAAAGTTAAAGAAAAAATCGAGATCATGTGATGTCGTATTAGTTGATACATTTGAAAGTAGTTCAACTTCAACCTCAACCATTTTCTTTTCCTCAATATTGGATATGTAAACTCGTGTACTATTTGGTTTCATCGAGCCACAATAAAGGTACCACTTTTCATCTTCAATTTGGAATACATCATTGGTGTCTGACTTGAGTTTTCCATATACTCCGGAATAATTTTGCGTCTTGATAAACAACTTTTCGTAAGCATCTTTATAGCGGCCTATAGCGAGCTTGTAAGACCCATCCAGACCAAAATGAGTTCCAAGAGTATAGTTCTCCGGGGTGGATAAAAACTTTTTCCAAAAACAAAAGGCGTGGTCAGGATCCTGTGAATGTACTATTTCCAGATAGCTCCCAGGGAGTGAACTACTCTTCCAAGCGATTTCTTTTGGCTGAAACTCCGTCAAGTTGTTAACAATATTTGAGCCTGTGGTAGCCTCAATCTCCCAACCGATTTTTGATTTTTCCTCCTCAGACAGGCGAACCAGAAACTTCTCTGCCAAGTTCCACAACTGCGGTTCTTCTTGTTCGGAATAAGTGAAATCGAGCAACGAAAATTCCACAAATAATTTTGGGTGGTATGGAAGTGAAAACAAAATACAAAACAGATTAAACCTATTCTTGTAAAAAGACTTCTCGGTAAGAATACTCCCACAGCTATGCTGATTTGGATTCGTTGATCTGGGTGGGCAAAAATATCCTGCTGAGCATAGCCCAGAACACTTTGAGGAGGATAAACCTGAGACTGCGCCAAAAACACCTTCTGGACACATGTACTTAACCCCATTTTGACAGTAGTATCCTATTTCGCACATCTTAATTTTTGATCTGCTGAGATTTTTTTGTTGCAATGACAGAAGTTGATCGTAGCTTAATGACTTGAGAGTACTATTCAAGAAATCTGAGAGAGCACAAACAGGGCTCGTTAAACTAGGAGAACAAGAACCCAAAATAAAGCTGTTCACATCGCTGTCTATTTTAGCTGAGTATAGAAATTCCTTCAACTTGCTTCCAAGGCTGTAGTATCCTTCAGGAACTTGAATTTCTCTTGCAACTCCTGCTGGGCAGTACACGGAGGCATTAGAGCAGACTCGTTCATATTGAAAAGACGTCCCAGTGGGACACCAATATCCAGCGGGGCAGATTCCACTACATGTCGGTTGGAAAAGTCCCTTAGTCGCTCCGTAGAACCCTTCCAAGCATTTTGTCTTTAGACCATTTATGCAGTAGTGCCCAACAGGACAAAGATCTTGTGTGCTGCCATGGAGAATAATGTAAAATTTAATTAAGAACATCACATACACTCCCAGAAAGGGCGGAAGAACACAGTTCTGGCAAAAAATAACTCTAGTATCAAGGACCTCGAGTGGCCCTAAAGGAACTAAGGAGTGTAACATAGACAAAACATTATCAACTGCGGGAAATAATTGCTTCACCGTGCTCCACTCATCTAAAGCGAGGTTGTTCTCAAGAAAAAAACTCATACCTTCAACAGATACACTGTTCTTCTCAACTTTAGTATAATATCCAGGGGTCGCTTTAAAAGGTGCAGGACTAGCTAAAGGTGCAAAAAAGGTTCGTCCATGAAGCACATTAGACAGTTGATGTTTTGACTTCAAGAAAGTTGACAATGTAAATTCTATAGTCTCTACTGAAACCTTTGCCTCTATTTCGTGTCTGGAATTTCTGAAGCAGCGCAGAATACCTCCGAATTCATTAGTTATTGCCCCCATACCAACTATGTTTCTATACTGATGGGTTGTACCCGCTGGACATATATAACCTGGTGGGCACTTGCCAGAACAGAACTTATATATTTCTTGTTCTCTATCACCATAAAAGCCAGGAGGACATTTGAAAATCAAACCAGTATTTATCGGGCAGAAATGGCCCTTTGGACAGGGAAGTTGAGCACTCCTACCCTTGGTACTAGTTAAAATTAATGGGGATCGAAAAAACCAGCTTGACACAGTTTGGGAGAGAAAAGTGAACTCAACCACGTAACATGAATGGTTTGGCCTAGTAGTTTCCCATGTCTTTGGGAGAAAGTCATATGCTTTCCATACGTTTTCAGTATTGATTGACTGAGAAAATACTTTATCTGTGGAGCAAACCTTCGTCGTTGCGGGATTAAAGCGGTCAGAGCTCGAAACTGTAAAATACCCATCTTGAACCTTCACTGGCTTTGGAGAACCACGCTCACAATAAACAGCTGTACTGGGACACGTTACCTGCTCAGAAGAGCATAATGGTGAATAGTAACCAGGGGAGGCAATAAAACACTGATTCAGCACTGTTCTCAATGTAAACACATGACCCACTAGCCCATGATCATAGAACGCATTATTTTGAAATACCTTTATAACCTTTCCAATAGCCATTGTAGGTGTCAGTGTGTTATTTTTTACAATTTTATTTATTTCTGAAGAATAAGAGCTTTCTTTAAACTCCTCCAATGTGTGCCTTGGGGGGAAAATAGTCCCTTCATAGGGGGCATAAGAACCTGCAGGACATGGAATCACTTTTCCATGTTGACAAAAATGACCCTTGTCACATATTTGCTGTTTGAAATGGTTTACTACATAATATGCTGGATCAACAACACTAGGTTGCTTCGAACCTGCAGCACTAAGTTCATTTAACTTGAACAAACAAAATACCAATAGGTCATCTGGCCCGAGCAACTGTTGTGTTTCCAAAAAACAGTACCTTCTGGGCAATAGTATCCTTTAGGGCAAAAACCTGAGCACTGAGGTTCTTCAAGTGCTTGGTCAGTCCCGTACGTTCCAGCTGGACATGGATATTTTATACCATTCTGACAGTAATGGCCAAGAGGGCAAGGTTTCGTTATTTTTTTATCAACATCAATGATCCATTGACCTCCTTTAATAAAAGTGGTTTTCCCAATATTTATCAAAAACCATAAATTGATTAAAATTGTGATCTTTTGACATTTCTTCATTAAACGGTAACATTTATTGTTGCGTCTGTAACAAATTGGAACACTTTCATACGGAATTAAATCTCTTGGCAACAATCCATTATATGCTGAGTAGAAAAGTAAATTAAACAGATATACAGTAAATGGATCAAATAATAAGTTTTTTGGCAGGCGCATCATATGGATTCACATCTGTTCTTGTAGGACAACCATTGGATACGGTTAAAACAAGAAGTTATTGCTTTTGTTTATCTTATCTATAGTGCAAGCTGGAGACGTGCTTAGCCAAAAGTCAAGTTCTCTTTCTGTTGGGAGACACCTGTTTAAAACAGAAGGTATTGCTGGATTATATAAAGGAGGTCTACCGCTTTTTCTTGGGGAAAATATTTTTTAAGTCTTGATTTCTAGGGAACTCTTTTTCGATCTGCCCAATTTGGTGTAAATGATGTTGCCCTCACATCTATACGTTCTTTGCGAGGAGGAGTTTCTTTTTTTGATAAGGAGTCTGATGTTTCTCCGCTGACTAAAGACCAAAAATTCTTTGGTATTTTTGACCATGAAGTAATTTTGGCGGGATTTTGTGGAGGTATAGGAAGAGGTTTAGTTGAAGCTCCATTTGAATATATCAAAGTTAGAAAGCAAGTTGATCATACTTGGCGGTTTAGAAATCTCTATGATGGTTCCGGAATAACTATTTTCAGAAATAGTTTCTTGTTCATGTTTTTCATGGTATATATTGATTTATCTAAAGTTGTTGTGCCTGGAGGTTTAAGTCCTTTTCTTACTGGTGCTGTTTGTGCCAATCTTGCGTGGCTTTCAGTTTGGCCTTTAGACGTTTTGAAATCAAGGGTACAAAGTGGAAATTATGAAAATTTGAGAAGAAGAAAAGGTGGTGTGAGTACTATGGGGTTAAATGTCTTCAAAGAAGGAAAAATATTTAGAGGTGTGATTCCAGGTTTGTTGCGAAGTTCAATCGCCAACGGTTGTGGCATGTCTGTTTACGTTAGGGTTAAAGAAATATGTGATGGTTTGGTAAAGGAATAGTTTTGTTCTTTTGTTAGAGTTTGGTTTAAGCCATGGTCTCAACATTTTTGTTATTTTTGCAATAACGGTGAACCAATATCTTGTTTCAAAAGGTTAAAAAATACTAGAGCTCTCTTTGTGCTATTTAGATTCATAGGAAGCAAAATGTCAGAACACAGGAGTCTAATAGTCACATTTCCTGAAAAAAAAACAGGCTTGAGGAATTATTATATTGCAAACCTTGCACGCACTACTCCCCCTCGGGAAGGTTCACACTATAGGAATGATGAAATCAGTTTCCCCTTCCTTGACCGGTTTCAACACTATAGGTTTGGGTTAAATCAGAAGTGCATCATTACACCAGCTACCACTTTGGGCAGTCTAAAAGGTTCTTGGAACCTTAAACATTGAATGCCATTTCTCTGCCTCGAATCTTTTTCCTAGTAATGAAAAATCCAAGGTTAAACTCTAAGGAAATGCTTCGCCATTTTTTTGCAAAGGGTCCGAAATGCTGTTTAGAGGGATATATTCTATGCAAATTTGGAACTCGGGTATTTCTTAGAAAATGAGAGAAAATTACACAGGTTGGAGTACCCTGCAGTATATGAATATTAGTTTTGAATGAGCTGTAAGCTCAATGCATCAGTAAAGTATCAGAATACACTGTACAGCCACTGGCTGTCGTAGATATAAAATTGATTGCAGAAACAATTTATTAAACGAAAAGGTATAGGTGAGAGATGCAACTAAGGGTTCATATTTGATTTATTGATAAATTTTATAGCTTCTTGTTTAATGTTGAATGTTGATAATTCTCCAACTATTGTGATTTAATGTTAATAAGCAATTAACAATCGGAACAAAGTCAGAAGCATTTTATATTAATCAAGATTCTAATTCTTACTGATGATTATAACCTAGATACGAGTTAGCTGCTCTTTGATTATGTGGAATATTGTCAACTCTAGTTGAGGGTAGGAATCTGATTTAATAAAATTAATTAATAATTATTTGATAATTGTGTAGGTTCTCATTTTCAACAAGAGTATTTTGATTTTGTTTGATATTAAATTATTTTTGCTTTATTTTGATTTTAAATTTTACAGCAATTGATAATCAATGCAAGATAGGGTCATATGATGTTGAACCAAATAAGCGAAAACCCTGGAGTTTCATTGTAACACTGTATGAAAACCTATATAAAATGGCCATATGATCTGGAATAACCTGGGAGTAGGATAAAACTTGGCCATATGGCTCCTTTTGCGGACTTCTTATACAGTGCAAAACAGAAAGTATTCTGTTTGGTTATTTGGCCCAAGGGACTGTGACTCATCTATATATGCAGATAAACAATTGATTAACAATATTGAATTAAAATAGTTAGGGAGCTATGAGAATCAATGAAGAAAAAAAATATAGGCAAAAACTTTATCGATGAATCGTCAATAAATCAAATTCGACCACTAGTTGAGAGACAAATGTGAAATGTTTGTAATGGAAGTAAGACTTCCAAGAAATTTGCATTTCTACCAAGTAAGCAGCTTCTGCAGTAACAATTATGGAAATTAATGTTCTATGAACCATCCAGAATATTATTTACATTAATTTTTTGGACAGTAGCTGCATGGAGTTATCCCAAACTGTACTACATTTTAAAGACCCGATTTCAAGTTGGAGTGCTTCTCCACGTGGAGACAAGCCCATGATTCGACATTTAACAGATTAACCTAATTGAAAAGACCGAGTTCACAAAATCGGGACGCTATAGCCGCGCATTATGAAATTTCAACAAGGGTTCTACTAAGAAGGGGGATGATCAGAAGAAAAAAGATAGTAATACGTTTGGAAAATTTTTTTCCTCCAAAATTTTTAAGTTAGAGTTCTGAAACCTGGTGTATAGTCGTTTCTGGCGCTAAATTCGCCACAAGATATATTTCAGTGAGTAAAATGTAGTTTCATGGAGTTTCAACTTCCCTGTCCTAGAGGTCAAATGATCTGCTCTAATTTCCTGGCTTCCACATTCATGTCAAACCACAATGATTCACACTCTAAAATTTTAAGAAGGTTTAATGTCTTTTCTTTATATATTTGAAAGTTGGGAGAATTTGAAGGATTATTCTTTTATGTATAACCACCCTCCCCTTACGTCGCACAAGTTGGAATGATTTGAAGATGAGTAATCGAGGTAGTATTGCATAGAATACCAAGTCTTAGAAACTAATTTTTATTTTTGATAATAACAGTTACGTTCTCTTTCGGAATACAGGCTTGATGTGCTTTACTCCAAGAGTTCAAGTTCTTCGTATTGAAAATAAATCTTGACGTTAGATCAAGAAATGTCGATGACAGATTTTCGGATGTAAAAGATTTGTACAGAAAAAAATAAACTGTAAACCAAAATCCTAAATGCATTGATTTCCTGAATGTTTTAAAAACTTGATGGGAAAATCAAACGAATCATACAGCAAAAGCAGAATTGCCCAAGAATGGTCAGTAGATCACAAGTTGTGCTTTCAAGGAGCTCAAGGTGCGTTGGATGTGGTTTATATGGAAATGCAAAGGGTATTTAGTAGACAGAAACATGATTTCTCAGTTGAAGTTTTTTTTGTTGCAAATTAGTTGCTTACCACCCTCCATTTTTTTTTTCGTTTCGGAGAACGCTAGATAGTTACCTGGCGCGAGGTTTTTGCTTTCAAAAAGCGGGGCTTTCCATTGTAGATTTATTGGTGAGCTGATTGAGGCTGGTCATGTGGCTATGTTATTCTAGAATGTTGGGATTGGGGGCGGATGAATCTTGACACACTTTAGCAGACCTTATCAACATCACATCGTTGTATGGATGCAATCAGAGCTGTAAATATTGGCTCAATGTTATCGATTATCACAGCTGCAACCTGTGCTGAATAATTTCCTGAAGATATTACATCGGTTCTATTTATTTCAAAGGTTCACGGCTTCATGCTAATTTGGTGGGTAGAGTGGCTGTCGCGATAGCTACCTGGGTTTATTTTCCATGGGAATCATCCTTCTGTATGTGTTTCAAGGTAAAATCATGAACCTGTACGGGCTAGTTGAAAGAAAAAGTATGAGATGGGGAAGAATGGTGGATAGATCCTGAGAAGGGTACTGATCCTGGTATTTTGGGGTTGGATTGGAAATTGAGAAATGTTCGTTTATTGCTCTTGATATGTATGGAAGTTATCTGGACATTTGACTGATCGCCTTCTCCTTCATCTGGTTACGGGTTTCGTGCATCTTGGATCACATATATAGTGACTATGTAGGTGGTGACTTTTAAATATCTTTCAAACAAACCTTCTTTGGTAGTGTTCAATCTAATTAGTTTATTTGTCGGGACTATAATTTCCCATGTATGGGTACTTCTCTTTCCCTGTTTCAGCTGCTTCAGGAATTCAATGTTGACTTATTAAAGTGCTACAACTAAATTTTAGGAATGTTGATAATTTATTAACTGGTGGAAGAGAGAATAAATTTTATTCTTTACTTATTTCTCGAGACTGAGGTCAACCTTCACTTCCGTACAGGATTTAAAATATTAAGTTTCGGTATTGCCAAGCTCTGTTTGATTTTTTATTATGAGTCTGTTTGATACAAGAATTTATTTGCATTTGGAGAACTTAGCACTAGCCGTAGATACTCTCATAATTACCAATAAAAAGATTAAACCATGATAACAAAATGTAAAACCGAATAGATATAGCTCTTGATAGCTTTCATCTTTTCCAACTTGTCTCAAGGTTATTTACTTTTGATTGTACTTGCTCTTAGATGGTTTGTTTGGCATTTGTTTGACAAAAGCATCACACATGTTTCTATTTTTTGTTCTGTCATATAAAAACACTCATTCATATTCAATGGAGCTAGTAACGACATGATATTTGCCACAGCTTTAGCAGTAGAACCTCTTTATAATGGTTTTTACATCTTGATTTAGTGTTGCTCACGCAAAGGTTTAATCACTGGCCTTTGCTAAATATTCATCCTATTGTTTGGTGTTTTAAGGAAGGTAATAAATTATATCTTGACCAATTATTGGATGGTATTATGGATACCTTCATTTTATTTCTAAGGAGCTAAAACCAAACTAGTAAAGTAAAAATATTTTTACTGGGTTATACCAAGCTGATTTTATACTTCATCTAGTATATTTATTGGTTTCATAATAGACTGTTGGGTTAGAGTAAACGGAGAAAGGGGAGAACATATTTTTAAAATTTATCTCCACGGCAATATATTGGTACATTTTTAGTTACCATTCCTAGCTTGACATTCTGTTATCTTCTATAACAAAAATATTATTCCTGGTATTTTTAGGAACATTACCTTCCATGAATTGAGTTCCCGTAAAACTTTTAGAAGCGTTCTCTAAATCCTCTGAAAATCTAAAAACATAAAATTCAAATTCAAGCCAATGTATCGTATAGTATTAGACCATTTTTTTCAGTAAATCCAGTAGTAGAAAATTTAAGAGGTAGGTCTAAATACTTGCTTCATAGTCTTATATACATTGAACGGAAGTTTTCACTCCCTCATTATTAATTACAGTTAATATCTTCAGTGCTGTGTTAAGCATGGTTATTCATTTAAGCAAAATTGGATTATCTTTTAAGTACCATTTCCTGCTAATATAAGACATATTTCCACATCAGCATGGGTTCAGAAACTTGGATTTATATAAACAATTCCTGTACAGTTATTGATTTTGTTTTGTGTTTATATTCTGTATCTTGCAAAAGGTTCTACCCTTTCATTACTAAGTATATCAGATCAGTTAGTTTATTGTTTTCATAGATTTCTAATAACTTAAAGAATTCTATCATCTTATCAAGGATTTAATTTTGTTGTCTGTAATATTTCCTGTTCAAGATGGATATTTATTAAAAAGTATTTCACAGGTCTAAATATTAAAGTTTGCTAACGTAGTCTATAGTAGGAATCTGAGATAGTCAGAAAGCATTTTCAATCTTCATTTAGCATGAATATTGGTTCCTAGTATATCTAGTTATATTTCTTAAAGTTTGAATGGGTATTCATTGTCCTACAAACTAATCAATACTAAGTCAATGTAGCTTTGGCGTCAAAGTAGTTTGGATTCTTCCTTTGACTTTTCCTATATAGTTATTGTAGACTTTCAATGAAGAGGATTTGATAGCGCACTTAACTTCTCCATTTATAAATTATCGTTGTAGATATCTTTGCCTTTTTTTAAATTTTTGAGTAAGTTAATAGATTTTCTTTACTTCCGGCTAATAACTGTATGATACCAGATGATAGCACAGGATTGAAGTAAGGACATTACTTAGCTGGATATATCAGACTGCTTCACATTCTTTTCCTTAGATACTCATTTCCAATAGATATTTTATTCAAGCTGCTGTTTCAGAGTCATTTCAAAGCTTTGTGAGGTATGTTTGTATCTTTTCTATGGGTTAATGGTTTCTCGTGGTTGTATGTATAAAATGTACAGGATGTTGTGGTCAAATTTGATACTTCCATGGGGATTCGAGGACATTCTGTCCTATGTTGAATGTTTCAAATTGAACTGGAGGTTTCGCAAATAGGAAAGATTTTACCGAAGCCTCGGTTGATGATTTATAGCTATATGTAGCATGTGGTCTCTCAAAACCTTTTTGTGGTAACAGTTTTGCCATTTGAGAGAGTTAAGCTATAGTTTTGAATGAATTTTCCAAGTAGCTTTTCTCTTCGTAAAGCCTAGTCTCACTCGTTGGCCATATACGGTGTTTCGGTGTATCAGGTTCCAACATAAAAATTATGCATAATACTAAGTTTAACTGCGAATTCTCTGACCATGCAGCTCCCAACCTTAGTGGCTGTAACTCGTAAATTGAGTTCTCCTACTACAAACCAAATTATGTATTCAAAAAACAAACAGATATCATTTTCTCAGGTTGTTGAACCAATTCTTGCATAACTTTTGAACCACAGGAACCTTAGTCCTTGGAGTAAGTGAGAAAAAGTTAAATAAGATTTCTTTTAGCACTGAAACCACCTGTGCGGATACAGACCAAGTATAATCTTTGTCTAAGCTGGTTCACATGTTCTTTTATTTTATTAAAAGATGAGGGAAGCTGTTCACACTTAGAAGCCGATACCTCGATATACCCTTATGTTATGTTATAAACTCTACCATATTAGTAGCCGTAAAACTTTTGGCTACTACGGCTATTATTGACAATACTGCACATAGCGATGTATGCGGATTGGTTTATTATAATACCTGTTGTTGGTATCTACTCCATGTCTCAATTCTGTTTGATGATTAGTGAATTTTTATCTGGCATTTTATTGTGGCTGTTATGGTTTACTTTCTTTGAACTATTGACTATTTCTATTCTATTGCAAATAAAATTTACCTTATTTAAGAATTGAAACTAATGAACCTCAGAATAGGTCGAAAAGTTAAACTTATTATTCTAATTTAAGATGGTGTTAAGTTATAAACTTGTAAGTATACTTTATAAACAAAACATCAAAACCATCATTATATTAAGAATTTAATCTAAGTTTAGCCACTCGATAGGAAACTTTAAGTCAAAATACAAGCTACCAAAATACATCCATATTGCAAACTTGAAAGGTAGATATACTGTTCAAAACCTTGAGTGCCTTGAATTTCAATGAGCCTGGTGGTACATGAAGTCTTCCGTACCCGGCTCGTTATTGTGACGAACTTGGTTAAAATTACTCTAAAATGTACCATAATATCTAGTCTGTTGGAAAATTTGAAATATGAATGGGTAGCCCTAGTTTAATTTTATTTTGTGGAATTGTGAAAATAATTAGACTGAGCTCATACCTGACTATGCGAACTTATCAAGTTTATATTTTGATTTTGCGCGGTGTTATGGTACACCACAGATTAACCCACCAGGAAGTAGGCGTGTTTAACAAGAGAGCCTTAATGAGAGCATCTCGTTAAGACCCTCTCGTTATCTCACAAAACAAATATTTAGGTAAAATCCTTCTCGAGAAGCTTTCGTTTTCTCGATAAACACGTCTACCAGGAAAATGGATAGCCTTTAGTAACTGACGCTAATATCGAAGTAGAATTAAATGACTGGTAATATTTTCTCCAGCATTACTATATTTGCTATAGCTTAAGCTTAGAAATGATTAAACGGATATTTTCCATAATTTTATTTCTGATTAAAAACTTTCGGAAACTTGATCATTATCTTCAATTAGAACAACATTATTTCCTTCGTACAATGTTAGTCTGAAGGCAGGTTCCTTTAACAATCTTGAAAATATGGCAATCTAAGCAAAAAGAATCCAATAGTTGCATGTCCTATGAAAATGACTAGAAATTTTGCTTCTTCTCTCTGCAAATGATCCTTGGATCTTGGAGTTTCTCCTTGCAGAAAAATGAATGCAAATGAAAGTTAGAGTTAAATTCATATCAGAAAAGTCTTTATTCCACCATTTTAGACCACAAGTGAGAAAACATGTATGACAATATTAAAAAAATTAACTCTTGCTTGTTTTTAAATCCTTAAAAGTAATTAAGCTTTAGCTTGAATGCCAAGAGAATTATGTGAACTAATCCAGTTCCTATTCATGACTAATTAACTATAAATATATTTGTGTGGTTTTTAATCTAACTCTTGTACCTGCTGAGAGTAGTCATTCAAACTTTTCTAACAGGAGCTCTGTTGCTTACGAAAAGGAAGAAAGTATCCCTCTAGTTTTCTGCATCATCGATGAACTTTTTGAGCTATTGGGATTAACCCGGAGCTTAATGTTAGTATTGAGCAAGAAAATTGGTTTACTCAAGCACAGTAAAATATTTTATCTTCAGCATCATTAAAGAAGAGGAGGTTGAATTCTATCATTTTCGAAAAGCATAATGCTAGCTTAACTCAATTTACACCTTCTTTTCACCACATGGATTGTATTTGTAGTTCTTGAGAGACTGCTTTGTTTTCTTATTTACAAAAGGTTTTACTTGTCTAATTATACAGGGTGCAGAGTAGTTTCAAACTGTCAACAGTGTTATGGCTATGGAAATATTTTTCTTCATGAAGCATAGTACTTCTTTCCCTGAATCCCCATGATAATTCATTTCCATATATATCTCCTAAACCAAAATTCTATGGTTATTTTTACTCTGGTATATGAAGTACATTTCTTTGAACACCTTGGTTTCTAAATTGTATCTCAAAATTTTGTAGTGTACTTGGTTTTCTCATAAATAAATCGGAAAAAATAGGTACTACTAGTAGTAATCATGGTGTCTCCAAAGCCATGGACATGTTTAGCACATAATTGTCATTTCCAACCTAGATTTCGAATGAGACAAAAGTATCTGGCAAGAATATCGGATGCACATATTTGAGGAACGAATACTATGGTATTCCTGGAAAGTATTGATACAGTTTTCATCTATACCGTAGAAATCATTTTACAAACTAACTTCCATTCTTCGCGGACTAATCAGTCTTGCCATTCACGGGTGGATCTCTACCACTAAGCAATTTTTACCCCATGGGATGAAATCAAATAGCACAAAATCTTTTTCTGTAAAAGAAAAATCAACAGGCTAAAATTACAACGACATTTAACTTGTTCAGCATCTTTTTGATGCTTCTAATGGGGCAACTTCTCGGGCTAAGTAATGAGGGTCAAAAACTTAATAATGTTCATTGAAGCAATATTGGTCGAGCTGAGAAAAAGTCTCTTGTCACTGGGGAAAGTCCCTCAAAACAATTTTTTTGTATAAACTTATAGTTCTCTTTATGGATATCATCTTAAAACTAGAGGTTTCAAAGTTCCGTCGTTAGGAGAAATCTTTTCGCGTGATGGGAGGAACAATTTGGATTTTATGCACATGTTAAGAGTTTAAGAAACTGCCATGAGTATCTCTCTTTTGCAAAGCTCAAGGAGGGAAGCAACATAGAGATGTAAAACTCCGATTGTTTTTGAGATTCTATGTTGACAACTCAACCCTTTAACACCACCTTAGTTTCTCTTCTACATAGAAAAGAGTGTTGTTTCCTTGTACAAATCAAATGGTGGTCAATATTATTACAGGTTTCTGAAACTGATGAATATATTATCTATGGTCCAGATGGATGTTCTCATATGGTTATAGAATCATATTTTGGCTTCACAATGTAGTTGGTTACCTTGAAGAAATTTCAATTCTTTGTATATTATTGTAACTAAGTCTCATAATAGTTAGTCTCTTAGAATAGACTAAAGAACAGAGAGCTGTGAATTTAGAAAATACAATAAAGTTTTTATTAAGATAAAACATATTCTTAAAACCAATCTTCTTTTGAGTAACATTTTATAATATTTGGTCTTCTTAAATAAAATAACTATAGTGTTAATCTGTAATAGTAATTTAACTAAGTGTTCTGGTAAAACACAAACGTGTCATATAAGTTACTTGAGCCTAATTTTGGGCAATTGCGAATAAGTCAGAAAAACAGAAGAGAAAATATAGGTATGTTTCAACAAGTTCATACATCAAGAGCTGAGACATGTCTATCTGAATCTGCACGAGCTATCTTCTCACAAATCTTTATTATATTTATGACAGTTATTTTCATTATCGTAGCTTGGAATGCTTTGGCTCTTTTCTCCGATCCTTATCCCATTCAAGAAGACAGGAGGTATCACTGGGTATTGTCTGAAAATCAAGTAAGCGAACATATATATTCTTCGGAGGTACGGAAAATGTTTTACTGTCCTCGTATGGATACTTTTTATTCCCTGAAATTTTCTAATAATGAATATTCTCTTGTTTCCTTAGATGATGGTGGAAACCTCACAGGAGAATCTTCTGAGTTACCATCCTTGGATAGAGTTGGTGAAGCTCAAGGAATATTAAAGGATGAAACTGATGTATGTGAATTTTTTATTCAAGGTGGAGTTAAATACACAGATGTTGATGTCTTAAATCCCCTAAATTGTGACAAGACAGAGTTCATGGAAACAATTATACTCTCGATAAGCAAGGACCGCAACTTTACTTTTACTCGTGAAGATAATGTACCTAAGTTGTTTGGGGCCTCTGTTGAGATATTTGACAATGAAGCTCATATTTTTGGAGGCCTAGATGAAAAATGCGATTTCAACGAGAATGTTTCTGTTTATTATACCAGCAAAACAGTACAGAAGTTTGCAGTTAACGAAGGCGACATGCTTCTTCGATATGGAGCAGCATCAGTCAAACATGGAGCTGGTTGTTTTATTTTTGGCGGTGTTGTGGAAAATAGTGGCAGAAAAAAATATTCTCCGGATTTGCTCTATTATAATAGTACGGCCAGAGAAATTCATCGTCTTGTTTCTTATCATGATCTAAAAGTGCAAGGTAATGAATTTTCTGTTAGCGAGTATTCTAAGTTCTATGCTAGGGCATTTTCCCAGATGGTGTTAATTGACGGGTCCTTGCTGATATTTGGAGGGGCCTCAGAGTCGTCAAGGTCTTCCTCCACACTTCTTGTTTCTGAATTCAGTGATTCTGCCAGTGTCAGTAAGCGGCGCTTGCGTGAAGATGTTCAGTTGCCTTTTTATGTTGGATGTGGTATTGATTCTGATGGAGTGGGCTTTCCTTACTGTACGTTCAAGAACCCAGAGGAAAAGTCAGAAAAAGCCGAGTGGCTCCCTTTGCAACTAAACAATTTGTATATATCTGGTGCTGATGTCCTTCTTTGGACATATGATGTTCCTTTTTATACAGGAATTGAAGACATGATGAACCACTTTGGTTTGATCATCACTGATCTTGAAAATATTCATGACAACGTCTTTCTTTATTTTGGAGAACAACTAAGTATGCAATATATTGTAGAACTGTTTTTATTTGTTGCTATTATGGGTTTTCTGTTAGGTATAGTTATGCTAGCAGCTCAAAATAATACTGATGCGGATGTAGGGTTGAACCCACACTTTTTTGCATCTTATGCAGGTAGAGCTCAGAATACAGGATTATCACAAGAAGCGATAGAGAAGCTAAAAAAAATAAGACTAGACAAGAGGAAATATCTTGATAAGAAATATTCAGAGCTTCCAGAGGTTACTGAAACAAAGAAGGAGGTTGTACCCGAGGCAGACGACACAGCGGTTGAACTTGAACTTATGGAGAGTCTATCGTGTTGTATATGCTTATGCGAGCTAAATGATGGCGATATCTGCCGCATTTTGGATTGTAACCATATTTATCATCCAAATTGTGTTGACATCTGGCTGAAGAGCAATAATTCCTGCCCTTTGTGCAAGGAAGAGGTTATTGTTCAAATGGATGACCACAATCCCAAACCGCGCTGTTTGAATATAAGGTTGCGGCTTCCCAGAAGGAATGGAGTAACAGAAACATAACCAGTGTGTTTAAAAGCTCGTAAGTGTAGTGTTATGTATTATTGGTAAAGCTTCTTTATGTTATTTATTTACTTTTTTGGGGAAGAGGACAAAAATGGAAACCTTCATGACTGTCAAGAAACAAGTCTTCTTTTGCTTGAAACTTTTCCACCCAAGTTTTATCGATATAAACAGTTTTTCCAAACAGAATAAATCTATATTGTGCGAACAAAGTGTACAGAAAATCTCCCAGAGCTTTTGGAACAATGTATGAGAGAATTTTCCCAAACACTCCATAAGGTTGCTTAAGGCTGCTTAACATCAACAGAGCTCCAGCAGACTTCATGTAAGGTTTTTTATCTTTAATAATGACCATTGAAGAAGGATCTCCAAGTTTTTCTATTCTCTCTTCGGCGTCAAGTTTCTTGATCTCCTCAAAGGTTAAGTTACATGATGGGAAAACTTGGGAAATCTTCAAACCAGCTTCCTGTATTTCTTTCAAAGCAAACGAGCTTTGTAAAGAGGCATAACATATCTTAGTATATGGAGAATGTCTTGTCAACGTAAACCGAACAAAAAAATTGCAGATATTACACCTTCCATCATATAAACTGAGTATCTTATTCATATCGTCTTACCTTTTGGGATTTCAGACTTTCTTTTTGGTAATGCACTGAAAAAATCTATGTGTTCTTAATGACGTGGCAATATAGCAATAATGTTGTTCAACTTGACGGTTATTTCATCAGCAAAGGATATTAAAGAAAATTGCTTCATCTCCGTCACATCTAACGACGGGAGACTAATTAGCTCATTAAATGATTACACCTTAAATAAATTGTATTCTCTTTTTTTGCTTTATTTTTGAAGTAGTTTGATATCTGTTGAGAGTTTCTGGGATGAAGAAGATTTAGTATGTTTTGAGGCTTTATGCACAGATGACACAGCACAAAGCAAACGCAAATGTCTCGGCCCAATGGAAAATAATATTAATATTTCTCCTATAGTTCTAAATATAACGGATTTACCATCCTCTAATATGTGCCTTGGACCTCTCCCTGCAGCTTTAGTCTCTCTCCTTGCTATATTGATGATCAGGTTTCTTAGTGGAAGCCGAGCTTATGGACATGGCCTAATTTGATTTACGGAACCAGAATGTTACTTATGTGAATGCTAGATTGGGTGTATTCAGTTCTCTCTCTATGGAACCTATACAAGTATGAGGGGCTAAGAAGAATCAGGGGATTAGAATTAGTAGAAAGCCAACGGAGTAAATCTTTTGGTTTATTAATATCTTTTTGCTCTTCTGTTTCAAGACATTAACTATGATTTTAGAGAAGATGGCAGCTGCTTACCACGTAGTAAAAGTTACATCTTGTTCTTACCTTTAGACAATATTTGTAAGAGCTCTTCTATTTGGTCCTCACTAAATCTTTTTTGCATACTTGGTATTAGGGCAACAGCTTCATCATAATCCTCAGGATCCAAGTTCATCAAAGCAGTTACTTCAAAATTGTGCAACTGCTTACTTTCAATCGTTCCATCAGGTTTAAAATCTTCAAACATTTTATTTTGCAGCTCACCCTGAAGCGCGGATATATTGGAAATATTAAGCTCTGAAGCCATGAACCCACTGAATCTCTGGCAGTGCGCAAGGGTTTTTTGGTAAACTTCGTTTTCAACTTCACCTTCATCTTTATCCTTTCCTAATATGACAGCCACCTCTGCATTAGATAGAAATGTAGCATCTAAGCCTAACACAAAGGAAAATAAACACCGTTTAAAGCCTCGTTGAATCTTAGTTCACTTGAATCCTCCGCATCCATTTGTGATATTAGTATTGCAGTAATGATATATTGTGATTTTAAGGGGACAATTTCTAAACTGTAAGAAGAACGAGTTCTAGACAACTTATTAAGTTAATCAAAAATTCCTAACCTAAACCACTATATGATGATTGAGGCGCTACTTCATAAGCCCTAATCTTGCTTTCCATTTCTTTGATCAGGTGTGCAGGTAAAGAATCTCTATTTCTTTCCAATTCTTCTCGCTTTTGCTTAGCATAAAGCTTTTGATAAAAAGCTTTGTAGTTGTCACGATGTTTCCATCCATAGTTATGTTGTTTTCTACTAGTTGCGGAGCTATGTGGAAGATACATATCACAGTAATCACAGTAATATCTCATAACTGTATATAAGCCTTCGTTTCAAATTCAAAATTCACGGAGCAACCTCTCCACAGTAATGCCAGATTGTGCATAGGTACAGGTTTGGGAGCTCTACGTTGAATAAGTTCAAGATGAATCTAGGTTTGAGAAAACCATTTTTACAAATAAAAATATAATTTAACTAATATGTTCTGACTTTATTAAGCAATGCAAAGAATTAAAACAATCTGAACCATTTATTAGAGTTTGATAGGAGGTAAGAAATGAACATCCTAATGTTTTCTGGTATCGGGTACTGTCCCCTTATCCATTATCAAGAGAAATAAAAGGTCTACCCATATTACAGACACTTATTACTTAAAACAATAATGTTGAGCTCAAAAATGGCGATTTAATAGATTCAAGGCGTTGCATAAGAATTAGGAACAAAGCCATTTAAATCACCTCTCTTGCTGCCTTCCTTAAATCACGTTTGGGGAAAGAAATACTATGCGCATATCATTCCAGCCTAGAGGGGGCGAGCATAATAACATGCTTGATTAGATTTATCTGAATAACCATGTGGATAAACTTTTTCTTCTGGGTGTACAGTTGCTGCTCCATGAAACACTCGCATCAATGACAGCGCACATGTGTAAGGAGTACTTATACCAGCTGGGCTTTTCAATTAAAACCCAGTATTTGGGCTCATAACTCAAAAAAATATATTATGACTATTTTATATTTAAATAGAATATCTGAGTTATAAAAGTGTTTTTTTATGTCTTCACGATATAGAACCAGTCGTTTTATAAGTCACGCTTAGTGTCAAGTATAGTTAAATTTAAGTATGTATTTAGTAACATAAACATACTTTTAACTTTTCACATAATTATAAACCTTAGTTTTCTTCTGAGGTGATTCAACCTAGTAAAATTAGAGCTTTCTAGCACAGTATAGGGAAGATAGCAGTTAGCTCTCTAAAGTACTATTGGATTTAGATTGAGTTTTTCTCAATGTACTAGTTTTTCCACCTATAAAAACAGTTCATTCTTTAATCTTCCCAGATTTTAGTCACATCTAATTTTCTGTTTTACATAGAGAAATATACCTCTTTAAAGGACATTCGTCTCTGGAAACCTATGATGCGTTGATTTAATGATGTCCCTCATCACCAAGAGCAAATAAGAACGGCTACACAGATTAGTCATTATAATTAAAGATTAGTCCATACAGTAACATTGAATTTATATTGTAATAGTAAAGAATAAGAATTTCATTAATATAGAGACTTCTCCTTATGAATTCTCCTGATGACATATTCTTATATGAACACCGTTTCTGCAAGAATTTATAGTTAACTGTCGTGCTGTAATTTTAAGACTTTTCCAAGGTTACCTTGTTACAGTTTTCTTGCTATACAAGTTTTTCAAAAGAAACTCTTATAAAATTTAATGGGACACAAACATCAAGAGAGATAGAAACTCTATCCACTTACATATAAAATATTTTATTTACCTAGACAACTTGTTGTTCTCTTAATGCTGTATTCACGGTAGATAATATTCTCATGTCATCAAACGGTAAATGGGGCATTAAATCAGCATAAACATTTATAACAGTTCTTGCTGCGACCAAGATTGGCATTGGAAATTTATTTAGATTTTTTTCCTTATGCATAGGAGAGTAGGAACAATGGCAATTCTTAGTACTATATGATGACTTGAGAATAAAGTTTATAGATATCAAGAGGAGTCAAGCTCCCATCCACCTGGAGAAAAACTTATGTTTATGAATGAATATAAATTCTCAGTACTCATATAATGATGAGTAATTTTTGCACACTTCAACTCAATGAACTTTACAAAATGTCTCCGGAGCCTTGGATCCAAAATCAACATCGCCCAGAAAAACTATATAAGAAGCAATAAAGCATTCTTTTAGAGTTTCCTGAAAGTTTCAAAGCAGGATAATCTATATGTTCATGGTTATATTTCAGTCTATTTAGATAGCATGTACTTATTATTGGTTCCTAAGGTGAATTCATACATATTTTAATATTTTAAAGCTATGTCATTGAAAAAGTTTTATATAATTTTTCTTCTTCTCTGACGGAAACGGATCTTATTTTAAATCTAAAAATTTACATGATTCACAAAATGGTGATGATAATATACCTAAGTATAGTTTCAACTGTTACAAGTATTTTGAATGTAACTTGAAAAGATGCATATATACAACCTATTTTTTATTAACATTCCAGTATTTCAACCCAAGCTTCGCCCGTGTAACAAAAAGCCTTGTTATTTTGAAGACATAATTTCTCTCTAAAAAATCTGTGCAATTTGAGAAGGGATTATAAAGAAAGAACTTAATAGCAAGATTAAGGATTTCATCCCTAGTATTATGCTATTTGAAATCTTCAGACCTTAAAAATACATTGTATATGAATAAAACTTAACAGTTATTTACCTCATTTTATTAGCTTTAACATCATGCTCAACAATGCTTTTTTTACTTTGATAGAGATGATATTTTTGTGACTTGGCTTACTTTATACATTGTAAAAGCCGGTTATCACTAAACACTTCATTCAAGTTCGCGGTGCTTTGCATTTTTAGTAAGCTACAAAACAACTTAACATATATATCTAAAGAAGGCGTGAAATAGAGTCCCTTTGAGTTTTTAAAAGAAGTTGAGTCTATTTTCTCTTTTGTTAGCTTATAACAGTAGCACAGGGGTAAATGAACCAGTTTAGTATTTATATAAACAGAAATGTAGTTTTATATCACATGCAGAAAAAACACGGTTCATTTCTGAAAAAAATGGCTATAACTATAAGATAAACCAATTCCAAAACCCGTATCAAATTATTGTTACCTGTTACACTTTTTCTAAACTATTTATTAAAATTCAACTCCAATAAGTGTCTGACACACTATAGACTCCGAAGTATACACCTTCTAAGACTTTCCTTTGCCCCTTCGCTCCTAAAGTTTTACGCAAATGTGGCGCTATATTGAAAGAAATAGCCATCTATCATTTGCTCTACCTTCATGAAAAAGGTTATGGTAAATTCATTGTGGCATATTCTTGCTTTGTTAAATAAACGGCAATTATGATATTCTTAGCTATGCTTCAAGGGCCTGTTCCCTTTAATCGATATTGAAAACATAGGTTTGTAATCCCAATGATAGTTTCATCTTTGATAATTGGAATATAGATTTAAATTAAACAGCAATGTAGCATTATTTCTGCTTGGAATATGAGTTTGCTCCATATAAGAAATACACTACTGATATCGCCCTAGACTTTTATGTGCTAGAAATCGTGCACACGATAGTATGTCACGTTAGCAAGAGCCCTAACAATTCCTTTAGCTATACCTTCTTTATACCTGTTTCAGTTTTTTTTGCCGATTAAAACTTTACACAATATTTTCGTCGTAAGCTTCAGCCCCGCTTTAATGTATTCACTTCCCTTTTTGTCAACTACCCTACAACAACTATCTTCAACACCAAGCTGCCGATTCTGAAGCCCAATCACAATTATAATAGACCATTAATTGCAACCTTTACAACTGCATTGAATATATTGAAGAGATTATTATGTTTTGTTCATTGATGCATACTACTATCTGGTGCCTAGAAAAAGCTCGCCATGTATTCGAGATTTCTTGCTGCTTTAGTTATGTACTCAGATCAACTTTCAATAGAAATTCAAGCGTGTTCCTTTTTAACTGATTTTTTATTGAAATAGCTTAACAGTAACTACTTCTATACTGTTCAAGTTATTTGTTAGTAAAACAGGCTACCTCGCTCCTTAATTTAACTTTATGAATTATAGTGCTCTCTGTTTCGACTAGGGATCAAATCTAACTTATTTCGCATCTAGCAAAATGTCGTTTTCTGCATTTATTTTATTGATTGATTCTGCCTGCTCCATAAAAATTTGGATTGAGTATCAATAGTTAATTAATTGTCAGCAGAATACTGGGCAAGAAGGTCCAGGGGTACATAACCCATGAATATTGTTCCATTTTCCCACCATATAAGAAATCCGCAAAGAAGGACATATAGCATAGATGTATCTTACTATAAGGTTATTTCCGGTTGCACGGACATAATATAGGTTTCCATACAGTATTAAAATGAACTAATAAGTCTTTGGTCATTTGGGTCAAGCCCATGTAACGCAATCTTGCATTGATGACAAAATTCTTCTCAACTTAAAACCAAAATAACTATAATGGAATTAAAATGTCAGATTTAATATTAATAATCAAAGAAAGAACCAGATAATACTTCATAATTTATATTCTTTCCAGCCATTAATTTTATTTAAGTAATTTATGTGATTTCCACTGATTAATTCGTTACGTAGTGCTTCCCCTTTACCATAAAAATGAAGTACATCTACTCTTATTGCTCCAAGTAATTAATATAATATTATTGCATGTGTGTTTCTATATACTTATAATAGCCCTCGAATTTTCTTAAACTCTGAGGTAGGAAAACTGAAGTAAGTCTTCAGGTGAAAATTATTCGCCTTGTAAACTCTTAGCCTAGAGAACTAACACTTCTTATATACTGGACAAGGTTGTATTAAGTTAATGATCTGATTTCCATATCACCGATTTTGTATTGACGATAGAACTGATAACTTTTTAATGTTTTACCATCCCTTAATCATTAAGGGTAGTTTCAGATAGGATGATTATTCAAACGATTTATATGGAATCATTAAGATTTCTGGTATGTAAAAGCTCAAGACAATTTTTTTTTAGAAAATTATTAATGCTAAATGAAACGAAAACTTACCTATGGTCAGTAAACAAGAGTTGAGGGGAAATTTTGCTCTAGATATACCCATGTGTGGACTAATTTGATTTAAGATGTATATTAACTAGCTTCCAAAATGCTTAAAAATATTCGGTGGCTTGAGTGTTTCCATAAATTTAAAGTTATCTGTTTCATTTTATGCTTACTCGAGAGCAGTATTTTGTTCAAACGGTACAAATACTTGATAATTCAAGTTACCCTAATTAGTATGATAAGCCTTTTTGCCAAGACAATAAGTGACTGCAATTATTGAAGTTCTCTAATTAAGGAATATCTGCTGTTGTTGTTTCCAGACTAGAGCGAAACAACCATTTCCCTAGTTTGATAAAGATTAGAATTATTCTTTACCCACAACTTAAATTTACTGCATAGAATTGAGCAAATTTCCTTTGAAATATTACCAGTAGGATGCATTTTGATATTATCATGCTACATCAAACGAGCTTTGAGGATTTTGGTTTTACTTTGAGTGAGTTCTGATAATATTATGAGTTACATTTGAAGTTCTGGTCATGCCGCGCACAAAGTTGTTCGTCTCAATACTGTGTTTCAATAAGAACATTTTTGGCAGCGCCCTTTCCAGGAAATAAATTTCTGATCCCATCCATGCGCAGGATATTCCCAGTTCTTGTGATTCATTTTCCATAGTTTTCATGCGGCAAAAAATCGAGAAAAAAAAAGAATCTGGGCGTTATGACGTTTAGGTACGTGGCTCAAATATCATTCGAGGAATTATGATACATAAGAAAAACTCAAATACCATTTGAAGAATATTAAAAGGCTCCAAAAAATATCAAACCTCAAAAATTTTGATAACATCATTTTAGCTTTGATATTTCTTCCTCAAACGACACCCCTAATTACCAACATGAGAACAGAAGTGTCACTCAATTATTGAAAGTATATATAATATTTAAGCTTTGGACAAACTGAAAAGAATATTCATTTTTAAAGTTGATAACTAAGTTGCGAGAATTTTCATCTCTATTCCATGGGGATAAAAAAGTTTCTTCAATGTAATTTTTTAAGCAAATGTAAAAACGACTACCCTTAACTGGAACGTTGAACCTTAAGAAAAACGAAAAGTCAGACGCGCCAGCGGTGGGTTATATTTTCTCAACAAATTCGTATCCTTTAAACCAGATCAACATTATCTTTGTTTATCCTTAATATCTCATGAAGTTAATTGTTGCTTAGTTTTTCTATTAAGCTATTGACTTAGTCCAGGTCAGGTTAAATTTTTTTATTATTGATTTTGTTTCGCAAGAATGGTGGAAAAACAACTAATTCAATTTTTGAAATGCATGATGAGGCCATAAATAAATTCATAATATTTATAAAAAACACCAAACACTTGTCTTGGAGCATTAGCTAAAGTCAAGATGCATTTGTTGCTAAATAACAATATTTGGTTCTCATATGCTCTATACAAACTTCACCCCAGTTCATAGCATAATTTATGTGGTATTTATGAGCACTAAGCTTGCGCTTTCTTATTTCATTATTACTTTTATTCAATTAACTTAAACTTTGGCCAAATTTCTCTCACATGCAACTAGTCTTACTTTTCTTGTTATAATTGACTAAGCCTTATAACCTAGGGAGTATAATTAGTTAGTGATTTATGTGACCTGAGGTAGTGAATAGTACCAAAATAGTTTCTGACCTCATCTAACTTTATATAAGTAACATTTTAAATGAGAGTTTTTCTGCAAAGAACCTTTTTGGAATTAGATAAGTCGCTCACAGAATCTATTGAAACAATATTTATAAATCACAATGACACGTCATCAACCACTTGGTTCCAAAATAACATCTTGGAAAAAGCAATAGATATCATAATTATTGAAACCAAGCTAAATCTAGGTAAAATGAATAAATTATCTCTTAAAGATATCAATGTTAAAGATAAGAGGGTTTTGATGCGTGTTGACTTTAATGTTCCATTGGATAAAGCAACTGGAAGTATAAGAAACACACAAAGAATAGAAGCTGCACTTCCTTCGATAAAATATGCACTTGAACAAGGAGCTAAGCCTCTTATTTTGATGTCTCATTTAGGAAGACCAAATGGACAACCAAAACCTGAGTTGAGTCTTAAGCCAGTAGCTGAAGCTTTGGAAAAGTTTCTAGGGACTCCAGTTGAATTTTTATCAGACTGTGTTGGTGAAGAGGTTGAAAAACAAGTATTAGCTTCGGAAAAATCTGTTATTCTTTTGGAAAATTTAAGATTTCACATTGAGGAAGAAGGAAAAGCAAAAGGAGCAAATGGAGAGAAGATTAAAGCAGATGAAGAAAAGGTAAAAGAATTTCAAAAAAGTTTAAGTTCACTTGGAGAAGTTTATGTAAATGATGCATTTGGAACAGCACATAGAGCTCATAGTTCAATGGTTGGAGTAGACTTGGAAAAAAAAGCTGCAGGATTTCTACTAGAAAAAGAACTTGTTTATTTTTCAAAAGCTCTAGAAAATCCAGAAAAGCCTTTTGTAAGTATTTTAGGAGGAGCAAAAGTAGAAGATAAAATTCAGCTTATATTTAACTTGTTGGATAAGGTTGATGAAATGATTATTGGTGGAGGAATGGCTTTCACTTTTACAAAAGTTTTAAATAATATGAAAATAGGAAGTTCATTATTTGATGAGGCTGCTGCAAATCAAAACCTAGTGGAAAAGATTATGAAAAAAGCAGAAGAAAAACAAGTTAAAATACACTTACCAACTGATTTTGTAGCAGCAGATTCTTTTTCAGCTGATGCGCAACACAAGGTAGCTACTTTAGAAGAAGGTATTGAAGATAACTGGTTAGGTTTGGATATTGGTCCAGAAAGTTCCAAAGCATTTAAAGCAGTTTGTTTGAATGCAAAAACTGTAGTATGGAATGGACCTATGGGAGTTTTTGAGTTTGAGAACTTTCGTGGTGGAACAGCAGCTGTTATGGAAGGTGTTGTTGAAGCAACTAAATTGGGAGCTACAACCATTATAGGAGGTGGTGATACAGCAACATGCTGCTCACCAAAATACTTTAACACTGAGAAACTAGTGAGCCATGTAAGTACAGGTGGTGGAGCAAGTCTAGAACTTCTGGAAGGAAAAACTTTGCCAGGAATTGCTGCATTAAACGACAGCACAAAGAAAGCAGTACAACCATCTAATACTACTGGGAGTGACTATAAAGATCAAATAGAGCAACAAAAGAGTATTGGTGAGAAGTTTGGCGAGTTTATTGAAGGTCTGGGTGTTGCTCCTGTAGTACTTTCTGCGGGTGCATTAGCTTTGGCAGTTGGAACCGCTTTTGTTTCCAAGAAGGCCTAGTAGTTCCTATTTAGCAACTTTAAGCTTAAACTTTGTTGATTGGTTTTCTTCAACCGTTAACGCGTGACTAAACCTGTTACTCATTAATTAGTAGTGGGAAAGTAAATAAAATTATTAATTTCTCTACTGTCTTTAAATATCTATACTTTCGTCATCACGTATTCCACCTTCTCTAGGATGTAGAGTTCTTGGTGGTGGTTCCGAAGTTCCAAATAACCCAGATGGCATATCATCTTGCGGAGGATTTGTACTAAAGACAGTGCTGGAAGGGAGTGGAGCTTGAGGCACAGCAGCAAAGCCAGGAGGCGTTTGGTAAGTTAACGCGTCAGAGAACACAGGGTTAGTAGCCAGCATGTTTCTTTCTGGGATTTCCTCCTCTCCAAATGATAGACTGTCTGTTTTAGTTACTTTCACAAAACGCTTAACCATTCTACTATGTAATAAATTTGCGAAATGTTTTTCTGTCATTTCACCTTGTCTGTCTTTTACTACGTATGCCACAAGTTTTGAGAAGACATACTGCCCAAATGTTAAAGATAAACCAGCAGCAAGCACAACAACTACAAGAGGTTCAAAGGTAGCAGTAACGTTGAAACATTTTGCTTGTCTGTCCTCAATACCTAGTATCAACAGTTGTTGATATAAAGCTTCACATAGATTTCCCGAAGCTGCACGAACTATAAAATCAGCCATGGCAGAAACCTGGAGTACAGCAGCTAGGAAACTAACTAGCATCACCAGAACAGCTTCCCAAGCGGAAAAGGTACTTGCCCAAAAGTTCATTGTCCACAAAGCTTCAGAAGTTACCTTTTTGGAAGAATACAAACTGCCGAGTACAAGTACAAGCACAATAGGCATAAACACAACAAAAGCTATGTAAACTATTTGAATAAACAAGGCAATGATGTAGGCACCAATTGTATCAGGAATACCATTCATAACCTCAGGAATAATACTTGTAGCAGACACTTCTCTACTAACAGCATCAGGTTGAATAACACCCAACAAAATTCCTGCAATACCAGAAAACTCAAACTGCATTATAGGAAGAAAAAGACCAATTAGTAGGATAGCCAGTGACGCTAACCCCCAAAGTTTCACGGTACTATTTCCAACTGAAACCTTTATCGAAACATTTGATCTATTAACCAATGGTTGGAATTTATACCCTAAGAGCCTTTTCCTCTCAGCCTTTATCTTAATTCCATCAGATTCTGGTGTTACCACTTTATGGTGTAAATATACTAGATAATTATTGATCATAAGAGATAAACAAACCGCCAGAATAAACCCAAGAGAAGCAAACTTTGGAACAACAACAACATCAAGACTTTGTCCAGAATTTTCAATATGGGTGCGAAAAGCCACTTGCAGCAAAATCAGCACATATGCGTCAATCAAACTCCATTTCCCTGTTGCATCAATAATTGATAATAAGCTTTCACGCTTGGTTTCTGATAAAACTGTAGTAGGAGCAAACATGGTATAAATCATTATCATAATTTTGCCGTATGCCCAGAAACCGGAAGCAAGTGCGATAATTACTGCTAAGTAGTACGCACCAGAATTCCATGCGTCATCAATAGAAGATTCCAAGGTAAAGTCTAAAATATTCAAGTCAACAGATTCACTGCCAAATAATTCAAATCTAATAACAGTAGTTGCTCCAACAGAAAAGAAATTCGCAGAGATGAGAAAAACAAGTGTTACAAAGAGTCCAAGAGGCAATATATATTTTGCTCTAGGAGGAAGTTTCGGATGAAAATAAAGAGACCTGGATTGCTGGAGGATAACATCCTTCGTAATGTCATACTTTTCTTGCTCATGAGCTTTAATTGCAGTGTTTAGAACTATTCGTCTGTGCAAGAAGTACTGCTTGAACAGAAAAAGTACAAAAGAAAGAACAATAAGCAAACCAAAGTAGAAAAAGTATACTGAAGCGTGAATAATTTCAGCAGAACCGATCCATTCCGATAAGAGTTCTTGTGTGCTGTCTAGTACTTGTTCCGCATTAATACCTTCTGCTTCAGCACAAGTAGAACCAATATCATCTATTTCTGATTCAAAAGCAAGAATAAGAACATCAATTAAATCATCAGCACTCCAGGTAAAATCACTATTGGCCAGTTGCTCGTCTATATAGGCAAGAAAAAGTTGTAGCAGTGTTCCTACTTCTTCACTAGTAGTCGTAGCTCCTGCTTGAAGTCCTACTAACTGTGGAGAGTTACAAATACTAGCACATTCTGCTGTAGCTTCAAGAGAAGCGAACTCAAGAGAAGAAGTATCTGTATCCAAATGAATATCACCACGCTCAAAAAGAGAAAGGAGACAAGTTGCCCTACTTGGGTTATCAATAAGTGCAACCAAGTCACCAACAGTCAATTGAAGAACTCTTCTTGGGCGTATATTGATATGACCTATAATAGTGATATCCAGTTCTTGGGCTACAAACTTGGTTCTGATATCATTATACACACCTTTTGAGAAAGATTCTACATATCCTACACCTTGTCCAGGTTGGTTAGCCTCAGTTGTATCATCTGATTGAAATAATTCATTCAGAGCAAAAGCAAAGCGCATATCAAACTCCAGTTCCTCAAAGTAGATTCGTAAAGCGTCATAAGTCCCTTCCTCTTCGCCTTCAACAAACACTAATTCCGTAATAGACATATCTGGAAGATTGAAATCACCTATTGCAGCATTAACCTCACCATAGTCATAATCATTATAAGCTATAGATGCTTCTTGAAGTACATTAATTCTTCCAACTACTTCATTAGGGTTAACTAAGTCTGTGTCTGACAAAAAGTCATTTATGTATAAAGGACTAGTTGGCAGCATCAGCTCAGAAATAATATCGTTGACCTGGGAGATGAGTGGACTGACATCATAATCTACTATAAATTCGTCAGAGATATCTGATATTATATCTATAGTTGTCTCTTCACAGGTTTGCTGTCTTAAGTCTGTAATAAGCAAATCAAATTGTGAGTTGATAAAACGTCTTATTGAACTCTGTGATAAGTTTTCAAAGTTGAGAACAGCACTTTGAACTACAATATCAGCAAAAGTGTTAATGACTTCAGTAACTGCAGGTGAAAAAAATGATTCAGTACCTTCTCTATTTTCAAGTTGCGTAACCATAGTTGCTGTAGAGGATCCAGCAGAAATCAGTAACTCTGGAAGACTAATCTGATGGAATAGTGAACAAAACGAATTACTCTCAAAAAATTTTTCAACAGCTTCAGTTGATATTCCAAATGTTTGTGTAGTTAAATCAAATGTTATCAATTCATATAAGTTGATATTATTCAGAACAAGTTCATCCATAACTAGAGTTAGCAATGTATCGACACTTACTGTATCCAAGTCAATATTCAATACAAAGACTTCTTCGAAAACTTCTTCAACCTCTACTATGTCTATAGTTACTCTTATATCTGCAGCTATGTTGAGAGTTTCAAACGAAAACAAATTGGAGGTAGTATAATTTGAACTTTCAAATTGTCCTAAAACTTCAAAACTTTCCAAAGTATTAAGACCTGTGATATTTACCTCAGATAAACCAAAAGATATCCCTTCAAGCAGTCCTGAGAAGTTTCTATCACTGATGGACTCAGGCATCTGAAGGTTTACTCGAATCAAGGTTTCTTCTTCATCCACAAACGTAACCCTATCAGCAAAATCTTCAAAAACAGATCCTGCATAATCCTCACTAGTTGAATTAGCAAGTTCAACTAAGCTTGATACTAGCGTTGAGACATCAAGTCCATTCACGGCATCTGCTGCCAGACTGACAAAGGAGAATCGATCAGAGTTCAAGTTGATACCGGTTTCAAAGTAGGTTTCAAATTCTATATCTTGATTATATCTCGGTGAAGTTTCTGTTTGATCAATGGTTGAGTTAAACATAACCTCATTAAGAGTAGCAATATAATCTGGAATATCCAGAAGAACACCTAAGAATGATAAATCAGCACCTATTAGCGGTTCTTCACTTGCACAGGTTTCAACAGTGTAGTCTTGTGCATCAAACTCATTAAAAGTTTCAATAGTTTGTGCTTCAATTCTATCCAATAGAATATTTGTTGCATCTGCAAGTGGATTATTTCCAGCTACATTTATTTCTTCAGCTAATGCTGCAAGCGCTTGTCCAAAATTGGAAGATGAAAACTCATCTGTAGGTTCTAGTAAAATTCTAAAATCTATTAAGCCAAGGAGAAAAGTCCTTAACTCTTGGTTGTTTAACAAAGCAACCCAGCATCTAAGGTTTCCTGCAAGGTCTTCAAAGGTTGATCCAAAGGTTCTATCCTTATCTATTTCAGCATAAACATCAAACTCAATATCCATGCTTAATTCAACACTCAGTGCAAACTCTTCATTTGCAAGCTCATCATTGTCAATTCGAGAAAATAGAGTTACAGGAAGTGTAAACACCGCAGGTAAATAACTATCATCAGTAGGATAATCACCATATTTCAACACAACCTCAGCAGAGTATGGATCAATAACTCCATCTTCTTCAATTTGATTCACAATCATAGAACTAAAAGCAGCCAAGTTTTTCATAGTAAAGCCATTCCAGTCAAAAGTAAAAGCTATGTTTGAGCTGTCTACTGAAGCTACAAGATCCTCTCTTGCAATCGCAACAAAAGTAACAAGATCATCCACAGTAGTTCTTTCAAAAAACTCATTTTCATCAACTGCAAAATAAGTGACGATAGCATTAAAGATAGAATTAATGTTCCCTGCACTATCTATTTCAACTGGATCACCTCCAATTACGTTATCTATTAAGTATGAAAGAAAACCAACTGTTAGAGAATCAGCAATTTGAAAACTCTCTGGATTATAACTTGTTGAAACATATTCATTACATAGTTCAGGATCATCGGAAGTTAGCAATTGTTCAAGCTGTTCATTGAGACGGGGTCTGACAAAGTTTTCAAGAATAGCAGGTAAGTATGTAGATAGTCCACCAAAGGCAACTACATTAAAAGTTGTAACAAGTTCTTCAATAAACTCACCAAGTTCACTCGAGCTTTCAATACTAAACTCTGTTAATTCTGAGAAACCCAAAGATAATCCAGTAAAGTTTAAGTAAGGCAAAACAGATGCAGTACAGTGAAAAATTTCTTCAACTGTTTTGTCAGGACCAAAAACTTCACCTACCTTTAAAGTAGAAAATAAACTAGGATCCACAAAAGAAAAAGAAGTAAAATCAATAACAGGATTACTTATTTCCAAAGCAGCTGTGAAAGTTATTTCATCACTTGCATACAAGGAATAATCAAAATTACCGTTAGTCAAAAATTCGTCGTCAAAACCAGAAGGATCAGAGTTTTGAGTCCATTCACCCGCGAGAAACCTTAAACGTAGACCAAAATCGAAATAAATGTTTTCCCATGCAAACTCACTACTGAGGGTGTATTGAAGTACTTCATTTGTATCTTCTGTCAATAATTCAGCAGCTGTTAGTTCTGTAATGGTATTTAAATCTCGAAATGCAAAGGATTCCAATCCAACTTCTAAACCAACAGCTGAAGTAATAAATTGAAAAGTAGGATATTCTTCAAGTTGAAAGAAGGTCAGCAAATCGTCTACAATGAGTTCACCATCTGTATTTCCGAGAACATTGTCCAATACATCATTTACTGCAAGTCCTCCTGATTCACTAGGTGCATCAAAATAAGTATTCACAAGGCCAGAAAGATTTAAAAAGAATAAATCGTCCCTAAAATTGATAGAATTTTCAATAATGTCTTCTGCATCTGGTCCAAGAAGTGAATCTGCGGATGAAAGAGAGTCTAACAGAAATTCTTCACCAGCAGCAAAATCTGTTATATCTTGAAGCCCTTCTTGTTCATATCCTTGAATCGCGTCATTAAACTCAGTAATTAGTATATTTATAATACCTGGAGTTTCTCCACCATCGGTTGGAATATTAGCTAATTGTACAATTACATTACAAATAATTCCTTCAATCAAACCTTGAAACAAACTAATCAAAACACTGAATATCAGGTTAAGAAAAGAATCAATTAGTGAGTTTCCAGAAATGTTAGCTTCAACTTCAAAACCATCACTTATATCAATATTACAAGCACCATTTGTTTCTCCAACTTCACCAACAAAATCGAAATCATTTGGAAACTCTCCATCATCATTATCATTAGGATAACTTAAACCGTAATTAGCTTGAAAAGATATTCCTCCTCCGTTCCCCATATCCCCTTTATTCAGTCTAACTTTAACTCTATCGTTTGTCCCTAAGTCTATCGCTTGATTACCAAAGAACCCCAAATCAACATTGAACGAAAAGTCTTCATATCTAACATCCATATCACAATCCAGTTTTAGTTCAGTTATATCAATATTTCCTGTTACTGGATACGTGTTACTTTGACCAGTTGTCAAAGAAAGAGTTTCGAATTCAATACTTTCACAGCGAAAGTTCCATATTCCAAATTTACCCCTGTTTATTAATTCACCTAATGTTATGGAATCTCCATCGTTATCGACAGTTATATCTTTCATATAATCTGGTACATCATCCCAATCAGTGAAACATTCTTCCTCTCTTGTTGGACAAGGCCCTAAAGTAGGTAAGATATAAAAAAAATTAATACCAGGATTTTCACCGAACGCCAGGGGTGCCAGAAAACGCATTAGCGGGTCGTTGGAGTCGAAGTCTGCAAGTACTCTTGATATATTATTCAACATAATTTTATTCTGTGAAGCAACTCCCAAGGGTATGAAAACACCCATAATAATGGCTTTCATTAAATATTCGTTTTCCGATTGTTGTTTTAATTAATTTATCTTAACCGCGATTATTGAGTTTTCAAACGGTGGATAAATTAAGCGTATGAAATAACTGTAATACAGTTTTGGGAAAATATAGCAAATTTCAGATCGCGCGATCATTTCTTTCTCTTGAACATATTTCGGGTAATTTTTACAAATAACTGGCTTTACTTACGTTTATTAGGAATAATAATAAATTATATGTCTGGCTTTAACAACTCAATAACTTTAAATAAGATTTTTTGACTCCGGAGTCAGATACTCCAAATTTTCATTGGCTGAATTATTAATTACCCAAAATTATTTTCAAAAAAAAAGAAACCAACAAATCTGAAATCAAAAATTTTAAATCGTGACAGTTTGATCACAAAAGACATCGGAAGATCCAGTTAACAAGCAGAAACAGTTGAACATAATAAAAAAACACAAAGGTACGCTTCAAGAAAGTATATGTCATGGTTTTTAACAAAAGGATCACAAGATGTTTAATGAGCGAGCAAGTAAAGACTCAAAATCAAACTGCAGATATTATGAACAAGATTTTATGCAAGATAGCACGAACCAAACACAAAAGGTAAATTCTTTTTTTGTATGTTGATGCCTCTACTCAGAGGGCTGTTATTTTGTGTGTTCAAAGAGGCTTTAGAAGATTAATTTTTTTTTGGATGTTGATCAGCTGCATGCGATATGGATCAGGAAAGAAAGCTCTTATTCAATTGGTTGGGTGGTTGGTCTAAAGACTTATTCTATGCACATTTCTAAAACTAGAAAAAACTTCAAGGCTTTCAAATTTATCAAAAATATGAAAATGAAAATTTCAAGCTTCAAGAACTTTAATTCTCAAAAATTAGTTGGAAGAAACCTAAAGGATCAGGGTTCAAGGTCTACATATTCATAAAAACGGGATGGAGTTTCAAGAATCAGGTAGATGGGATAGGTTGAAACAACAGTTGAGATCTCAGTTCTCTTCTGTATGGCTGGGTGATAGGTTTCAACTTGTATTTCAAGAAAAAAACTGAATGTTCAAGGTTCAGGATTTATATAAAAAAAAACAGGTTTAGGATTTATATTTCAAAAAAAAAGGGAGGGGGTTTGGGTTCAAGGATTTATGTTCAAGAAAAGTAAAGTGTGCAAGGTTAAAGTAGAGTGTGCAAGGTTAAAGATTTGTGTTCAAGAACAGATCACTTTTCTCACTCATCTGTGAGAAGAGTGGTCTGAGAGAAGTCAAGAGGTGAAGCTACGTTTTCTCCCTGCCCTTCCTTCTTTTGACCCTCTTTCTTGGTGACTCAAAAACAATTCCACTTTCCTCAGAAACGTTATCCAAATCCCCAAAGTCTCCATCTGGGTTTTTCCTTAAAGCAGCGGCCATCTTCAATATTTCCGCGTAGCTTTTTTCACAGTCCTCGTTGCTGCTTTTGGCCTCTTCACAGAACGCTTTGCATGCAGTGAGGTGCTTGGAATATTTAGCTTCCGGCTTTCTTGGAATATAAGCTGCGTTCACAGGTGGAATTCTCACCTTAAACTCAATACACCCACGTGGGCCATCGACTTCTCGCCCCATCTCCCTTATTTCTTGCTTGAACAGAGGATGCTCTTGGTACCTCCACCTCTCTGGAAGATGATCTATGCACATGTATTTGATCCTTTAACGATCACAATACCGGGCATAGTGACGACATGGAAAACGTTGATTTGTCCAGGTTTCACAAGTACATGACTGAAGTTTTATCCCTTCCCTTTCAACAACCTCCAGCACATGTTTCATCTTTACTCTCATGTTTGCATCACTGACAATGAACTTTCTTGAATTCAACTCTTCAACAATCCAGCACGCTCCCATCAACTTCAACTCCTTTGTGAACATTTCATCAGCTTCCTTAGAAAAATCCTTTTCCTCCCGAATCAAATCCTTAATCTTTTTCAAAGTTTTCTCCATGTACTTATCCACATTGTTCTCGTGGTAAGTCACAACCTCATCAAGGGTCCAGGTTTTAAGAGTACTTTTTAAATAACCATTCCCTTTGATGGCTGAGTGAAATGATTCAACCCTCTGAGTAGCGCTGTGAGAGAACGTTGGAAGTTTTCTCGTAATTTCCTAAACACTTTGTTTCTTTTTCCTTAATTTTTTTTAGGGCAACTTGCTGTGGTTCTTCAGGATATTCAACCAACATGTTTTCCATAAGCTGATCAAGATTTTTTTCTTCTGAAAAGATTCCAGTGAGAACATCGCCCAAGCTGCTTGTAAATTTTATTTTTTTCATCCCTTTTAGGTCAGATGTTGCTGAGTTCAAGGTCGCAAGAAAGTGTTTCCTGCAAAGAACATGAGATGATCCAAGTTCCTCCATAGCTGCTTCCAAGGCTTTGCTCCCGTGCGTCATTATGACTTCCGCATCCTGAAGACCCAGAAGTTTCAGCCCTTTCACCACATCTTTACTGGACTCGCTTTCCATCATTGAGCACCCGAAATTTATTGTTTTACGGAAGCAATCGATCCCGCAAGGGAACATTGCCACCAACCGATATCTGCTCATTCCATGGGTACTATCCACTTGGATACTATCCCCGTATATTTTTTTTAATTTATTTTGTAGGTCTTCTTGAAAGCTGACTCCATTTAGAACAGCTTTGCCTTCCTTGGGATAATCCCAAGTCAGATCAAATTTTCCTCCACGTTCTAAGCATCTTTTTCCACACGTAATTAACTTTTTAATATTATTTTCTTCGCTAGCGTCAACACCTTCTTTAGCTTTTTTCATAATTCGTTTTACTAGTGTTTTGTCAAACAATGTGCCTGGAAAATTGCGATGTAGAGCGACATCTGCCGCTGCAATTCCACTGTCGGCAACTCCTAGGTGTTTAATCATTTTTAATTCTTCAGTTGTAAGCTGTTGTACGCATTTTTTAATCTTTCCTAGTGCTTTACATCATGATCGCAGTGATTTTCGTTAATTACGACGAAACTGTACTTAGAAGTTTCAAGATTAAGCTTAATGTTAACTTCAAACGAGCAATTTTTGTCTGAACTACACTTAATTTTACATCTCTTAAGTTTTTTGCAGTTCCAACCCCACTTAGCAAAGCTGATTGCCTCGTCAAAGTAGTGAGAAGCAGGAATTTTCCACTTAAAGCGACCACTGGAAAGTCTACTGATCACCTTTATCATTTTTTTCAGAGGTAGAATAGCTTGCTGCAGTCAATTTTCTCAGTATTTGTGTTGAATGTTCCTCTTCGGGGGTGGCAATCTTCGATTGGAGGTTCGTCCCTTTTGTTTCGTGTTTCTCCATAGGTTTTGTTCGTAATTTAGTTTTGGAATTTGACCAAAATATTTGTGTCTATCCTCTCAAAATTTTCTCACAGTATAGGGATTAACAAATCTGCGCATTGATTATTCAGGAGAAGCATAAAAAAAATGCGATTCTGCGCATCGATTATTCAGACGAAGTATAATGAAAAAAAGTTATGGGAAATCGATCTGACCAATGACATCGCGAGGAGTATCTGACGCCGGAACCAAGAAATCCGGGCCCCAATAACTTCGTGTAGTAGGATATAGTGTCCATATGTGTTCTTAGTGGAAGTTTGCACAATTTGAAACAATTCGAGAGCCAAGGAAGCATAATACATATTTAAAAGTAACTGAGCGTGGAAAGAAAATTTACTACAGCTAGTTAGTTTGTAATCAGTCATAGCTTGCGAGGAAGCCTTAAGACTTAGAAGAAAATTGGCAGCGAGTCTAACATGTGAAGAAAAAACATAAGGCACAACTGAAGACTAACTAACTTTGAAAACAATTAACGCGAATGCAGAAATTAAGTTTAAACGGAGTAAATGTTTTATATTGTAGGGGTTAAAGGTGTAATATGTAAGAGCACTGGTATTGACTAGGAGACGGGTTGTTGCCCAGCAATACTATGTAAGGGATGTGGAACGTGTACTTCCCTTAAAGTTTCACAATAGATGCTAGTGTATTGCTGAAAACCTGCCCAAAAGTGTACTTCGAACTATAACTATTTTTCTTAAGTACTGTACCTTCAAAGGCCAAAATAATTTTTGGGAAATGTTATAACTACATTTTACTAGTGAAAATTCATTAAAAATTTGCTATTTTATGAAGGTTAAAAACTCTTACAGAACCTCCAGTGGTTAGTATCTTCAAAATTGCAGGATCAAAAAAAAAATCAAAATGTAGCTTCTACTTGGGCAATCCTCTCTAAATTATTTTTAATGAGAATAAATTTAGGTTCTGTACTTTTAAAACTGTGACCACGAAGGAAGAACAAAATGACAGGTACTGGTGTTACCATGACCAATAGAGGCTTTCCTCCATTAACGGTGGTACCAACGTTGCAAGACTTTTCCCTTAGCTAGTTGAATTCAGTTCCCAAGTATTGACTTCTAAGGATATATTTTGTGCAATTCAGTTGAATTCCAACTCTACATTTATGAATTCAACCATTTTCGTCGGAAAATGTTGTTCATAATTTATAATACATAGAGCAGAATGAAATTTTCATTAGAAACTTTACCCACTTTGAAATATCCAGGAATAAGGTTTGTAGAGCTCTCTAGAATTTTAGGGCTTAAGCTATGGAGTAACAGGAAAGTAGCTGAAGTAGATAGTACCTATTTTATGGACATTTTTGCTTTCGCATCATCTAGCAAGGATACGGTATATTAAGTAACGGCTAACTTTATAATCCTCTTGTTTAATTTTGTTAAAGTAGGAGCTGTATAAGATCTTGTTAACAGCTTGATAGTGACTTTTCAAAGACTTGTATAAGAAGAAGAAACGAGTGGCCTGTAGCATACCAAGCTGCCTCAAGGAATTGAGTTACCAGAATATATCGGTTATTAAGCAAACCTGATGGGAGTTCTCACCCCGTTCTAAACCAAAATTTTTGACTTTGCAACATCAAAATGTCATTAGAATGTGACCAACAACTCATCATAGAGCAACTCAAGGAGCTACACTCTCAATTCAGATACGAGGCTCTCATTTTTTACTCAAAGTAGTGTCCATACTCACTCAATCTCAATTCCCCATCGGCTAAGGTCGCAAAGACTCCATGCTGATTTTCAATGAGTATACACTCTAGACCCTACCATGTACGTTGCTCTTAATACTTTCTCTTGTTTTTTTTCTAAAAAAAAAATAATAATTTTCAGAGCAGTAAATTATTTTGTTGTTCACTAAGTCTAATAATCTCTTACTTCGCTGAATGAACTAATAGCGATAATATCATTTGTAGTAACTATTTTTTTTTTGCTGTTGAATGTATGCTTCATCAAACTTTACTGTAGATGTTCTTAGAAGGGTTTGCTCATCATCTCGATAGTTGCTTGAAATCAGTCTTGGATTTGCTATTGGTGGAATATTAAGTGAAGACTTAGAAATACACTGCTCTAAAGATAGAGTTTTACCTTACTTAGACTTGTTCCTATGGAGAGCGTAAACTTGAAAGGACATCAGGGAATCTTAGATCGATTAATACTCAATTTGCTCTTGTGAGAGAAATATGTTCTCTCATTTATAAATCAGACGGATGGGGATCAATAATTACTCAATTTATGTTGGAGGAGAATCTTTTTCTTTTATGTTAAATGTTCTTATGACTTAAATAGTCTGGCTTGGTATCATATCGAAATAGAATACCAAGTTGACAAGCAAACTACAAGCTACCTAGTTTCCCAAATAATTAAATACCCTTTTTCTTTTTCAGGCGACATCCGGCGTCATTGAGTAAAATAGAAGAGTAGATTTTATAACAATATATTCTAGAATATATTTTGTTAACACAACGTACAAAATGTAAGAAAACACCAAGTATTCCTCTTTACATCGCTGAATGCTACATTCTGCTCCAAAATTAACTACTGAAAGGGGATAGTAGGCGGAGTCAACTAATGGCGATATCTATATGATATTTACTTTTTCTTGTGCCATACTCGCCTATCACTGGACAGAAATTTTAAGGTGAAAGCATATTCCCAATTGAAAATAGCCCATTTTTTCTTTCTGAAGTGCACACAGAAGTATAAAGTTGTAAATGATCCAGGGTACCTTGAATTGGACTTTGCATTTACCTGTGGGGACCATAGCTGCCAGATTTTGGGTTGTTTGAAGGATGTAAGCAGGAGGAGGCTATGAGGAAATGCAACTTAGCACGACTAGACACGATAATGAATTGACATCAAACTCCTGATTATTTAGGGAAGAAGTATTTTTTTTTGCTAATTTGGCAAAACAGCTACCGGTGTACTAGCTCTTTCACCACAAATCTTGCTAAGTTTTCTATTAGTATTTCGCACCTCATACTAAGCTCTTTGCCAGCACAAAACAGGATCCCATGGGTCTATCCAAAACCAACCAGACTCTTGAATGGAGAGAATTCGTTTCTTGGCGCCCATTTATTATCTCTCTACTAGAAAATCTGATTTAGAATATATATACTAGAGTAAAGCCTGTAGGAAACTCCCAGCAGTTGCCGAAGCTGTCTATTCAAGGGGCAGAAAAAATGCTGTAACAGGAAATATTAAAGTATTCAATGATATAATACCCTCTTCAGTCATCGCATAAGCAAACTAAGAGGAGTGAGAGAGTTCTCAGAAGATCTAAATCCTTCTATAAAAGTATTCATAGATTAGGAGGTTGCCTTCGCAATGGCCTTTGGAGAAACTTCAGTTAGACAAGTAATTGTCCGTATTGTTTATATGTATTTGAGGATACGGATATTAAGTGAAACAAATTCAAAGAGCTTAAAAAGAGCTTTAAAATGATATAAGTAACGTTTTCTAACTCCCAGTAGTTGTTGAGATATTAAGGTTTTACGATTTGTTGTCTCCGGTGCTTATGTATTAGAAAAAATGTATTATGTAAAGTTGCACCAAATGTGCAGTAATGTAATATTGTATTATAACTATGTAAAGTGTAAACAGTCAGTATGGAGAGAGTCGTACACTCGACTGCTTAGTGTCTGACTCCATGCGGTCTTTTAGATCTTCAAATGCTGCCACTTCATCCTTGAATGAGTCATGTTCCAAAGTTTTTCAAACTCAGCTCTTGGATTCTGTTTCGTTTGAAGATCAGCAATGTTGAATTCGCGTTTGATGAATATCACCTTTAGTTTTCCTGAACGAATGAGTCCTTTTAAGAAATGAATTGCAACGCTCATGTGTTTTTGCTCTGGAGAAACTGTCTTTTCTAATGTTTTAGTTGAACTAAGTGAATCTGTAAAAATCACTGAAGGTAGCTTGACTTGGCAATCTAAATCCATGCACAATCCGTAGATTCCTTGCAAATGTTTTGCTGTCTTGTAAATTTCAATCAGTTCAGCTCCAGCAGCAGAGGTAGCAACTGTCCTTTGTCTTGAACTTCTGCCAGTAATGAGCCATTGACCAAAGTAAATGAAGTTACCACTAACACTTTTTCTGTTAAGTGAGTTAGAGGCCCATTCAGCATCACAAAAGGCAAGAAGTGTAATTTCACCATTTGATTGATCTGAGTAAAAAATTCGTTTTTGATGTTTCGTTCTACTAATGTAACCTAATGTGTTGAGAATTGACTTTACTGCAAAACTTGTCACGTGTTCAGAAAGTTGACTAAGCGCATGTAACGCGTAGAGTAAATCAAATCTTGTAAGTCGTAAGTAAATTAAAGATCCAAGCAATTCTCTGTACGGAAATTTAATGCTTTTAGCATTGGAATTGTTTTTAACAGCCTCAGCGAAAGTAGAAGGTAATGGTGTAAATTTGTCTTTAGTCTTGAAATCCTTGAATTTTTCTAAAATTTTCTCAATGTGTTTGGTTTGGTCAATTTGGTAGTCTCCATTGGGTTTTCTTTCAATGTTAACTCCTAAGAAGTCTGTTTTCTGATCTAGTGTTCCTAGTGTAATTTTGCAAGTTTTCCCAAACTGTTTTGAGAAGTTTGTAATTTCTTGTTTTGTACCGAGCATCAGTACATCATCAACGTAAAGTAAAGTAATTAAATCTTTCTTGTAGAAGACACACTCGTCAAAGATTGCTTGTTTGAGTCCAAGTTTTTGAATTTTAGCAGAAACATTGTCAAACCAAAGCTTGGGACTTTCCTTCAGACCGTAAAGCGCTTTCTCAATCTTCATTACTTTAGTCTTGTCATGTTTCAGTTCATGTCCATCAGGGATTTCACAGTAGAGTGTAGTGCCAGCAGGTAGATCCGCGTACAAGAATGCGGTACTAACATCTAAAGAGTTAAAATGGAACTGTCTTCGAGCCGCAACTGCTAGTGCAACTGCAAGACTGTTGTAGTCTAAGGTAGGAGAACTGCGGTAAGGTGTAATTTTGAATTTCTGAGATCTTCCATTGTAAACACATCTTGCTTTGAAACTCCCATTGCGTTTTTGTTTCACAAGCATCGTGCATTTTCTAACGTAAGCATTTTCAGGAAGTTCAGAGCGATTAATCACTTTGAGAACCTTTCGTTCTTCTAAAGCTTTGAGCTCTTTTTCGACCGCTTTCTTGTAAGATGCTTCGTCTGGGTGACCTCTTGTGTCACGGTAAATGGAAGGTTTCTGATCAATTCTAGACTGAATGATCTTCTTCCGTAGCTTTTCTTTCTGACCTTTTGTTTTAGGCTTGATGATGTGTGTTGTTTCTTCAGTTGTGTTCAACGTGAAAGCTGACATCCGATTTAGGTCGAATTTCGTGGCATTTCTCCCAGATCGCGTTGTTACTGGTAGACGAGCATTGTTCTTTTCGCTCGTTTGAGGTGTTTCAGGGATTGTTACTTCGGCAGATGGAGTTGGATCATTTGCATCTTGATCGTGATCGAGTTGAACATCTGCTGAAGGCGGATTTTCATCGAAATTATCATCATGCTCAAAATCATGATTTTCTTGTTGATTTGCCTTCTGGCCATAACGTACATAGTGTATACCAAAATCTGGACTGAAATCATCGTCATCATCAGATTCAAAATCGTCCTCAGAAATTGGGTCATTTTCAGTTTTGTCAACAATTTTGATGTCACCAAATGAGAAAGTTGGTGGATTTTGATCGATTTGATCATGTGTTCTTGATTCTTGGAACCAAACATCGGTTAGTTGAGGGTAAATGATTTTTCCAGTACTAAGTTTGTAGATGATTGCTGTGTTGAAACTTGAATGTTCCTGTAGTCCGAGAAAGAGACCAGTGTCTGTTCTTTCTTGAAATTTGTTTGTCTTCGTTCCAGAAGATTTTAACGTAAAACAACAGCAACCAAAGGTTCTAAGTGAAGAAAGGTTTGGTTCTTGACCAGTTTGTAGTTTGTAAGGTGATTCACCAAGTGTTTTGTGATGTACTCTGTTCTTGATGTAACTTGCAAATTTGACTGCGTAGATCCAAAAGGAGTCATCAAGTTTAGACTGTAGTAGGGCGGCTGAAGCCATGACCTTTAAGATGCCAATCGTTCGTTCAGCAACTCCATTGAAAGTTTCGTGTCGATCTCTAGGGACAAAACGTAAATGAATGCCTTTTGCCGAAATTGAGTTGACAAAGTGTTCTGCCGTAAAACCAGATTGGCGGTCTGTAACAATCGTTTTTGGTAAAGTTTTGAGTGTAGAAAGAAGGTAGTAAAGAGCTGCAAGTAAATCTTTTGATTGAAGTGTTCTTAAAGGAGCAACTCTAATTAATTTTGTTTTCAGGTCAGCTAGAATCAATGCAGCCACAACACCATTGACTGGTTTCTTTGAGTGTTTTGGGGGAATGAGTAAGTCCATTGAAAAAGCTTGACCTCTGGAATCAGGAGAGAGTTTCATCTTGTGAATTAAATTCTTCACTGGGTTGTGTTTAGCTTTTGTCTGAAGACAGACTTGGCAGCTGTTCAGCTTTTGAGAACCCTTAATGAAACCAGCGTGTTTAAGTTTGTCTTCTGAGAGGTGCATCAACCTACGATGCATTAGATTTGGATCAGAGGTTTGTAAAACTGATTTCCCTAGTGGAATGATTTCAATGAAGCTTTTCTTTCCAAGTAAAATTATTTTTAATTTGTTTCCTGTTTCTAGTTGTACATTTCTAGAGTGATGGTTGACTTTAACATTCTGTTGCTCTAGATCGTAGGTACACAAAATGTTGAAATTTGCACTTGGCATGTAAATTGCCTGTACTGTAAAAAACTTAGAAGGAAATTCTTTGAATGCAAATCTGGCTGTTCCAGTGCTTTCGTAGCTACCAGAATTTTCTGTAAGTGTAAGTTTACCAGGCTTCTGATCCATGTGTGTAAAAAAATCAGCGCTTCTGAAAACGAAAACATCGCTGCATGAATCTAGCCCAGCTAAAGAGTTTGAACCTGTGGTACAAAGAGAAGTAGCGAAACTGAAAGGATTAAAATTTTCTTTTGTAGAAGTTACTGCTACTGTTTTCTTTGTTGGTTTTTTCTTCATCTTGGGAAGTTGTAATGTACGTTCTGGGTTGGTTGAACACACCTTTGCAAAATGATTAGGTTTACCACAGTAAGAACAGGTAGCACCTTTAGCAGCACATTGTTTTCATTTGTGTGGAAAATCTTCACCGCAATTGAAACACAATGTAACTTTTGAATTAGAAGAAACAATTTTCTTTGTAAATGCAACAACTGATGTACTTGGAGCATCAAAAGGGATCAAACCTGAATTGTCATGCTGAAGTACGGCTTGTGTCACTTCACTCATGTAATCCTTTAATGGTAGATCTTTTGAATCCAAATTGTTGACAACTGTAAAAATTTTCTGATTGTTGTCTCTTCTGAAGAGAATCTTAGTTTGAAAAAGTGTAAGTAAATCAGAGTCATTTTGCATCATCTTGATCTGATTAGCCTGTTGTACCAAAGAATCAAAGCGTTTAACGAAGTCTGTAATGGGTTCTGATTCCTCCCAACAGCTGTAAATCAAGTTTCCAAAGTTAATTCTTTTTCTGGTTTGTGTAGGTAAGAATGTAACAGCCCCGATGCGTCGCAGGATTTTGCAAAAGCGATGTGGGGTTCGGATTGTTCGCAAGAAAACGACGTCTTTTTTCCAAAGAGAAATGATGTCATCTGAAACTTCATCGTCAATTTCTTGCTCTAGAATGTAGTTAGATTTTTGAGTAAGCGGATTGTAAGATTCTAACAGCTCATCAATGATGCTGCGATCATGAGATATAAAGAATTTTCGTAGAGATGTTCCATTAATTTGTAATTTTAAGGCAAGCAGGTACATCTCAACACCTTGTTTCAGTAGTTCGAATTGGTTTTGATCAGTTTTTGATCGTAAAAGGTTTTCCAATCTTTTTCGTCCTTTTTTGTAGAATTCTTCGTTAATTGCTTCATTTGTAATTTCTAGCTTTGTAAGTGTTCTAGTTGAAGCAGGAAAGTTTTGTAAATGAGTTTTCCCTTGGGTTAAGTTGGAGTTTTCACTCCGTGCTGTTCGTTCTTCCACGGGATCGTTCTGATTTTCGTTTACTTCCATCGCAACCAAGTTAGACAAGTAATTGTCCGTATTGTTTATATGTATTTGAGGATACGGATATTAAGTGAAACAAATTCAAAGAGCTTAAAAAGAGCTTTAAAATGATATAAGTAACGTTTTCTAACTCCCAGTAAGTTAGCATTTACAGATTTACAAGTTACAATTGGATATATATTTTGGGTAATTATCAATTAACTACTAAGACACAATACATAATACAAGAAATACTTTTAAATACTTACATTTTACACATTTATACTTGATATTCACTTGGTTGCGACTGGCAAATGGTTCTCTACACTGTTAGATTTAAGGACAATACAGTTCTCCCTCAAACGACGAAAGCTGCTAAGCTAATTCTCTCTGACGCACTCAAAAACAAGGTGTTGGACTTGAGAACGCAAGAAAACTTCATCACACTCAAAAGGTTCATTGAGCTGTACATTAAGCAGCTGAATCTTACATGCGTAGAGTCTACTTACTCAAGCGACGGAACAGTAGTGGAAAACACAGAAAAAGCTGGTGAAGCTGTCCAACTTAACAAAGTCTGCAGAGAAATGGGAAGAAAACACTTGGACTTACTGGTGGACTCAATCAACCCAGAGCAACTTCCTGACTTTTCAAATGCTACGAAAACAGACTACTTTGTCCTTTCCGAAGATGCGGACGAATTCATTTCTGATCATTTGATCACATTCTTTCCCGAACAAATTGACTACCTTACAAGTCTCACCTACCCTTACAGACTGAACAAAATCATTCGAACTCTAGGTCACAGCTTTTACCTCTCACGTGACACGCAACTTTCTGCAATCTTTTCAACTTTCATGAACTTAAAATGGAAAAACGAAGAAAGTCTAATGGATTTCAATCAAAAATTCGACAAAGCTCTAACCTTCTGTACACAACATGGAATGTTTACGAAGACGCTTGACCAGGCAATGATTTACGTTTCAAAGATCAAGGAAAATCGAACTAGCAACAACATTCTACTTTCTACACTTACAAATTTAGATTTAACAAGCACTGAAAAACTTAACACCGTTCAGTCTCAAATCTCTTCTAAGGTCTACGCACACGATCCCAGAGGCATTTTACCACATGACGAAACTCTTACAGTAAACTTCACAAACTACCAAACTAACAATCAGAAGAGCTCAAACAACTTTAGACTTCCACAAAACACCTGCGTCTTGTGCGGTGAAAAGTTTTCCAGCGGATTCAACAATCATTACAGGAGCTGCAAAGCAAAAGGAAACACATGCTCATGTGGAAGAAGAAACCATTTGGAAAGCGTGTGTACCAGATTTGCCAGTGAAAGAAGGTTTCTACAGAGTCTTAAAAACAGGAAAAACAGAACACCGAAAACATTCAACAACACAGGCAAACAAACTCAGTCCTCGAATGCAGCAACTTACATCACAGAAGACAAACCACTTGTAGCTCCTGAAACATTCGTCACTTTCCTTACAAACAAATCTACCTCCCAATCTTACCTGGCTGAAGAAAATGTCAAGAACTCACAAACAGGAGGACAGAATTTGGTCTCGTGTGTCATTGACACTGGTTCTAGTTGCAATGTTTTTAACGACCCGTGCTTCTTTACTCATCTAAACCTTTACAAAAACGAAAACACGATTCAAGTTTTGAAAAACAAAGTAATGATCACTGGTGTTGGAACAGTTCAGATCAAATTTTCTGACACTACAAGATCTCTAACACTTCCAGCTTACTACATCAAAGATGCAGAAACATGTTTACTTTCAAACAAGCTCCTCTACCAGTTGGGATGCAACATCAACTACGATCCTTCACATGGATCGATCAAGTTTGCAAATGGAGAGCACAGCAAGCTTCAGAACATTAATGGCATCAGTAAAGCTTGGATTGAACACAGCACGGATTCTTGCTACACAACCCTGGATCATTCACCAAACTCGATCTGGCACTACAGGTTCATGCATGCATCAACAAACAAACTTTCTCACCTTGGGCTTTTTGAAAATGAAAAATTTACTAGCGCGGACTGTGAAACATGTGCCTTAACTAAGATGAGACGAATGCCTTTGAAAACTGATTCGCTCCTTAAGACTAATGCACGGAAGAAAAATCAGGTTTGGCATTTGGACCTGCTGCTACCAAGCAGGCACCACACAGGATGCATGTTGGTGGTTGCTGATCAATTTACTCGATGGATTTGGACATCGTTTTCACTCTCAACCAAATCATCTGACTTGAAACACAGCTTTTACAATTTACTTAGTCAGGCAAAATCAACTTGCAATCTCCTTGTTTTAGACAGACAAACTGGATTCTTAACTACAGAATTTCTTAGCACACTTCATGAAAACAAAATCCGTTTTAAACTTGCGACTCCGGAAAGACATGGAGAAACAAATGGTTTAGCAGAACGTTCAATTCTTTCACTTAGAACACTTGCTAGATCTGCACTTAAACATGCAAAACTCTCCACTGACTGGTGGAAATTTGCTGTCAACTACGCTTCCTTCATTAAAAACAGATTACCTCACATCGCCTTGGAAAACCTAACCCCTTTTGAAGTTTTTCATGGGTACAAACCAAAGCTCCAACATGTAAAAGTGTTTGGATGTTTAGCACACAAAATTGTGCCAACTCAGCAAAGAAAAGACAAGTTCAATGATGTTTCAATTCCATTGATTTTTCTTGGCTTCGATCCACTTGGATCTTTCCTTACTTGTACCTTACCAAACAAAAGAACAAAAAGAATCTCACATGCACAATTACAAGACATTCATTTCGTAGAAACTAAATTTCATGATTCAATTTCAAGAGCAGAAAAGTTACCGTTGATTAAAATTTCAAAACATTCAATGAATCTCTACGAAACTGACTCTACAGAGAGTAGTGGCACTGATGATGAATCAACCACAGAACCAATTCAATCTCTAAACTTTGAAACTAGCAAGTCTAGTACTACATCAGAGGAAACCAATCCTCCAGAAGATGATGAAGAAACACCCCCAACTGCACCTGTTGAATCTAGCAACTTAGACACTGAAGGTACGCAACAGCACCCGATCTTCAAACAATCACACTCTCGAACAGGAAGAACACTTAAACTTCCAAAACGATTTGAAAATTCCTTAAACTACTTTGTTTACCAAACTTCAGAGTCAAAGAAATACAAGATTAAAAATCGAACTCCCAGACAAAAGGAAAAACTAAAAGAAATGATTTTAGACTCAAAACTTAAGCAACACCCGAGAATGTACAAAGACCTCGCCAACCATCCGCAAAAAGAAGAGTACGACAAGGCAATTCAGAAGGAGCTTCAGCACATGCATGCTAGAAATGTTCTTAGCATCGTAAAACGCTCAGAAATTAACACAAACGACGAAGTTGGAAAATTAATCTTTGTTTTGACAAGAAAAAGAAGTGGTCTAGCAAAAGCGCGACTTGTCTTCAACGGACGTCATCAAAAGTACAAACTTCAAGCAGACTACTCTTCTCCTACTCTACACCTAGACAGCCTTACAACAGCTCTAACACTAGCTGCTCAACAGCAATTTTCTTTCAGAACAGCAGATGTAGAAGCTGCTTTTCTCTACGCACCTCTACCAAAAGATGTTAAACTTTTTGCAGAAATTCCTGAAGGACATCCTGACTTCTCACTTAGAAAAGATCACGTCTTACTAATTAAAAGAAACCTCTACGGGTTACGTGAGGCACCACTAATTTGGTGGAATCATTTTTCAAACATCATGAAAACATCACTCAAACTTAACCAATCACAGTACGATGAGTGTGTTTTCTTTGGAAAAGACATCTACATTCTTTCTTACGTTGACGATTTACTTTTACTGGGTACTCTCGCTAGAATTCAACATTGCACTCAAGCACTCAAGAAACATTTCAAGTTAAAAACTACTGAAATCAACCAAACAGTTGACTTCCTTGGTTGCGTGATTGAGAGAGATGAGCTTGGAAACTACTACCTTCAACAAGAAAGCTACTTGCGCAAGACTTTAAACAAATTTCAAACTTTCATCAAAATCTCTAACATTCCGATTCAATCTGATTTTGACACACAACCAGTGGAAAAACTTAAAGACAAAGTGCCTTTTCGAGAGTGTTTGGGTAGCTTAGGCTTTTTGAGACACACCAGGTTGGACTTTTTGTTAGCTCTAAGTAAGATTGCAACTGGATCTACTGAACCATCAGTTAAACACTGGATTGCACTTCAAAGCCTACTAGGCTACTTACAACAGAATCAATCTTTCAAAAGAACCTTCAGAATGGAAACAATTACTAAATTTCATCAAATTGTTGCTGTAGTTGATGCGTCTTTTGCAACTAACGCAATTTCTAGAAGATCAACTTCAGGTAGGTACCTCTACCTTGACAGCACTTTAGTTTCTGCACATGCTTCAAACCAGGCAATCATTGCTACTTCTGCTCCTAATGCAGAGCTTTACGAAGTCTACAGAGCAACAAAACATCTACTTTACATTCAAGGCTTAGTTACTGAAATGACAAATTCAAACGCAAAGCTCGGCATTCTTACTGATTCAGCATCAACTGTAAAGACATTACAAAGACCTTTAACACTAAGGTACAAGTTTGCAGCAGTACAGGTAGCATTCATTAAATCTCATCTCAAAAATTCTAACCTGACTGTTGCCTACATCTCAAGACAGTTCAATTTTTCAGATGCTCTGACTAAACCTTTGGAATTTAAAACATTTAATAAATTTTGGGAAGCTGCAACTTCAAAATTTCAATGGAAACATACTTTAATCTAACTTACGACACAAATTAGGTTTTTTTTAATGGTTTTACCTTTTTTTACCTAATCCCCGTTTACATTTTGCGGACACGGAGTTAGCATTTACAGATTTACAAGTTACAATTGGATATATATTTTGGGTAATTATCAATTAACTACTAAGACACAATACATAATACAAGAAATACTTTTAAATACTTACATTTTACACATTTATACTTGATATTCACTCAGTAGTTGTTGAGATATTAAGGTTTTACGATTTGTTGTTTCCGGTGCTTATGTATTAGTAAAAATGTATTATGTAAAGTTGCACCAATTGTGCAGTAATGTAATATTGTATTATAACTATGTAAAGTGTAAACAGTCAGTATGGAGAGAGTCGTACACTCGACTGCTTAGTGTCTGACTACTTCTACCAAGAACGAGAAGTTGAGAGACAAGTGAAAAAATTAGGGTTATTTACTATGTAAAGAAAACCATGAATACCTAGTTGTCTTTCGTGGGTTGGAGTTACCAATATTGACCCACTTAGCCTTTTTCCTATTGCCCTAACTCTTATAACACGAATAATTTTTCTCACGAATTTACAGTTGAAAATATTCATGTGAACTGAAATAATTTATATTACATATTTTGCAGGAAGATTCCTGGTTTTAAACATATACGCTTAACTAGGAATGGTTCTTCAAGAGGTCAAAATCTGAAGAAAACATTGTGTAACACTGCACAAGAAATGCACCGGAGAGAGATAGAGAACTTTCAGATTTTCCCCCGAAGGTGATTCCTAAGCATTTCATCTTTTGTCAAGAGCAGTAATAAGTCTTGAAACTTCGCCCTTCTTAATTTTCTTTTGGATTTCGGGTTACTCTGAAAAACAAGGTTTCTTGTGAGACAAAGGAATCTAGTCTATATTTCTTACAGGAGCGATAGCCGGAAGGAATATGAACTCAGACAAATTATTCAAAAAGAATTTAAGATTTATTTGTCGTTTAATGCAGCAATTCCTGGCAAAGTTTTTCCTTCCAGAAGTTCTAGACTTGCTCCACCACCTGTACTTACATGGCTCACTAGTTTCTCAGTGTTAAAATATTTTGGTGAGCAGCATGTTGCTGTATCACCACCTCCTATAATGGTTGTAGCTCCCAATTTAGTTGCTTCAACAACACCTTCCATAACAGCTGCTGTTCCACCACGAAAGTTCTCAAACTCAAAAACTCCCATAGGTCCATTCCATACTACAGTTTTTGCATTCAAACAAACTGCTTTAAATGCTTTGGAACTTTCTGGACCAATATCCAAACCTAACCAGTTATCTTCAATACCTTCTTCTAAAGTAGCTACCTTGTGTTGCGCATCAGCTGAAAAAGAATCTGCTGCTACAAAATCAGTTGGTAAGTGTATTTTAACTTGTTTTTCTTCTGCTTTTTTCATAATCTTTTCCACTAGGTTTTGATTTGCAGCAGCCTCATCAAATAATGAACTTCCTATTTTCATATTATTTAAAACTTTTGTAAAAGTGAAAGCCATTCCTCCACCAATAATCATTTCATCAACCTTATCCAACAAGTTAAATATAAGCTGAATTTTATCTTCTACTTTTGCTCCTCCTAAAATACTTACAAAAGGCTTTTCTGGATTTTCTAGAGCTTTTGAAAAATAAACAAGTTCTTTTTCTAGTAGAAATCCTGCAGCTTTTTTTTCCAAGTCTACTCCAACCATTGAACTATGAGCTCTATGTGCTGTTCCAAATGCATCATTTACATAAACTTCTCCAAATGAACTTAAACTTTTTTGAAATTCTTTTACCTTTTCTTCGTCTGCTTTAATCTTCTCTCCATTTGCTCCTTTTGCTTTTCCTTCTTCCTCAATGTGAAATCTTAAATTTTCCAAAAGAATAACAGATTTTTCCGAAGCTAATACTTGTTTTTCAACCTCTTCACCAACACAGTCTGATAAAAATTCAACTGGAGTCCCTAGAAACTTTTCCAAAGCTTCAGCTACTGGCTTAAGACTCAACTCAGGTTTTGGTTGTCCATTTGGTCTTCCTAAATGAGACATCAAAATAAGAGGCTTAGCTCCTTGTTCAAGTGCATATTTTATCGAAGGAAGTGCAGCTTCTATTCTTTGTGTGTTTCTTATACTTCCAGTTGCTTTATCCAATGGAACATTAAAGTCAACACGCATCAAAACCCTCTTATCTTTAACATTGATATCTTTAAGAGATAATTTATTCATTGTACTATGATTTCTATTAGATAGATTTCCTGTTCTATGTCTAATCTGAAAAGAAGAGATATTTTTTAGGAGATTCCTCAACATAAAATCGTTTTTCTATGACGTCGTATTTGGGCCACATAACCAAAATGAGAATACATCCATTCTAACGGTTACCATGAGACATATTTTCTTATAAACAATATATATAGAGTGAAAACAAAGATAGAATATTCTTAGATTATATTTATGAGGGTTTACTCTGCAAACAAAACACTTTTCCATAATTTCTATATTAAATTTATAACCCTTCTTTGGCAACTAGATCTCTGGTTTCGCCTCTTCTACCTTGGTCTCTACTACGACTTCTGCTTCTCCTTTTCTTTGGTTTAGATTCTTCAGCAAAATCAGCATCTTCAATTATAGAAGATTCTCTTCTTTTTCTTTGTTTTTTTCTTTCTTGTGCTCTATAAGCTAAAAAGCACATAAGCATAAGCAGCAATTGACATACAAAGAATACAACAAGAATAGTCACCAAGGTATCATTATCCTCTTTACATTGATCTTCTGGACTATCTAGTTCTGCTATAGTCATAACTTCACCACAAGTATCTTCCCAAACTGGTGGAACATAGTTTGCCAAAAATTCTTCATCTTCCAATACAAACATTTCTGCAACAGCTTTTGTATCAGAGTGATCCATAATATGACAATGCAACAACAACCTTCCTGAAAATCTATCTGTAAACATTCTAAAACTAACCATCTCTGCTGGTCTAAATCCAGCTATTTCACAATCTGGTTCTGGACACGGAGCCATAACAGTATCAAGATAATCACCAGGTAAGTGATAGTTACTTCCATCATCACTTGGAGTCACAAGTTGTACATGATTTACATGATAGTGTTGTGGATGATGTCCATGTAAAGCTTTAAAACCATAAACTTTCTGCATATTTAAAACAGTAATATTTTTTGCAGAATCTGGTCTATCATATCCATTAAAAGATTCTCCATTAACTGAAAAAGGACTAATATTAATACCTATTTCATTAGCAGATACATTGTAAAAAGGAAGTGCAACACCCAAATCCAAAGAAGTTTCTCTAATAGTATCCAAAATATCTTCACTAAAACCAAAATGAGGTTCAAGTTCAGTTGGAGTTAAATCAACCATATCAGGTAAATATGAAGGTAAACAAGCTTCTACAGTAAAATCAAAGTCGGGATCTTCAACCTGTTTAGCACCAAGTGTACTTTGTGGTATTCCTTGTGCTCTTACTTCTATTTGTATCATAGTTTCACTATGATCAATATTATCTGCTCTATTACTATCTCTTGGAATATCTTGAATAAAAGCAAAAGTATTATCAACAACATCACAACTATTTTGTTCTGGAATAGTACACTTTATCATAATCTCTGCTCTATTTGCAGGTGATAACCATATTCTGTCACCTTCATCAAAGTTAATATCTCTACTTTCTCTTAAGTTAACTCCATCTTTTGCTAAAAGTTTAACTTCACAAGTAGTTCCAAAAAATTCATCAAATGGTCCATAATCAGAAGCAGCACCTCTATTTAATTCAGGGTTTTTCCCAATTCTCATTTTAATATCTGAGATAGCAAATATTGGGTCTAAACCACTAACCCATAACATAGAATATCTATACCACTCTCCAGATTGAAGAACTACTTTTGGTTTTAAAAACCCATTTACTAAAGTATAATTTGTTGTTATATCATCAAAACCCAACTCTGCTTCAATACTGTTATCAAATACCATATTGAAATCAGGATGAAATACTTCAAGTCTTGGATTACCAACTCCAGGAATAAAAGAAAAGAAAGTATCAAAACCATCTTTTAAGTCCAATAATTTTTGAGGAAAGAATTTATTAAACATAAGATAATGAGTTTCAAGTTCCAATATTTCAACAGGCATTTCCAAACCAGTTGTATCTGGTTCAACTATAAGTCCACTAAAACAACCAGCTGACAAAGTCATTTCTGAAGCTTGTTCAATATGTGGATGATACCAATGTAAACCATATGCGTGATCTTCAGGAAGGTTGAACTCATAAAACCCACTTTCATTTACATGAATTTCTCTAGAAGGGTCATCTGCAAAACTATCAATATGAAGTCCATGTGTATGAATGTTAGTTGCATGATGAGGTTCTAACCATTCATCTTCTGGGATGATAAAATCATCTGTACCACCAATGTAGTCAACATGTAGATCATTAAACAACTCCATATATACTGTTGCTCCTTTCTCCCATTGCATAATTGGAGGAGGAAGAGAAGGTTCGAAGCCGTCTTCATTGAAAGCATAAGTTCTTGCTTGGATCTCAATTGTTTCATCAGGAATTACATCTCCTGTTTCCGCGTTCTTCGCAGGAACCTGGTGCGTTGTAACACGAAACACCATTTCAAGTGGGTCCTCAGGAGTAGTCGGGTTTTCCGAAGTTTTCCATAATTGAAGAGGACAGTTATTTAAGTTTACCAAGATGTCTGTGCTTTCACAAGGGGTTTGTGCCTTAACTGCAGAACCGACAGTAAGTGCCCACGCGATACTTGTTTTATACATATGTTTTGTTTAGTTTTGTTTTGCTTAGTTTTGTTTTGCTGGAGCAAGACTATCAAGTGGTAATAAAAACATAAAGATTCCCAGCAACTGCAAAGTGCCACAGAGTAGAAGCTGAATATTTTAGACAAACATTTCTGAAGTAGATATCTTATTTGGTTTACCAAAATATGACATGTGTTGACGAGATTTTCCCGTTCCCAATCTTCAGGTTGTCACTTTTCACTACAACTTATAAGTAAGGGTTGGACAGAAACAGTTCTCTTGCTGGGATTTGGTTATTTTGATTTCTGAAGGACCCATAAGTATCACTTCGGTCAGTAGAATGATCAATGAGACAATATTTGAGACATTTTATATATGAATTGAAAACTCAAGAATCATATATGTTAATGATTTTATTAATATATTTACGGGACAAAAAAATTGTATTATAAATGAAAACCCGGTGAATAATTAACCACTTTATATTCTAAAGGGAGAACGCGGAGCATATACGCCCAGAGTCCTCATACAGCATTCATTTCTGGAACATCTGAAATAATGAATGCCAATATCATGTCAGTTTAAAATAAAATATATTAATTGTTTATATATATAATCTCCTAAGTCTACATTAAAATATGGCTACTGAGAGATATATTAAGAGATTGTTCCAGATTTCAAAAACTACAATACAGATATAACTTAGGATCATCTTAATTTGCTCATAGATATCACCATTCGTTCACAAGGTTAATATACTGAAAAGTATTGAATATATAATATTCCTGACAATTTTATTTCAATAACAAGTATCGACCATTTAGAAAAAACTGGAACAAGAATTCAATGTTTACAAGAGACACACCAAAATGCATGACGTATATTTGAATGATTAAAGGGAATTTTCGATAACTGATTTTACATGTTCAAGCTCTTTTTACCTTTTTGTTTCTTAGAAAAGATTGGAAGAAAACTACGACTCTAGTTTAAATTAGACAGGTTAGGGTACCTGTTTCACATCGTCGTCCAGCTTTTATTTTTGTACATCCTTTAAGTCCTAAAATCCTTAAGCTTCTAAGTATCTTTTTCTTGACGCGCTCTTGATTATGGTTTAAGCGGTTTAAATAATCATTAAAGTGCAAACTTGTACATAGAACTCGCTCTGTAATACTTGCTCTTACTTCTTCTAGTTTTTTATTTTCTTCATGGATGATTATGTCAGGTCGCGATAGACACACTGAAAGTTTTGTCAAACTATAATTCTATGATAGTTCCTAAGTTCTTACTACTGTCTATGCATTCTCAGCTAGGTACAAGCTTCCAAAAATGTTTCTAGAGTTTACTTTCTTTAAAAACCTATAGAACCCAATTCTTGCTACATTTTCCGACTTCTAAATGAAAAGGTACACATATACGGCAGAACGGGGTTGGAAAACATATAATTTTTTTTTGTGTAACTCTTCCAACCTAAAACTCTAGCGCGACACTGAAGCTGAAAGTATTGACTTTAGCCTCTGATAGGAGGAAGTGATGCAAATTGTCTAATACTCGTGTATAGAGGTGCGTTTGATAATAAACAAAAACTTAGAAATTCAATAGCAGAAGTTTAAATCACTGATTTTTTTTAACCTAATATTCCCTACATGGTATTTCAATTTTCTTGATACAGCACAATTTGTCAATAGATCTTTGGGTATATGACTCATTTTGTAAATGACACAGAGTTTCTGTTTTATTTTTTTATCTTTCGAACGCATTCAGAAAATAGACAATAAAGCCCAGAAACAAGAGGGGAGAATACGGGGCCACTAAATATATTACAGAAATGGAAGTGATTCGAAATATATACTTTTCTTAAAATAAATTATTTAACCAGAAAGCTGGATGAGGTATTGACAACATTATAAGTTCCTAAAATAGTTAGGTAATGGCTGAAAGTTAACATGGATCAAAGAGTATAAAGAGACTGAACCTGAAACAGAAACAAGAGTTCGCTCCCGTGACCTCGAGCTGCAGGAAAGCCACAAAAATAGAATACTACAACAAGCTGGAAAGTAAAACTAAGACTCAAGAAACATTGAAAACGAAAGCATCAAAATATAAAATATAATCGTTGCTCATGGCCAAGGCCTCAATTAATACGCGCATTCTTTTAAAAAGTAATTCAAACTGCATGATGGATTATAAGCATCTCTCAAACCATATTTGAATTTAGGAGAAAAGAGTTGATTTGTTATAATAAAGTCACACTTTACCCGCATTAGAATAATGGGAGCGCGATTTTATTCTATCGAGAGTAAAAATCAGTGTATTCTTACGCAGTTATTGATAATCGCTTATCATCTTATGGTAAACAGGCAGAGTAAAATTAGTAAGAGATGTAATTCGTGAGATTTAGATAAAACAAATATTACGATAGAATGGAAAATTTAAAACAACATTCAAAGAGAAAAGCTAACTGCAAGCTAATATAACAACTAAAATCAATAAGATTCCGGTTATTATGCTTTTGGAATATTAATCTAAGCACACTCGGGTTGTTAGAGCATAAGGAACTTAGGGCTCGGATTTTTTGACTCCGGAGTCAGATACTTCTCGCGATCTCATTGGTCAGATCGATTTCCCAAAATTTTTTTTCATCATACTTCGTTTGAATAATCGATGCGCAGAATAATAATTTCCAATACTTAGACAAAAAAGAGAGGGGGCTGGGAATAAAGTTAAGTGTAGTAGAAGATACCAAATAAATATTAATAGTTAAGAAACAATAAAATGTGAAGTTGCCTGACCCTAGCGTAGCGGGGAGCCTTTCATGCTCTCCGCACCTTTAAAAATGGCCCCCCATGACTCGGCCCTCCCTCCCCACTCGGCCCTCGAAGAAGATGAGGATGGAATTAAATCTTTTTCCATAGCTTGAATACAGAAACTTGAAAATATATCTGAACTTTCATAAATATATTTGTGAACTGACACAATTAGAAGTTTAAGAGAATTAAGTTTGAATACTTAATTTCAGAAGATTTAGATCTTTGTTAAAATTTAAATTTAAAACTTAAGTGGGTTCGTAATCTTATCTAGGTGCTACTTTTTTTATCCAAACCCCTTTCTCTTTGTTTGAACATAAATCACTGAACCCAAACTCCATCCCTTTTTCTTCAATAATCCTGAACCTTGACTTTTTCCTTGAATAAATCTTGCATTTTCAACCCTCTGAGCAGCACTAAATCTTATTCAATATTTACCTTTTGGTTTTCCTGACTCTCTTGTTGGACTCAACCTTGTTCAATATTTACATTTTGTTTTTCCTGGCTCTCTTTTTGCACTCAATTTTGTTCAATATTTATAAATTTTGTAAAATGTTTTAAATCTTGTTAAATCTTGTAAATTATTGTGTTTTCGGGGTAGCAGCTTTGTCCTGTCTTAGGTTTTATCATGCAACTGTCATGATTGGAAATTTTTTATCTTGATTTTGTTGGTTTGTTTATTTCAAAAAAAGTTTTTGGGCAATTAAAAATTCGGTCAATGAAATTTAGGAGTATCTGACTCCGGAGTCATAAAATCCTATTCGAGGAACTTATTTTAGGCTCATCCAATAGTCTATTTGGAGTAAATCGACTCAGAATGACTTTGACGTCTCTATGAGAAGTCTTATTTAACTCATTTTATAAGCCTAACGGCCTTGCTTATATCTTCGCCTAACTTCCGAGTATCGGACTATTCGATAGTCCATTCCGAGTAGATAAGCATACTTTCGCCATTGGGTCCCTTAGCTTTGACCAGGTGGAGATTGTACTTCAATGCAGCATTACCACAGAAATTGAATTGATACTGGTTCTTGACAACGACCATAAATTTCTAGCCAAGTTCCAAAAGAATATGATTAAGCGTTTTGATGAGACTAGAGACCAGTTCAAGTTTCAATCTCTTAAACAACAGACTTCTACTTTTATAATTCAACCAAAACTATATTCATTGAAGTTTTCTATACTAAATGAAGCAAGCGAAGAACATCTGCTCTTAAACAAAACATTACTTGGTTTTGAGTTAAATGATCTTTATAAAAACCGTGACCCAAGATTTGAACAATTGGTTTCTGCATTGAAACCACTTTCGGAAAACCTCCCTTTGATCTTGCACAACTTGAAACAAATTTTCTCTCTGTTCAAAGATTATTTTGAGGGTGGAATTGCACTTTGTAGGAAAAATGTAAAAAAACTTGTGTCAACAAAAGAGTTTTTCAATACAGAAATTGTTTTAAAACTATTATCAATGATTGTTATTGAGGTTATCGATAACTTCTTACCCTTTTTTGTTGCTATATTTCCGGTTCTTATGGAAATTATTGAGCTAAATGAGAAAGATATTGAAACTCTGGGTCAAGTGTTCAATTTTATTGGTTTATGTTTCTTACAGCTCAAAATTGAGAACTATAAGTTATTTGATTCATTTCTCTTGAAACTTCTTCATTCTCAAACAGATTATATAGCAAGGTATGCTTCTGAAGTATTCTTTCTTCTATATAGGAAGCAACCAATTTCAATATATAGGGGGATATCTAAATTTTTTATGGAATATCCTTCTACCTTCTCTTATCTAATATTCTGTATTATTAAAAATGTTAATGGTAAACTTCATACCAAAGGAAAAGTATTTTTGAGTACGTTTGTTTCAGTATGTGGGGAAAATAAATGCGCAAGGAAACATTTTATTGAATTAGGTAGAGTTTTAGTCTATTTGTCTGAATACACAAAAAATAACGTGAAAGAACAGCTTCAAGTTTTTAATTTATTTTTGGATTCTGTATCTTCGGATTGGTTGCTCGTAACAGGTGTTAACTCTTTTTTTTCTATACTGGAAACTAAACGAAGTGCCGTTTTACATCAAAATGTATTTCGATTATTAACGATCTCAATATGCAAAGCAAACCCCTCTTCTCTATCAGGTGATACACTCTATGAGCTGATTCAAAGTTTCTCTTTGTTGGAAAAGCGAACTTCAGACCAATACTGTTTTAAGATATACAGTCAATATATCGAGAAATGTTTGGTTAGTACAAGAAGAAAGGAATGCCTTGAAGCATTACTAAAGAACAAACTTCCAAGGATTTTCAGGAAGAAGCGAATACAGGAGGTCTTAGCATCAGCACTAATAGAAAAGGGGGATAACAAAGAACTCATAGTCGAGCTGCTGCTTGACAATGATATTGAAAATGATTCTGCTTTATACTTGCAAAACGAAGTGTTGGTTAATATAATTGATTTGACAACAACAAGTAACACTGACCCATGGAAGCTGATAGCCAAACTAGGTGTTATTCAACCACTTTTCGAAGCACTAAAGAAAAATAAGAACCCGATGGAATTTTGTTTTTTTATTTCCTTGTTGGACAGTAATTCTATCGCACTGGAAAAAGACCAACTAGATTACATTGGTAGCGTAACAAAGGGCAATTACAAAACATTCCATAATCAGAAAACTTTATTTGTGTCTTTAGCGAATATACTATACAGACATAAAGAAGGTCTTATTCAAGTGGAGGATTGGTTTACTTTTGATGACATACGAAGCCTAGTGTCCACTTTGGTACAAAGTTTTGAACATTTTGATCGTGCTGCTGGTTTAAAGTATATGTCTCTCATGTACAAAGATATTAAACATGCTCAATTCTTACTTAATATTGAGAACCTTCCTTTGGAAGTTACAGCAGAGAGGTCCCTTGGAAAACTATTTGATCAAATATGTGCTTCAGTTAGAAAGTTGATGACTAATAAAGGGGAAAAATACTATGAGGTCGTTCTTCTTACACTCGATACATTACTTGGTATGATTTTCATCAAGTTTCAACCCCTGTTTCTTCACTTGAAAAAAGCTTTTTTGTTCTTGAATTCGTTGCTTGGCCCTAGTCAAAAGAAAGAACTTAGAGATAGACTCCGTGTTTTTTATACAACTGCTGGTAAAGTTAGACCAAACAAAGCTGAAGAAAATAACTTGAAGCTTCTACACAACTCAGCTGAAACTGTGCAAGGGTTTCTATTGGAACTTTTTGGAGAGAATACAAAGCTGGTGGATGACAGGTTTATCTTGAATCAATTTCAATGTAACAAGTGGTTTCATTTATTTGACAGAGATCAGTTCGTTTCTCATGCACAATTTCTTCCTAACTATGAAACAGTTGAGAGTTCTATTTCTAAAGAACAATCGAAGTTATTCATACAGTTTTTAAAATTCTTTTGTAAACATAAACTTGTTTTAAAGGACAAAAGTCTATTATTAGACATACTCTTGCAAGTGGTATCTCATCCATACCATAATCTGAACATACAGAAAACAGCTTTTGAAGCAATTTGTTTTCAACTTAAACTGAGCTTCCCTTCAAAACACCAAAGGCTACTTTTAGACTTGTTTTCCTCTAATAACTCAAAGTTCAACGAAGCTTTAATATTGGTTCGAAGACTGGTAACAATTGACAAACAAACTCCTCTATTCAACTCTAACCTACATCATTTTTACACTTTTTTCGGAAGGGAAATTTCAAAAACGAAAGCATTTGATAAGAGTACAAAGTTGGTAAATTTGCGCCAACTTATTTTATATTCATTAGCTGGTAGATTGTATTGTTGTCGTATAAAAGACAAGAAACAAAGAATATCCATTGTAAACTTCTTAGTAGAGTTTGAGAACGTTGGGCTTGAGAAGGTTTTGGAAACTTCTTTTATTGAAACTCTTGTGGTTGAAAATAATAGAAAACTAAGGTATACTTCGGAGGGTAACCTTAAGCGTCTTTCCTTGATTTGCTCTGATATTGTACATAAATATTTGGGATTATTGAATGAGGATCTTCTTTCTTTACTGGTGGAGTTCTCCTTCTATTGCTGCTTGCACTATGATGCAAAACAAAAAGAAGTCAGGAAAGCAATGAAAAACTTTTTTGCGGTGCTTGATAAAATATTCAAAAACAAACCAGAGTTAATATTAACACATAATACAAAGATAGATCAAGTTTTAGAGAAATATTTCCACAAATTGAAGAAAATGGTTTTTTCGAAACCCACTAAAATAGATCCCTTCTTTAGGCTTGTGTGTAACTTGGCAACATGTAATATAGATATTTCCAAGCAGAATATCTTATTGAATCTTGTTCTGCTGCTGGATGAAGAAACACCAACAGCCTCTTATGATCTGATAGTTTCTACTCTGTTGCAGTTAGAGCTTCCTCAAGAAGAATCAAGAAAGATTCTGTTAATAATATCCAACTATGATAACACTAAGAAGTTTTCAAGCAGAGAGCTTTTTCTATTAAAGAAAGTAATGAAGGTTGATGTGTCTTCCGAGCTTAGAGACAACTTGGTGCGAAAACTTAGTTGGCAACTTAAACAACTGGGAAATTCGTTTGATCAAGATTTTACATCTAAAGAAGAGGAATTGTTAGAACTTCTCGCTTCATTTTCTCCAACAGTTGAAGAAGTATCTTATATACTACTTCCAGAACCTAAGGCTAACAACCTAACCAACTATGACTATGAACTCTGTATTTCACCCTTTAATACCTTTGTAAGAAGTAAACTCCATATTCTCTACGAAATGAGCGGGTTGGAAGATTTGAATGCAGTAGATAAGTTTAACAAGGCTCTACCAGATTATGATGTTAGAGTGCAGACATATAACTTCTTTCTCTCGAAGATAGACCAAATGAGTAAACAACAACTCACTTTATGCACAATTTTGTCTCTGAAGGATATTCAAGAGGAGGATTATGGTTTGCGTACCGTCGCTTCTCAGTTTTTTATAAACTCGTTGCGTGTTTCACAAGAAGATGTGAATATATACTCGAGACATTTTCTTATTGGGCTTCGTTTGAATTCACTACTTCATCGCAACCATTTCTTAAAGTTATATAGAGAGCTTCTTTTATTTAAATCTATTCCAGTTATTGTGGAAACTGAGCTCTATTGCTTAGTTGACACAGAGGAGGTAGATCTTGATTTTTTCAAAAATATTTCCCATTTGCAAATACACAGACGGGTAAGAGCAGTTAAGCGACTACAAAAGTGTATTGAAACTGGAATTTTGAAAATTTCTCCTTCATTGTGGGAAAACTTTATATTCCCCTTGTTTAACTTTATCCTTCTGTATCTTAACAAGGATCGAGAGGAGACACTTTTTATTCAGGCTTTTGAGTTAATTAAACATATTGTTCAACTTGATTCCTTTGAAAAGACTTGTTTTCTGAAGAGTTTCAAGTGTTTCATAAATTCTCTTGAGTTAAAAAAGTACTCTGAGGGAAAAATCGCCGAGAGGGTTAATAAAGTGTGCTTTATGCTAAGCAAAGTTTTTTTAAACTGCTGCGCTGAAGTAGAGGAGTTTGAGTCATTAGCTTTTAAAGTATCTTTCTTACTTGAAAAGAATATGTTTGGACATATGCAAAAAGTAAAACTAAACAGATTAGAGTTATATCTTTTATTTCTGGATAAATGTGAAAGTCAAATGAGCAGCGATTTTAAATTGAACAAACTTTCAAAGAAACTTATTTCTTCTCTTCAAGATCACTTAACCGAAGTAAGAGATAATGCAAGACAAGCACTTCTTGTAATAGCAAAGCACAAACCAACGGAAGCTGTTGTGTCAAGACTATTGACTGATCTTAAAGTATCCTTGACAGATGGATTTCAAAGACATATACTCGGCTTTACAGTTTATTATCTTCTTGTTGGTCTTAAAGATTGTATATCTACGGATAAAAGTTTTGTTTTGACTGTTCTTCCCATTGTGGAAAATGAAGTTATTGGGTTTGTAGCAGAAGAGAAAGATATAAAGTACAAATCAAAAATAAGCAACTTTAAAGAACTACACTCTCAATCATTTGGGCATATTTTTCAGTCCTTAGCTGAAAATGTGGGTACAGAACAGCTATGGAAGATGCTACTGGAGAAACTAGTTATTATGTTTGGAAACAGCACCGATCCAAAAGTACATATAAAATTAACGACACTGCTTAACTGTTTGAATACTGGTATAACAAGAAACGCAAAAATCAGTCAACATAAGCGAAAGCTTTATGTTCAAGACCTAGTTTCTGAACTTAAGAAAGAAAAAAGTTGGGTACATAAAGTGCATAGCCTATACTTGATTCACTATGAAATTAAGCTGTGGTCTCAAGCCTACGCAAGAAAAGAAAACACAGAGTATCATGATACAGTCCAACGAGAATATTTGCAAGACCTTGTGAAGAATTTCGTAAAGTTGGCTTCGAGTTTTTCTAGCTTTTCTGAAAAGCATTTGTTTCTGAAATTATTGATATTGACATTTCAAAAGAAATTGTTTTCAGATAATGAAACAGTTGAGCTTTTAGACGAAGTTGTATTACAGGTTTATGATATACTTCATTCTCTTGGCATCAAAATAAAGACAGCAGAAAGTTCTACTCAGTTATATATCATGTGCATTAAATTCTTTCGGCTAGTGCTAGAAAACCATCTGCTTTCCAGCTCTGTTTCGAACGAGATCTCTAACTTACTTTTACTTCTGATAGAAACTAATGTTCTTGCAGTAAATGAGTCTACTACACAGTTGCTAGTAAGTTTATTTGGTCTACTTATGCCACTAGTTGAACCTTCTGTTGAAATTTACAATATAACTATATCTTTATTTGAGCTTCTGCTACGCTCCTCTAATATTCACTTGCAGAGAATGGTTCAAACTGTTATTTATAACTTTGCTAGTAGTATTTCACAAACACAAAAAAAGAATTTGCTACAAATAGTTGACAAACTTTTGATGAATTTAGATTATAATGGACCGAACAATCAAACGGGAAGGTTAAATGCTTTGAACCTTTTGAATATGATCTTACGGGACCACCCTGAAATTTTGAAATCTAAATATGTAGAAGTTTTTATGATACTTTCCTTGAGAGTTCAAAATGAAAAAGTAAACCACATTAAACAACAGATAAAACAGTTGTTTAGTTTCTTAGTTGAAAGCGTCGAGGCCCACGAGTTAAACCAAATTGTGCAGCATGCAATAACTTGGCTAGATTATGGGAGCAAGAATGATAGAAATAAAGAAGAAGAACAGCTACTACAACTTGGTTTCCAAATCTCAATACTTTTTGCACAGTTTCCTTCGATGCCTTCTAGTTTATTTGCTACTCTGCAGAACAAGGTTTCTGCATTAATTAATACCCTTGAACCTGATGTGCAGCTTGCAACAGAGATTCAGAAAACGTTATCTTTTGGTTTTGAAGCTGCTAGAGCTCTAAAATTACTAGGGAAGGAAGAGGTTCTTCTGCAGTTGAATATTGCTAAACGAAAAGAAACAGAAAATGAACTAACCATTATATGTTTGAAAAACTTTAAAGAGTTTTTTTTATTTCAGAAGAAAGAGTTAGAACTGGTTGGAGAGTTTTTATCATGTGTTGTTTCTATATTGAAAGGTGGTGATCTGGATGTACTGAGTGACACTATTGTCACTGTTTTTGGCGTTGTCTTGCCGAATATTCAACATTTGTACATATTTATAGAAAAAATATCTTCTTGTGCAACCTCATCTTCTCTATCTGTCCAACGACGACTAATGAAATATGACACTATTTTCAAGATATATGGTCAAATATTGTTTTATCATGAAGAGAACAAAATGGTACTTGATTTGAAGTCCGTGAAATCCATGCTAAAGGTGATCAATGCGCAAAGACAATGGAAACAGCACTCTATGCCGAAGTCAATGGAAAGCGTTAGCGATTATGAGGAAGAAATATTTAATATGCTAGAAACTATGGTTTCCTCTGATGATCTTGTTAGAATATCTGGACAGTTGAGAACCCAAACAATAGAAAAACGAAAAGTCAAGAAAGCAAAGAAAGATGTTGAGAAAATAACAAATCCTCAAAGAGCTGCAAAAAGAAAGCTTGCAGAAAATAAAAGGGCAGCTACACGAAAAAAGAAAAAAAAACCAAAAGATTGAACTTTGTATTAGGCTTCACCTCTGGAAAGTTTATCAGCTAAATTGTTGTGTATATCAGTACTGTGTCCGCGTACTTTCTCCAAATAAACCTTTATGCCTCTTTGATCCATTACGTTCATGTGACTATGAATTCTTCTAATAACTCGTGCATATTCTGGTCTACCACTGCTATGGTTAATCTGATCAATAGCTGATTGACAATCTGTTCTTATTATACAAGTTAAATATTCTTCACATGGTATTTCCCCAGTAGTACACATGTCCAAACCAGCTTCTATAGCTTTTAGTTCTGCTGTTAATGAACTTAATTTCACTATTCCTTGACTTATAGAAATTGCAAAACACTCTCCCTTTGAAAGCTCTTGACCAGCTTCTAAGCAAGCAACAATTTCCCAACCAATTCTATTGTATTCTGCAGTATATGAACCGTCTGTATATATAGTAAGTGTATGCATATTTTGCGTGATATTCTTTTATAGACTGTTGTATCTTTTTATAGTTTTTCTCCTATGATATATTTTTTTCAGATATATTATAGTTTGGGTAAAAGTTGCGAAATAATTCGTTTTGAACACGTTTTAGATTATGATGACCTTATAACTTATCCAAAAATATTTCTACCTGATAACAAAGGATAATATTCTAAATTATTACCTCTAAAACCTTTTGGCTTTTTCTCTGGTGGAGTATATTCATTTTTTCTAGAAGATTTAAAAATACCAGGTGCAAAACTAAGAAACGTAACCAAAATAAAACTTCCAACACATACCCAAGCAGAGTAGTAATCAAAATCTTCAACAGCCTCAACTATGTTAGGACCTGATTCTTGATATCTTGTATAAAATAAGTTACTTCCAGCAACATATAACTGTAAAGTTAAACAAAATAATAAAAACTTATCTATTCTTGTTAAATAGTTTGTTTTTGGTAATTCTTGTGCTAAAACAAACAATAATGCAACAGTTGTTAATAAAGTTGTTTGTGCTGTATTTGATCTAGCTTCTAATTCAAATATGTCAAAAAAGAAACAAGTAAAAGAAAATATTGTTGTAAATACAAGTGGCATAACAGTTTTCCAAATATAATAACTTGGTCTTCTTCTAATATGTAAATGTACATCAAAGTTACAATAATGTACACCATTTCCCCCAATACCAGTATATGGATCAAGACTATATCCAACAATATCAAACTCAGGAGTTGCTTTTACATCATAAAAGAACTTCAAACTTGATTTAGGATCTAAAGAAGGATGAAGAACAAAGTCATCTACAGACATATCTTCAGATTGCAACAAATTTAACTTAATAATATTTTCATCAAAAGGAAAATTTCTTAAGTTCATTTGCATACTTATCATCAACTCCACTTCTATTGGGTATAATAATAAACCTGTTTTTGGGTTCATGAGACTAACTGGATGTTCATTTATTCGTCCTCCGTTTTCTCCAGTTCTATCAATACTATTATATATATATAAATCAGGATGCCATAAGAATTCTTTCATCCCAATAGTTCCTAATTTTTCTGGTTCAACTCCTATTAATCTTGGATCATTCCAATATAAGTCTATAAATAACTTTACTTTTGCTGTTCCATCTACAGTTCTTATCTCAGACAATCTAGCAAAACCTAACTTCACACGAACTTCTACAGGATCAGCTTTATTATCTTTTTCTTTACTGTATGTTAATGGTGGATCTAATCTAAGTGTATTTGAACCTTTATCCAACTCAACTGCTTGTATAATTCTTGCCCTGTGTAGAACATTCTTCATTCCAAGTGCTTCCAAAGCTACATCATCTAAACCTCTAAGTTCTAGAATACCTACCTTTTTATCACTAAATAGTCTGTTATATTGTTCTAAACCCAATCTTCTCAATAGCTTTATTGATACTTCAAGACTTAGTTCTTCAAGTATAGCATCACTCTCTAGAGCATCTATGTCAAGTGCATCAACTTCTTCAGGGGAAAGTGCTCTATCAGTATCTGTTACTTCAAATCTATCAACCTCAGGTAATATTTCAGCATCAATTGCCTCTTGAGATATTTCGATTTCTGTCATTTTGTCTACTTCAGAAGTTATGATATTCAGAAGATAAAAGTTGGTACATTATTGTTCCATATTTAGATATTCGATCTATATTTTTCATTAATTTTGGGCTTATTAAAATAGAATTATGAATTAAACAATATTTCTTCTTCCCTATGCGATTGAGTTATACTCTCTTCAGCTGTTACTAACTCTAGTATTGACAGAACATTAATTCAAGAGCATGGAAACCATTGATATGGAAATGTTGTGGATGAAATCCATGACTAGGCCTCGGGTTTGATCAAAATTATCAACAATTATTTTAGAATTGTATTGATTCTGATTGCCAATAACAGAATTGCAGGTTTCCTTAAATGATTCTGATTTTATGCTGATTATCAATTGATTATCAATAATTAATCAAAATGATTTGGAGTTTTGCAGAGAAAATGGATAAGAAAAATTTGAATGATTTTTTTTAATAAATTATCAATCTATCCAGTTCGTTCCATAACCAGAACTCTTGGCACAGTCCTAAAGCCTTCTCGGAGGTTAGGAATCTTCGTAGAGCAAACTTGGTCGCAATTCTGTCCTGGTATGTAAATTTTTTATACAGTAAAACTAATTGCTCTCGAACAACTACAGTTTTATCTTATCGCAACCATCGTTTTTTTTGTCCTGCAAGAAAGAAAAAACGACTTCATAGATTTCAAAAAAAATATTCTGCTAAGTGGTAAAAGGACGCTGTCCCTTGATTGAAGCAACGGATAAATGTGCTAATGGAATAGACTTAGCACCAAAACAACTTTTTTCACATTTACGTTATGCAATTGAAGCCTTTCATAGGGACATTTTTTCCGGTTCTAATTTCTCTTTTACAAGATCTAAGCACTTGTCATCAAGTATGTTGGTTTTCTAGATATGAACTACAAGAGCATTAAATGTGCATATGCGTGTTGGAGTAGAAAATTGTTGGAAATCCTTCCCAAAAGGCTTTCTAGTGTCACTAACATAATATACATAGGATTCAAATAAGCGTTAAAAACCAAAGCAAAATATTTTACCCAGGAAACAAAAGCAAATTAAATTAAAAACTAAAGACAAAACATATCTGAGATAGTAAAAACCAATGAACTACTGCTCGTTTCAGAGATAAGAAACGAGTTCTTGCTATGTTGGTGATACAAAACTAATCTTGTTCTCACAGGACTAAGTTATTGTACTGTCTTAATCGACAAGGTGTATCGGATCCTTGTGTTAGATATTATTAAACACAAGAAAATTTCAAAGACTAGGTTTATTAGTTTTACTTTCAAATAATTCGTTTTTTGAGCTTTTCTTCTAAAATTACATGTTCGTTAATGAAGGCATGATACTGTTCTTATAGGTTTTTCATGCAGCTTCATATACAAATATTGTCTCAAAATAGGGTCGAAGTTCTACTGCCTTTGATGCTGAGCTGCATGAACCTCAACCAAAGACTGAATCTCTACAATATATTTTCTGTCTGACTCAGCTACTTGGAAAGCGCTTTGAAAGTTATGGCCATGAGATAAATATAAATACGTACATATGTACACAAGCTAATTTGGGTACTATAGTTCACAGGGGCTAAATCTTAATAGAAACAACAACGTTATCTGGAACAAATATTCGTTTATCTGCACAACTGAATAACAACCTACGAAATGTTTCTAAACTTTGTAACAATATCAGATAAAACGGCCTAGCTTAGCGACAATTTAAGCTATTTTTTCAGGTATTCAAGTGACATCGCCTATCTTTGAGACTTAAATAGCCTTTATTTTCTGACGGACTTACTGAGTTATGTTTGTTCCTTATACGCGTTTAGTGTTTCTGTTTGATTATGTGCTCTAAACGCAATCTCGCTCTGTTGTTTCTTGACCAATTTCATTTTTTTGTATGCAGTGAGTGAAATTTTCATAGAAGAGCTAGCACGAGATTATCTATAATTTTAATGGTTTTACTCGATTACCTCTACAAGCTACTTAAAAGTGCCATTTATTTCCCATTTATTGGGAAACATTTTTCAGGGGTAAGGAATTTACTACCTCCTTAAACAAAGAAGGCCAAGGTCGATCCTATTAACTGCATCGACTATGCTGAACTTCCAATGAACAGACTTCATCAAACCTTAGCAAATTCGTTTCAAATACAGCACATTATTGAGTATTCAATTCAATAGTATTTGCAATGTAATAAATACATGTGACAATTTAAGCTATTTGACTTATAGCACAATTAGCACTAAAACAACAGTATTAGGTCTATTTTCAAGTAAACATGTTTAGGTTCAGGGTGTAACGAGACCAAAAATTCACATAATTAATGAGCATGATGTACGCTACCTCATTCAGCCATTCCACATACGAAGCTGTTTTATTTTTTTCATGCTTGTGATGGGACGCTTTATAAATGTGATTGGAAAACTAGATGTTTTTTCATGGGAGTTGAAAACTGAAAGTTACTCTTTGTTTCCCTTAATTATTGTGTATATAACAAGATAAGAAACTCCATTCACAATAACTCTTAAGTATATAAAAAAGAAGAGAACAGCGACTTCAGAAGTAACATTTGAAAGGTCGTTTTTATTTTAATAAATATTGCATAGCCAGAATTAGCTGCAAAACGTTGAGCTAAATACAAATTAAATTTCTCAGGATTTGGCAAGCCTCTTTCAAACAAACAATAATGTTGATTCGAAATGTAGTGAGGGAGTGAGTTAGCTCTTCGATTTTAGTTAAAAATATTTGTCTGAGTTAAATAGAATGTATATAGACTATAATTAATTCAAGAAACTCAATATAGCTCTCATATCCTGGAAAAGAATTTTCTCTGAAGGTGGGTTTATCGCTTAGAAGTAATGATGGTCAAACTAAAGTTCTCATGCACGGAAAAAGATCCTGGAATGGGCCTACAATCGTCACAATTGCAGGCACGGATTCCAAGAGCTAAAAAAAAGTAGAAATCATGGGCATGAAAAACAAGCTGAAGCCCATAATGCATTTCCTTAGAGCCTCGGATTTACATACCGCGCTGTGTTCTAATTTTTTCAGCGGGAAGAATCAAGTGGGAACAAATATACCCTAGCTGCTAGAATGATTTCATCTGCAGTGACCGAAAAACTATCAATGAACCAAATAAAGTAGTTGCCGTGATTCAAGAAAATCTAGAAAAAAAAAGAACATGCATATTTCCATATCTTGGGTAAGATTCTTGGTCTTCCTACTCACATTTGCCAACAAGCCCAATAACGGCTGTAGAACTTCATTTTACATGCTCTCATCTAATGCTGTTACTAAGCTTCTTGAGGTATACTAAGACTCTCTATTCTCTACATTTTGTAGTATAGCTTGGATGCTAAGAATTACCCTGATTGCAGAAACTGATGATGCATATATAAGTATCATTGTTCCTTTCTCTGTTTGACATAGGAAGTCGGTCCAAATTTTCATAAAATCCTGCTATTTTGCTACAAGATACTTGTAGCATAGCAGCTTAGGGATGCTCTTGAATGTTCGTGGTAGCAAGAGATGACACTTTTCCCTAAAATACTTTACTCATTTACCCAAGAAGGAGAGCATCTAGAAGCGCGCTTTTACTTCTTCCTGTTGCATTTATTACTGACAAATGATTTGACCTACTAATAAAACCAAATTTACTAAAATAATTTCTGAAAATAGTAAAGACCCAGAGAAACAAGGGTTCCTGCTGCAGATATCGTAGACGTTGGAGACTTAGGTCTAATGATGACTGGAGCCTGCTTGTTTTCTTACTCTACAAAGATAAATTAATAACAACTACGTTAGGTACTTTTTTGAAAGAACTTCCGAAGTGTAACATGTTTTATATACTAGTTCTTTTGCTTTTTGAGATTTGGTTATTAAAGGTTAAGCCATTTCAAAGTTTATTAGCTACTTTCTTCAGAATAAATCATATCTAAGCTACAGTGTACACACGTACCTGTGCACCTGCACAATAATAAGAGACCATAGGGCAGCCACATTTGAGTCTGTTGCTTACAGCTTCGGGACAAAGAAATTTGAGTCTTATCTTTATATAAGCTTTGATCTGTTACTTTTGTGCTCAGTAGGTTTAATGATAAGATTTTTTTTTCAAGAGTTTTCCCTACCTACTTGACGACTAGAAGTGTTAGAGTAATTTCTCAATAAACAACTGTCTTAGTATGAGTAATGTTTCTATAGAATGTCTCCTGTGTTCATCAACCATGAATATATGGTGCTGATTTTGTAAAGAGAAAATTGAGAACGACTGAATCTAACGGTATACATATTCCGTTACGTTTCCAATGAGTCTCAACTTATTCTATTCCAGAGTAAAAAAAAAGCTGGTTCATTTTCTTGTTCTATTTTATTTTGCCCAAAAGTTTAAAATTGGGTGGTTTGTAAATATCCATGTCTAAATAGGACACCTCTCAAACCATCCATAATAATGAAAGTTGCTGCAAGAAAAGCATTGAATTGTCTTGATCTCACTTCGTTGAATGAATCAGATACCGCAGAGTCAATAACAGAGTTATGCATTAAATCTCAAACAATATATGGACCACCTGCTGCACTTTGTGTTTATTCACAGCACCTTCAAACCTGTGTTCAATACTTCAGTAATTCTTAACATAGACTTTATTTCTAGAGGAAAAGTGTTTACCTGCACCAAAACTAGCAACTGTTGTAAATTTCCCAAAAGGTGATTCTTCTCTTGAAATAGTCCAAGATGAGATTAAAACTGCTTTTGAAAATGGAGCTGATGAAATTGACCTTGTGTTGAACTATAAATCACTACTTGAAGCAACAGAAGTTACACTTCCAAAAGTTCAAGAAGAGTTATCCTCATTTCTTTCTATTTGTCAAGAAAATATAACAAAACTTTCTCCTACAGCAAAGCTTAAAGTTATTATTGAGTCTGGAGAACTTCAACAAAAAGATATGAAACTTGTTGAAGTTGCTGCGAGTCTGGCTATTGAAGCTGGTGCTGATTTTGTTAAAACTTCAACTGGAAAAGTAAAACTTAATGCTACACTTGAAGCAACTGAAATTATTTTGAATACCATCTCTAAAAGTGGAAAAAATGTTGGGTTTAAAGCAGCTGGTGGTATTAGAAGTGTTGCAGATGCAGAAAAGTATATTAAGTTGGCAGAGAAAACGCTCGGAGATAACTATGTAAAACCAGAAAGGTTTCGTTTTGGTGCTTCAAGTGTTTTAAAGAGTATTTTAAGCGTTCTAAGTAACAAAGAGGATACAGTAGATAAAAGTGGTAACTATTAAATTAACACAGCAAAGGTTTCGCATGTTCGAACATATATTTTTCTTTCTTTTTTTCATACGAGTTTTTAGTTCTATTCTATTGGAAGACATTCTTATATTTTATTTATTTTACACTTTGAAACTCTAATGAACTAACTTATATAAAAAATTCAAGAAATAACCTTAAAAAAAACATGAGATAGTGTACAGTACTGCTTTTTATTCTTCCAAGTTAAGAACCCATAATATTGCAAATTATCCTGGCTCTAGGTACTTTGAAAACGACACTAATAAGGTGTTTTTCCTCAACTTATTGGTTTTAGGAAGCCAAGAAGGAGTGCTTCTTCTTAATTCATACTTTTCACTCTTTCACCACTTTTTATCTTGCTCCTCTTCTATTAAGAACTTTATTGGTGAAACAAAATTTCTTTCTCAAAGTCGCAGTTAATATAACATAAAATGTACTTATTAATCTTGTCTTTTATACATTGTGAAGAGAGTATTTAACATTAAAGTAACCAAAGTTATTATATTTAAGTCAAGATACTATCAAGACTTTCATCTCTGCAGTTGGTGAAAAATATCAAGATTAAGCTCATTGAGTTACTCTTTGAATAATTTTCCCAATAAAATGACTACGGATAACCATACACATTCTATATAATGTTCGCATTCTGTATTTTTATTGAAGCCCCAAAAGACTTATTATTCATTCTTTGTTAAAAAAATATTATTTTTTACGAGTGAACACTGAAAACGATCTTAACTATACTTTGTAATATGCCCAGTCTTCTTAGGAAATAGTTCTTAGTTCAATATCCTATACTAACTAAACTTTTTATTGGATACATATCTGAAACATTAATTTCTCGTACAAACTATGAAGTTCCAGTTTTTCTATATTTAAAAAAGTAGTCTGTTTCACATATTTTTCTTATTAAGTCACACTGTCTTCTCCCTCTTTTCTCAAGTAAGAAAAAAATTCACTTATTTTTCAACCTATATAATATGAAAAAGTGCAACCAACTAGCTTACAAAAGGTACCAAATTATTTGTAATAAGTATGACAATTAAGTACAGACATAGAAAAAGTGGTTTTCATTAGATCAAAACAAGAATAAATGTAGCTAATATCAATGCTATTAGGTAGCAATGAAGTAGAGATCTGAATAACTTCATCGGTCTCAGTCTTTTATTACCTTCCTCAAGTTCAAAGTAAAACCAATATTATGCACATTGTTTACCAGCTAAATTTAAATTACCAGGAAAAACCTGATTTTGGAAGAGATTGTGGAGATAATCATTTTTCTGTTTAGACTAACCTAACTTCAGGTTAAACAACAGCAACTTGAATGAAAACTGGAATCGTGTATTTCAACTTGAATAGGCTTGCTAAGCTTCGGAGGAGCTACATACTGTGGCCTGAAACCTACAGGGCCAATGTTTCTTTTAATTTTCCAAAAAACTATCTCAAAATATTTGGTTGATTTTATGATAGAGGAAGATGGACTCTATCAGATTCTGATAATGTTACAATTAGCTTTCGAAGCTAAATATACATTGGGTTTCCCAGTATTAAAGCGGTTCAGATTTTGCATCTAGTCCGAACATTATGTTTTAAATACTATATCGCTTTAACTTAGCTTACTCATAATAGGCTTATTTCCTGTTGAAATACCGAAATAATTGCTTCAATGTGTGCTAAAGTGTTTTTTGTTTCCCGTTAGGTAATAAGTTAAAGTGTGTCCTATACGAACAATATATTACCATACTCAACAAATCAAACTACATATTATTTTTCTTATTTAACAACTTCCCTTATTTTTGGTAAAACATCTTCTTCTTAAACTTATTAAGCTCTACTTTTTTCTGCTTTGGTGAATGAATCAGCAATATTCTCTTCCCAAGGAAGATATCTTAACTCTGCTTTCATTCTTTCTAACTCTTGAGGTATAAACTTGTAATATATGTTAATATGCTTTGTACTTCCATTCATCTTGCCATTTCTGATCATTCTCACTGTGTTTTATGCATTTGACCAAATCAGTATTTTCTTTCCAACATTCAATTTTTCTAATAAATTGAATATATATTTGATATCTTTAATAGTCATCATTATTCAAACCATAACAGCTTTAGTAGAATCACACGTAAATATACTTTGCTTCTTGGTTTTATAAAATCCAATTCCTTCGTTGATGTGTATAATATAACCACTAACAAAATTTGCTAGTTCAGCTGTAGAGAAAGCAGTGTCTACAAATGTTTTGACAACTTTCTTTTGTCGAAACTTTTCCCTTCATCTTCTCCGTCCTATTATCATAAATATATTTTGGAACTCTCTTCACTTTAATCATCATCGTTCTGGTAGGCTCTTGTAAATTTATGAATAAAAAATTAGGTGCAAGTGTTACATCTGGTCTTGATACTATGTAGAAACAGTAAATTGTTGCCACAATACTTTGACACAGCTTTGGGTCATCTTATTTTTTTTCTCCGATATTATTTAATTCTTAGTTGTTTAGCGGTGTAGTTCTAATTTTCAAATTTTTGAAGCTACACTTTTCAGTTAACTTCTCAATACTGTTTTACCGTTTCAGAAGCAATCCAACATTGGAATTGTACTTGGACTCTACGCCAACAAAAATTTTCACTCTTGGTAACATCTTCAACTTGAAATGTTCTTAAATTACTATTCCAAACCTTTAAACTTCCTGTTTTACCGCTGCAAACAATAGGTCATAAACGCATAGTAAAACAATTAGATCAGCTTCATCACTCCTTCTCTTCCATTTTATGAATAGACATCTTTCATTCATTAAAGGAATGATATCTAATGTTTTATAAACTTTCTAAATACGTTTAAACCATATTAGCGGGCTCTTTAAAACATATATATGTTGGTTCTTGTTTTCCAAACCTTTTTATTTTCTTCCTTTAGCCTATGACCTTGGTGAAGTTCCAGGAATAAACTTTCAGATAGCTTGTTGCAAATGAACGCGGTCGTTATATCTAACTGTTTATTTGTGCTTCCATATTGAGTGCTGCCCCTAGAAAGATACGTGTGGATATAACCGACGCGACCGGGCCGTAGCTACAGTGATGCCTGGGATAACTAGTTTAGAATAGTCACCCTTGTCTGTGATCCTTATTCTTGCTATGAACTTTCCATGTATGTCCTTCTTCGTATTGAAGAACTCTAAAATGGGAATAACAAATTCATCAGTAACAGGCCTGTTGATCACCTCAGTATCACCAATCATTTCTAATGCACTTACTTACTTTTCATATGCATTCACCCAGGCGACTGAGTCATCTCTTTTTCTTACTTGAGAAAAAGTCTTCGGAAGTTTGAATTTTCCCTTTACTTCGAATCGGTTCATTGCCATTTTACACGTACATTTTTCATCTGTTATATTTTCAGTATATATATACATATATATTCAAACTGAAAAGTATTAAACCAAGTCTGGTGAGTTTCCTTTTCATTGTCGTTTGTTTTGGATCTTCTACTGCATATTTATCTTCACTAGATCTATGATCTTTTTCGTCTTCGGATTCTGAGAGCGGATTATCTTCAATTGGAGTTGTAGCCTCATCTGGGTAACAGAATAAACTCTAATTACCCGAATTCTGCTAGAAGTTATTAATGGGCCTTTGATTTGTGTCGTCTTTGTCCTACTTTCCGTCGCTGGTTTTAACCAACTTGTTTGTAGATAAATTGAATACTAAGAACATTGTAACAACTTTTTCATATCCCAGGAAGATCGCTTTGTGAGCAGGTTCTATTTTCTTCTTGTTTCTTGGAATAATAAACCCTCTAGAGTCAAATAGGAATAGCTTTTCAACCGTAGGTGCTATATTATTTACCGGTTGGTAAGTTGAAATATCAGTTTCCCTTAGGATTAGTTTAATTCGACTCTGGTTTAATCTTGCACAAAGCGTCAAAATATTCTATTTAAATTCGCTTGAAGCAGAATGACTCTTTCAACTGAGAAGATTGTACTGTTGTATCTTTCTAATTTACCGTTCTCGCTCAGTATATGAAATGAAGATAGTTCAAGTTTGATGCCACGTTTTTGAACAAACCTTCTTAGATCATCAAGCCCTGTGACAGTATAGGGAAACAAATATTTTACCGATATTGAATATACATCCTCTCTAAGTTCTCAACTACTTGAATTGTTTTATCTTGGATTTAGTTTGTAATGATATAATGAAGTTGACATATGAGTCTACGATGGTTACATAATATCAAAAACCTCTCCTACTTAGTTCCATGGGATCAACTTTATTATAATGAAGGTTATCAAACTTGGCCTTTACAAGAAATTGAGATGTCTTTTCCGGGTTCAACATTCTGGATTTTTCTTCCTCATCTGCTTTGTTGAAACGCCCCCAATACAAAACTATCTTTGAACCCTTTAAACACATTCTTGTTAATGATATTATTATTGAAACGAGCATAGCTATGGTGATTGAACGAATCATATTCTTGAACTATCATTTATGTAATCGTAATATTGAATTTGAATTTATTTATAGACATTTTTTGAGTAGTTATATGTTCCACGAAGAATGAAGTGACGGTTTCCTTTTGGAAGGATACAACCTTCTATTCCCTCAATTCTTACAAATAGTTTTTAGATGTTTTATTATATCGATTCCAGATTCAAGAAGTTTTGGTTCAGATAAAATAGTGTCTCCTGCTGAAGGGATTTAACTCATATTGTCGATATCTATCTTAGTATTGTTTAGAAGAATTAACTTGAAAGTTGCAATTATAGCATCCATGTTGCCTTTGAGCAGTATACCTGAAACCTTAGCATTCCTGGGTTTTCTTATGTTTATTAGTAAGTTTTTGTTGGGTATAATACAGTGTATTGCTTAGCTGTCTACAACTGTATTAATTCAATTCTAATCATATCTGCAACTGCGTGTATCTAAAGTTTACAGCTGATTCATTGAAACAGAAAACTACCACATATTTAATTTTACCTCTCCTCCTCATTTATATTATTTTCTTGAGCACTATGATGTTCTTCTTCCTCTGCAACCTCAAAATTCACAATTTCCAGTTTGTCAATTCTAATTAGCTTCAAGTTGAAGCTCTTGTGCTTAGGTAAATTGGAAACGTACTTATAGCAATGTTCATATGGACTTGGACACTTGGGGTTTATATGTCAATAGCCTCCGCACTTATAACATCAAGAAAACCTATGTTTTGTTTTCGTTTTATTTATTTGCATACCTTCAAGCGTTGAGTCTAACCTTTCTATTTTACTTTTGTTGTTAGATCTTAGGTCATGTTTTGATTTAAATTCTACAAAAAATTAATTTCAGAATCCGTATCCTTCGCTGAACATATTAACGTTGCGGCGTTGGACGTTCTCTCTGGTAGCTTTTTAATAAAGTCTCTAACCATTTGTCTGTTCAATTCTCCATTAAATAACATTTGCTCTGAAACCAGTTCCTTTATAGAATTCAAGTAATATTCTATATTTACAAGGTTTGAGTCTTGTATTTTATGTTTTCCCAATAACTTTTATTATTCCATATACTTCTGGAAGTGTTTATTAATATTTGAAAAGGTCTTTACCACAGGTTCTTCTCCATCAATATAATAAACCATTTTTTAGTCTCTGTAGCCCTTATAACCCCCTTGGCAATTTCATGTCTAGAAGCATAACTTAGTCAATCGTTCATAAAGGTCTTCTTTTCTGAATATACTTGTAATACGGTTGTTTTTTATACAAATACTAACACCTCAGCATAACAATTTAAAAGTTCTAATATCTTTAACTCATTTTGATTATGCGCAATATGATCACCTGCTCTACGCTCTCCAAAATTAGCTTCCGGTAGCTCTGTTACATAATTTGTAGCAAACTCTTCATGTGCTACGCCATCTTTATCTCATTTCATCTTCTGTAACTTTTGTATCAATATGGGATTTAGAATTTCCTTCTTTAAATTAATTTTGAAGCGTTTCTTTGCAAGAAACACTAATATCACTGCCCATCTTATATAAATGAGATACTGTTGGTATTCCAAGCCTTGGGTGGGACTGTCAAACTTTAAGGATTCTTTATTCATATTTTGTTGTTCTTAATGCTCTTTTTCGCTCATTTTTGATTTGAAACTCTGCTAATTCTCGGTAATAGTAAATAATTTCAAAATTTTGATCATGAAACCCGTTAACAAGCAATAGTTTTTCACAGCAAAATATTATTTCCCTTTTTTCTTCTCATATTTAAGAAATCTCGAACCATTCTTTCTTCCTGAAATCTATATTCTTGTCCTAGTTGTAATTTTAGGCTTTTATCTTGCTAAACTGTTTTATATTTTCATTAGTTAATAAGTTAAAGTGTGTTCTATACGAACAATATATATTACCATACTCAACAACCCAAACTACATATCATTCTTCGTATTTTACAAGGTGCATTTTGTAATCAGAGCAAACAACAGAGGAAAACGAAAGACTGTAATTTAATTTAAGCTAATAACATTGATTAAAGCACAGTGCTTCAAACAATCAAAACAAAAAAAACAAAGCGGAAATGGACTCAGAGAACTCCTTTGATATTCGAAACTCTAACGTTAGTAGCAGCACAATGCTATATTACTGTGGTTTATCAAGTAATCAATTAACACTGACTAGCAAACAAATTATTTTCAACTTTAAAAATCATCTTACCCATTGACTAATTGATCTAGTCAGAACAACCTTCAACCCATTTAGAATCTCCATACAAATTCTACACAGCCGGACTAACGCCAATAAATCAGAAGGTTTCCACGTACTGAAACAGAAAGCATGACTAGAACCTTTAAGATTTAGATTTAGTTTCAGTTTAGTTTCCAAAGTTCTTGTTTATTAATGATTGCTTTTTTAACGGTCAAACAAAAACTTGACAAACTCTACTATATATATTCAATACTGCCAATATTGCTAATATTCACATAAATATAAAGAAGGAGAGAACCCTGACGTGTATATTCTCAGCAAAAAATTTTAAAGTAAAATTATTATTATATTACAATATTGAGAATGGGTTACGAAATACCAAGGAATTCTTTCATAAAATTGCTCGGGTTCTATGTGACGTTTTGGTTCCACTTGTTTCTAAACTATTAAGCGCGAAATGTTTGGTGCAAGAAGAAAAAAGTATTTGCTTCACTCATATTTAAGACTTTGCCTTGTGTTAGAGTGTACATACCCAATCAGCTTTTCAAGAGGGTCATTGTAGTTAAGATTCCCCCTTTGAATTTATGACTGTAACATTCCGGGCTTGCCTATTCTGACTCGCATTTATTTGGCAAGAGGTCCATAACCTCAAGTATGTTTATGTGAGCAGCCATTTTGATAAAATAACTCATAACTCAAATGTTCTAACTCTGTTTTAATTGTCAAAAGTGATCATCAATAAGATTGACTACATAGCCTGAAGTAATTGAGCGAAGAAATAATGGTGTATTATTTCCACCGTACAGAAAAACCCAAGAAGTAGATAATGTAACCAGGGAGTAGTACAAAATTAAACGGTACCTGGAGCATGAAATACTTTTTTACAAATTAAACCAATGATGTTTAAGAAAGGAAAATAATGCCCTTATCCAGCAGTACCATCGATGTTATTGTGTTTTTTTGAAAGATTCTGCTTTTTTTGGAGATCATTAAAATGGCTACAATTCTCATCTTCAACATCATTTGCAGCTTTATTCCTAAATCCGCTCCAGATTGCAAACCAAAATTTTTGAAAACAATACAGTTAGCACTAGTTTCACCTACCACCCTATAGCATTTTCTAAAAATGAAATATATAGCTCAATGTACTGACATTGAGTGTTATTTCCTGGGACTAATCCATGTGGTTTACTTTTGTCCAAAATAATCAATAAAAATATTTTATTAGCTCTACAAGGTTTCTTAAAGCTCCTATATTATTTTTTTTCATTTGTGTTTGGTCGCTTGCTTTTGGCTTGAGGCCCAATATACAACCTTTTAGTATCTCGAGTTGTACTAGCTTGTTGTCTACCATTGCACTCATACAGTTATTGCCTTCATGTTATAATTTACGTTGTGCACAGATAAAATAGGAATAAAAACTAAGAGAACAATACCCCCTTTATGTTTAAGTTGTCACTCGTGCTCATAGTAGGTATGTTAGAAATAGTGTCAGTTTTGTGTTGTGCTACACAGCTGGATAAGTCCAGCTGCATTCTATTGAGCACTTGACTAAGGCAACCAGAAAAAACAAGAATTCAAGAGTGTTTTGTATATTGTGCTTAATAGTTAGAAGAAGTTATAGGTAGAAGCTCATTAGCCCTGGTCATCCGATTACCTGAAACTAACAATAAAACAAATTAGCTAGTGTTTTCAAAGGAATGAACATATGAGGAAGAAAAAGCAAAAATTACCAAAAATTATTAGCCTGTGGTGAGCAAAGAGGCATAATGCATAAACTATCGAATTATCATATAATTTTAACGTGGAGTTGACATTTATACAGCTGAAAGGGTTGAATAATTGATGTGATCATATAGCTTGAGGGGTAGTCATGAAAGAGAAATTTGAGCTTTTAGTCTAATCTTTCTGGACAAAATTACTTGTTTCTTTGGAGGAAAAATATATATTAGTTAAAAATGACTTTAGTTTTCCCCACTATTGCATCACCAAGAGGGCACTCTAACATTCTCAAACCATGGACACAGGTCTTGGGTAGATATTCTTTTCTAATACAAGTTGAAAACTGGGATAGCGGGAAATTGAATTTATATTAAAACAATTAATTTGAGCTCTGTTCATTGAATGAAAAGATGCTTCCTTATCTATTGTTATATCAAATCGCCCACATTTGAGCAACTAGTTGAGGTATTCGTAAATTGTTATAATGAAGGGGTTGTATTTTGAAAAAGTAGAAACTCTATCTTAGAATTTTCACATATTATTTCATACGGTCTACATTCAATGCTTTTAATGAGAATTTCAGCAACATCCAGTCTAAAGGATAATTTGTAGAAGATGTTGGACCAGATATTTTGCTAGTTGCCCCGAACTAGTTCTTAGTTTCATCCCAGTATTGCATTACCATAGAAACTTAAGATGACAAGCTCATTTGAAGAAGAGTCGATAGAGAATCTACATAACCATATACGCCCACGATTCGACGTGTTTAAGGCCAAAATTGCTTTTCAAGATGTTTTGAAACATAATCAGAAGATTAAACACTCTACCAGAGGCCTCCCCCGATTAAAACGTAGTACTCGAGCCTCAACAGAGTCCTTAGCTTCAAACTACTTGCCCACACCAAAGTATATGGGTAGATGTATCGACTGCACAAGACCCCTGAACTCAAAGGAAGAGTGTACCAAATGTAATGTATCCTTTTCTGATATACGTCTTACCCCGTCAAAAAGAAAAGGGAAGCAGCGTGATAAAGCACGTAGAAGGAAAGAAAAAGCCAAGCCACGTCACAATAACATTTCCTTCGATTCTGAATCAGAATTTGGAAAGGAAGATAAGAGAGAAAAGTTAAAGAAAAAAAAGAGAAAGGAGAAGAAAAAAAAAACTAAGAAAAGAATAAGTTTGAGCATCTAAACAGGAAGTCTCAGCTTTTTCTAGAAGCAAATATGTTCTCTAGTGTAGCGTTTAACTTAAGATTACCAGTTGTATCCAATTTCTTTGGTTGACGTTTCTGAACCTCTATTGGAGGAGGGAATTTTGAAAAATATTCTTTACTGCGTTTCTCTCTTTCTTCCTCCGATATTCCAAACTCTCTGCAACAGATTGAGTTATTTTCACTAAAATTAAACTCCCCGAAGTAAGGGTTTGAAAGTTTCATTGAACCAGTCATTTCTTCTTCATAAGTATCCCAAAATATAGAACATAAGTTTATTTTTATGTTTGAAGCCTCAAATTCTTTTCCTGTTTCTTTTAAGTATTGAAAATGCATGAACACACTATAAGCGTTAGCTACATAATCATCAACAAAAAATATTTGAATATTCTGCTGGTTTTCATTTCGTAGTTCCTTCTCCAATATATATTCAATTCCGAGTTCTTTATTATATCCTGTAGACAAAATTTTATTAGAAATCTGGATCTTTGTCTCTTTAAAAATAACATCTTCCAAATTACCTTCTTGAACAAAGATATCTTTGAGTTCAACTTGTGAATGCTCAAAAGCAGAAAGAAGTGCTTGCAACTCAGAACGTGCAGTCAAGACATACAAAGAAGATGTCTTTTTTAGTTTTTTAAGCAGTTCTACTGTAGTTTTTCCTCCTCTTATTCTTTGGTTTATAGAACTGTTTTCACTTAAATTTAGTCCGTTTGTTAGAGTCCTATCAAAGTCAAATATAAATATATTTTTGTTGCTTAGATGACAGTTAATCTGTGTTAATCCTTTTGAAGAAGAAATAGTTTGTAATTTAACATTTGAAATCATGCTTTGTCTTGATAATTGTTTATCTTTTTTAACTGTTATAGACTACTATGTACTCTCCTTAAGCCTTCACTATTTTCTCAGGAACTTCTTCTTAGCGATGTTAAATCTGATAGCACAAAACAATTAATACTTTAGTCCTAGAATTTTACATATTGTTTTCTACCACATTACACGGTTTTACCGAATCCCCTTTTATATTTATGAGTAAAACAAGAAGCTTTTAATCTCCTCCTTTTTGCATCTGCATATTCAATTAACCAAACTCAATACATCAACCAAGAAATTGGGAAAGCTCGAGACTTAATATAAATATTATTTAACGAGACTATAATGCCATTAGAATACAAATATTTCATTCAACTAAAACAAATACTATCTTAAATTAGCAACTTCATTCAATACGTATGCTATTGTAAAATTTTAGATAGAAAATTAATAATGCATATTTTGTTTCCATATTATTTTTATTAATTTTGGAGTTTTTAGCTTCTTTTCTCGAACTGATGACGACGGATAAGTTCCTGCTGGAAGACAGGTAGTTTTGACATACTAAAGAACAGCTTAAATGAAGATAGCTCTAAGAGAATAAAGTTTTCAATATTTGCCTTGGTTATTTTTGTCAGTTGCTCGATGTATCAGAGCGAAACCTGAGGAAGATGCTAGTACAGCTTGGACAACTGATTTTCTTGAAGCTGGTCTAGGTGACGCCTAAATATTGAATATAATAATTGCCCTTTCTGAAAGAATATAAAGGAACAATATTATCACTGAAAAATTGGGTTTGATTTTTGTGGAAACCAGTGATATAAGACTTCATGTTTCATATTTCAAATATAGACTGAAGGAGTTACTTAAATAACTGAAGGCTAAAGGGTTCTGGTTGGTTTAACCAATATATCTTCCATGGTTTGGATCCATTACTTAAGATTAACAGTTTACCGTTTAACATAGGAGCTAACTGTATAACAAAGAGTCTTTTGTGTGTTACTGTAGGGGGAAAAGAAAACTTATCAAAGACTCATGAAAATATTGAAAACCTTAAAAATAGAGTTATTAATACAGTTGCAATAATATTGGAGTTCTCTGGTTGCAAACAACGGAATTTCTATATATACCAGAGTGTGATTGCAGGCGTCATTTATACTCACAATATGGCCTCTCAGGTGAACACCCTCCTCAAATTCAAAAGACGCAAAGGGGAAAAGCAATTTCTAGTTATGCACACCCTGTTAAGAATTCACTGTATGAGATATTAGAATAAGGGTTTGAATACTGTGCTAATCTGACTTGGGAAAGTATAAGACCACTAGCTATGCTTCTTCTGCCTTCAAGTGAAAAGAATATTCACATTTGAGGTGGACAGAAAATTAGTTAAAATATCTGTTGCCATTGGTATACATGGATATATGTAATTCATGTGATTGGCTGGCATAATGTAGCCTTGCTAACTTTATACATTATTTGAATCTATCCCTTCCATCCGCCATTTTATTTTTTTGCATACTCCGCTTACTACAATTGACTTGGTATAGGATTTGCAGTTCCACAAAAAGAATGTATTCTTATACTTCATATGCGTTAGTTAACTTTCTCAATATTTCTTCCCATATAGGGGGTTAATTGAAAACAAAGGGATCAATAATTCCAGCAGAATTCAATATGTGTTCTTAAGGCAACACATAGAAAAATGAAGAATATGATACCTTCCAGTTAACTTCTTGAAGATCATTAATTTCAAGACAAGAGTACCCCCCTGTCATGTACTTTTTAATGAATCTGAACTAAGTTTAATAGAAAAGGAATGTTAATATTCGGTTGTTAAACAGTAAATAAAGACTCTCTCTTCAAAAATAAAATATTTGCTCTATAACAGCATCCCTTCCTTTTCTTCTGTGTTTGTTTCTGTGGTCTTCATAATTTGCCCTCAAGAATGTTTTTGTTGAAGAAAAGCAAAATATTAATACGAACACTAGCAAGTAAAACCCTTTCTGTGTTCAAAGTCATATCTATTGTTTGTGGCTTTAGAATATCTAAAATTACAAATATATGATATAAATAGCCTTGAGAAAAGGACTTTATTGTTTATGTTTGTAATATATCATAATATAATGAAAAATATATGTTCAAGATCTTCGCATAATATTGCCTAAGTTGTTTTCACAAAACCTAGAAGGCATCAGAAAAGCGCTTTTCTCATTGCAGAAAGAGAGTAGATACATTCTAAAAGTTTGTTGATGAATATTTTCTTATAACATAATATATACTTGCTTCATAAGGTAACACTTGGAGGAGCAGTAAAGAATACAGGTTTGACATGAACCCCTTTTATCTCAACAGGGAGTGATCCTGTCTCCATAATAACTGGTTTATCAAAGTCTTCTAGCTGTTGCAACCATTGGATTGTCTTTCTGTCTTCTGGTTTTGTTATCCCTACACAACGTTTACCAGAGGAAAGCAACTCACCAATAATAACTCCTCGTGTTGGAATATTTTCATCTGTTTTTCTGTTGAGAGAATATTGTACAGTCCAACCTAATATTCTTGCTTCACCAAAAGGTTCAAGTTCAAACTGTTCAGTACTCAAAGCAGCATCTACAGCATATTCTGAAGGTTTTCTTCTATTATAAGGTTGTTTTGGTACTTTTGTTGAATATATTCCAACACTATGTTTTGTTAAGAAACCTCCATTAGCTGCCAATAAACCATATTGGTCTCGATATTTATCTTGTCTAAGTCTATCTATTAAGGCACATAACCCATGAGTTGAATAATTACTTCCTGGTCCACCATGATACGGTAAACCCCCTGTTTGAGTAAACTTTAGAGCTGGAATATCTTTATAAGATAACCCAAGTGATTCAAGACCTTTTTCTACAGCTATTGGGAAACAAGAATATATATCACATAGGGATACTTCTTCTTTTGATATATCTGCATTTCGTAAAGCTTCTTTATAGCAAGTTTTCATATTTGGTACACCAGATAGTTTTTTTCTTAAGCTAGGGATATGATGTTCAGTTGAATCAGCAGAGCCATGTAAAAAAACTATTCTATTCACTGGAATATTCCTTCTTAAAGCCTCTCCATAAGACATTAAACAAATAAAGGCTGCTTGGTTAACCTCATCTCTTGCAACAACGTTCTTGGTATATGGAAAACTTAATAACCTGTTTTCTTTTGATATTGCAGATAACTCAATACTTCTGTAATATATTGGATACCAAGAATGTTCAGGTATTTTGGAAGCCAGCTTTGAAAATAGACTAAATACTGAACAATAGAGCTCTTTCTTTTTTTCAATAAATTGTTTTAAGTTGAGTTCAGTTTGCTCTCTATATTTTGTTAAGATTTCAGCGTTCTCTAGTATAGCGTATATGTTAATAGTATCAAACAACCCAGTTATACCACATAGTAAAGATATTTTATAACCTTTTTTTGATTTATCAAATAAAGTTTTATTTACTTTGTTTGCTTGTGGTATATGTGACTCATTTTTTTCCCAACTCTTTAGCTCTTTTAAACGTCCTTTTCTGACAAGTTTATCAAATGAACTATTATTTTCACAACCACCAATAAATATAGGTCCCTGTTCAATATTATTACAAGATATTTTCTCTGAAAAGAAATTAATAAGATATTGAGGACTGTTTCCACCAATAGCACTTTCCAAACAGTTTTCTGAGCTAATTCTAGCCCCAACTTCTTTTGAAAGACTGAAAGGGAAATTTTTGTAAGGCTTTTTATTTAAGAATTTCTTCCAACGGAGTTCCAAAAACATTTCTGTTGTTGCAATTGCTACTGCTTCACTCAACAGTCGACTGCTATTTTTAGTATCAAGTCCGGTATCAAGACAACATCTACCTAGAGCCTCTACTGAAAGAGTAATTGGTGTCTTTGAAGTTGTTTTATCAGTTATTCTACCACAACCAACTATCACTGGTATTTTGTTTTTATCCAATTCCATTATAGAAACTCTATTTCAACTTCTTTTTCAATCAAAGTATGATTTTATATTCCTACTAATCAATATATAAGAGTTAAATACAAAGATCGGAAATATAATTACTAGAGGAGTCATGATAATCCTAAATTGGTATACTTTTTGAAAACTTATTCTTAAAATGAAGTATTTTTCATTTATAAAGACATTAGACTTGGCATGAATTAAAATATTATGCTGGCCCTGTTGGCATTACTTCTTGTGATCCTTGCGGTTTTAGCGTTAAAGTACCTGTTAACCTTATATTTTTAATTTGATTGATATTACTAGCAGAATCTTAGAAACTGACTAGGTAAATGCAATATCATACACTCTGATCATGATTACTCAAAACATAATTTAAAAACAAAAAAGATCACAGTGTGCAAATTATGTAATTTAACTATAAGGAGTTTCATGTGCATGAGCAACACATGGGAAAACATTCAAAGGTTCCTGAAAGTGTTGTAAGAAGTTTCTTGGGACACCTAGAACCACTTTTTACGTAGTTTATTAATTTTCCACTGTTCATTATCATTCTGCTCGTTATCTGCAGCATCTCAGATAATGGCTAGTTAAATTATCCGTGTATTAGTTTGGGGATTCAAAGGACTCGGATACATTTATTGACTGTTTAGCAGGTGAGTCAGTTCCTTGAATGGATTTTTCCTATCTTCGGCTTTTCAGTTAGCAGCTTGAAAAAAACGTTCACTTCCTTTGAGTTATCCATTCAGCGTTCTATAGCTCAATGGTAAAAGTTGAATATATGAGCCGTATATTCGCGTTCAAACTGGTCAATATTTGAAGTTGCTAGCTCGTTTGAAGGGTGTACTGTGCTTGGTCCGTGGATTTTAGAGGTCTTAGAGCTTAAAGATTTCGTGTAAACTTTTATACCTGGATGATTCTACTTTCTAAACATAGTTTTCCAAGGAATTGCCTCATTTTGTTAGAATTTCCCGGTAGTGAACGTGATTATGCTCTAGCGTGTCAAAGCAAGTGCGAACTGTGTGAGGATTGTGGATCGGTCCTGACAGGTTTTTTCTTGAAATACTTGGAGCGTATGTACTTCAGTTATTATTTTTGGTAAGAATAACATCTTGTGGGTCTTGGACTGGTAGGCTTCTCTTTCTAGTTCCGCGTCTGTGTGAGTTCTTTTGGTTTTTGGTTTTGGTTTATTTGTGCAGTTTAATTAGTAGTATAAATAGTTAGTTTAGTTATAGTTAAGGTACCCATAGTCTTTAGGGGCTTTTCCTAGGAAGATTATATCGTTATGTCGTGCCACATACTTGGGCAATTAAGAGTCAATCTAATTAAGAAAAAACCAATAGAACAGATAAAACAATCATTGTATTTGAGAGGTCAAATACTTAGCTACGATTGGCTACATCTGTATTTAGATAATAGAGCTTAAGGAAAGCGTCAAGTAAGTTCGTTCTACAAGTGTAGAATATCTTAAGCAACACAGTTAGAAAGAAAGTAGCGAATCTGAAGTAGTTGTGACCCTTTTGTGAGTCACTTTTTCGATTTAGATTTGTGTGCTTCGGTTAATCACTCGTAGACTGACAAATTGTTATAACAATAGTTAGAAGACACCTATTGAACAGAATGGTTGCTAAGAAAGGGGGATCCGACAGGGTCACACGATCAGCGAATAAACCAAACCCGATCAGTGACGAGGATTTGATGGAGATCATGAAGTCATCAAATCCCAAGGAACCATCGTTTTCGGTGGACTCGGCTGAGGGGGAGAACGAGTTTAAACCTTCAGTCGATAAGCTTACAAAGACAGCAACATTTAGTCTAGGGGGACCTCAGAGTGGAGGGGAACCGAAAAAGAAAACTAGCAAAGCAGGAAATGTCGGACCAAATACCAAATCTGCTAAGAAAAAGAAAAAGGCAACTTCGAAGACTGCGAAGTCGGTTGTCAAGAGGTCTAAGCTTGTGAAGGCAACGACCAATGAAGGAGTGGCCGATTAAGTTGAGATCCTTGGGACCTCAACTATGGATATCGGCACCTCATCACCCGGAAGAAAGACTTCGGAAGCCGATGACGGTGGAAGAGGAATTTTGGATACCTTGGTTGCTACAGCTACGCAAACCTCGAGAGCGGAAACAAGCAGTCAATCACGTGGGAGTAATGATGAGGCCAGTCATGGTACAATTGACCGTGATATCGAAGAACACTCCAAAAAGGTAACCCTAGGTTATGAGCAAGATCTCGATGAGCTCTCTGATGATGATCGCAAGATTTTGGCGTATCGTAAGCTGAGATTTCGCCAGGGTCTACCTATTAGAAAGCAAATTAATTGTGATGAGTCTCTGGACTACGCGCCAGGGATGGAAGTAGGAAGTCAATCGGCAGTTGGTTCTGTGAGGAACGCTGCTTCCCTCGATGAGTTGTATAAAACTATAACTCGAGGTTTACACGATCCTACCAGCGGGAATGCGGCTGGTTCTCTAGCTGAGAAAAAGGTTCTAGAAAGGGGATTGAGGAAGTATGACGCTCTAAATCCTCAAGAAAAAAGAAAACTGTTCGCCTCTATGAGGCTACAGTACGAAAGGCCTAGATTTGCCTAGAACAAAACTCTGTCGGCTCTGAGGAGCAAACAATTAAGAGAAAGGCAGGATGACCTCCCTAGATTGAGTCTGCCCGAAAGAGTAGATGGGGATGTTCTAGATGTGCATGCAAAAGGTGAGGCTGCAAAGGTAAATATCGATATGTTTGATGCCATTAAACCTCAGGATCCTAATACGGAAAAGCTAAAAAGATTTTTGACCAAAAATTATGTTAACTCGCAGACGGTATCTTCCTACTTGCCGGAGTTGTCTGGTCAAATTGGAGACATCAGGAAAGAATTACACCAGGAAGTCGAACACAGAAGGTTCCGTAATCGTGAGATTCACGGAATGTTGGGTGACAAACGTACCTATGTTGAAACGCTTAGAGCCGGGGTTAGTTCTTTGCGTGATTTAGTTAATATGATGTCACAAACTAGGTCCACTCATGCAGCTCATGGTGTGGGAGCAAGGCATTTGATGCCAAAAATTGATATCTTGGAATCTCTCGATATGCAGAAGCTTGGTCAATGGCTTAATCTTGTTGGGGAACAGATGATTTTGGAGCCATCATTCCAGCCTCGATGCTTCATCCACGAGAAGCTTCTGGAGTGATTCTGTAGAAATGATAACGAAAGAGATACGGTATTCTACTCTCTTAAGGAATACTACGACAAGGGCAAGGCTGGAAACCGCCAGGATCCTATGCGACTTCTTAAGGAAGCTAAGTGCCCTAGTTCTGGGGACAGCAGGGAGAGGTTTCAGACTTAATGATGAATGTCAACTCAAAGATCGATGCTGGTTATACTGGCCGTATTGGTGAGGAGGCGTTGATCGAGCTCTTGTACAAGATAACTAGAAAGGTTCCGAGTAGTTTTGGATTGTCTAGGGAGGCAATCCGAACTAAGCTGCGAAAAACTGAGAATCCCTTGCAGTCAGTGGATGCCCTAGAGGACCTCTTGGAGGCTCAATGCCAGCTTGCGTTGGACAGAGGTGTGGACGCATTAACGGGGCAAATCTCGGAAACAGGAACAAAGCCGAAGGAGAGAAAGATGAAAACGCCTTCTGTGAATAAGGTTAAGTCTTCTTTGCTTAACCATGTTGCCGGGTTTTTCGCCTTATCCACAGGCGTCAGGACCCATGCCGGTTAACATAACGGGACCTAGTGTGAAGGTCGTTAGTAAGGAGAAAGCCTTTCATGATGTCTGGTACTCGGAAATTCCTTGGTCTACTCGTAGGTTCTGTGCGTATTGCAAGAATCATGGGCACGGTATGCACGACTGCGTTATGTTTGCTGCCGTGGTGATCAAGAAGGATGATGAGAAGAGACTTAAGGCTGTGGAAGGGGACGTTTTAAAGACTCCCCAGGTGCAGGATTTCATCAATAGGATGTTTGGCCACCAGGCGAGTGATCCTGAAGGCAGAACTAACTACAAAACGAATCGTGGGAATACGTGTCTCAAGTATTCTGCCATAGTTAAGGCAAGGATGATGAATGCGGGGAAGGTCTCACCTAATGAGTCGGACCCGCGTCCGGGGTTCAGAGATAGTAAGGCTCTAGCTCTGGTAGCTCCACCCGGACAAACGGTGTTGAACGTTATGAAGGCTATGGTGCCTAAGGATTATGATCTTATGATCGAGGGTTTTGATGAGTACCCAACCATTGATGTGCATGTTGGAGAAGTATCCCAATTTCGCGATTTTGAAGAGGGATACGAAATTTGCACAACATCAGGGAACGTGATCAGTGATGCTAGATTTGACAGCGGAACTGAAGTCACAGTCGGTGGTTGGTGGAAGCACAAGGATTTGTTTGATAGCTATTCGAGTGCTAGTGGGAAGGTTCACGTAGCTAATGATGCTCCAGTTAATATCCTTGCAGTAGGACATATGGGCTGCTTGTGAAGGTGAACGGAGTAGAAAGTAAATCTTGTCCTAGGGCAAAGGTCCTATTGGTGCAATCTCAGAATTGGCCAAGCTTTCTAATTGGAAGGTCAGAACTAAGGAGAATGAGGTTGCATCTCGCTCAAAACTTAGGTCTCGGGCAGGGAATCGGCAGCCAGGTTTACCACCTGGTGGGCCAACTACAAAGTAAGATCTCAACTCCCATTGTTTATAAATATGTCAATAGTGCTTTATGGTTAGAGAGTAGATTGGAGATCTGTAATTGGCCCAATGTAGTATTTGTTTGTGCACAACCTTTAATATTTAAAGTATTAATAAGTTACTTAGTATCTAAAGTGTACAAACTACTAGAAACGGTAAGGGTGCTACATTGGGAATCGGACGGGAATTTAAAGTTGGTTATAAGGTATCTTGTTGTAGGAAAAGGGGTTAGAGCGTCTCAGGTCAAGAGGCAAGGGCACAAGAATGTGCAATTGGTACCCCATGGTACGGTCGATGAGGTGACGCGGTTGATACTGGTGGCTAAATCACTGCAGGATGGCGCCATTTCAGTTTACCCTCAAATCTCAATCGGCAACGTACCAAGAACCTCAGTAGATCAAGATGGATATTTCGAGGTTCGTATCATTGAGTCAAGGTTAGCACCTAGTGTTAATCTTAGTAAGAACCCATTCAACGAGGACGCTTGGGGATACTCTACCGCGGCTGTGTACTCCGCATAGGGTGGGGTCTTAGATGACGGACGGGGGAATAAACCCAAGTCATTCAACGTTTACTCATTGGCTAAACAGATACCACCGATACGGATTTATAGCTCAGTAGGAAATCTCGAGTTAGTTGAGCGAATAAATTCAAGAAACTATGAAGGCATCGACTTCGGAGAAATAATTAAGTTGTGTCGACATGTCGAAGACATTGCATATGATAATCTGGGCGATAATCCTCTTTCAGAAGTGGAGGAAGGGCTCAACCTTGAGAATGAGGAACCCTTGATAAGAAGGGCTATTCATGAAATGATAGTCCGCTCGGAGGCCTCAGAAGAGATGAGGAGCTCTCTAAAAAGTTATGCTTGAGTTATTGGGATGTCTTTGCTGCGGAGCATACTCAAACAAATATTAGTGACTTAAGGCCAATACCCGTGTACCCGCTGGAAATTTTCAATTTTTCGTACCCAAGGGTGCGACCAATGTCGGCTGAGAAGTCGAATTTTATTAGAGATAAGCTATTAAGTATGGCTGAGCGAGGGTTGGTTACCAAGGTTAAATCTACTGAGTTTGAATCAGTAGTGTTCGCGGTACAAAAAAAGGGCAATAAATTACGAATGGTTGTCAATCTTGTTGATATTAACAATATACTTAGAAGGGATGTTAATCAACTTCCGCATCTAGAAACTTGCTTTGATGATCTTTCAGGTAGCAAGTATTATGGCAGTCTTAATGTGGTTTCGGGTTTTGATCAGTTAGGGATAATTGAAGAAGCAAAGAAATATTTTAATATTGTATCGGAGCATGGAACTTTCCAGCTCCAGTTTGCCCCGATGGGATATCACAGTACCCCAGAATTCTTCCATCAAAGGATGGTTGATAAAGTGGCGAGGTAAAGATTGGTCAATCATCCAAGAAATGGGATTATTCAATGGATCGATGATAGCTTGCTTTATGTGGATGACTTTGGAGGATATCTGAAGTTATTGGAAACTTTTTTAATGAACCTAAGGAATGCTAGGGTGCGGATAAGCCCTCTAAGTCAATTATATTTTACAAGGAAATAATCTATTGCGGCTGAAAGGTGGTGAATGGAAAGTGGAATTTTAAGAAGGAATAGTATTCACGGATTTTGGACGTACCAAGACTGGAATATATATACATCAGTTGGCGTCTATGATGCACCTATCCCAATGGTTGCCTTTGGCTTTACCAGAGCTAGCGGAACTACGGAGTGTAATCATGAAGTTTTACCTGAAATGAGAGGGAGAAGACGGGTTTAAAAAGGAAAAATGAGAGGATTTCATGAACAGCTGAGTTAACAGCTGCCTTTAGGAGATTTCTTAAGACGATTAGTATTACCGCTAAGCAGAAATTGAGTCTGTATGATAGAACCCAGGATCTTTTGTTGGTAATAGATGCTTCTGACATGTTCTTCAGTTTGATTCTGATGCAAGCCGACTCATCAGAAAGGGATAAAAAATTGTTAGAGAAAAGGGTGGTTCCTATGATGTTCTTTTCTGGGAAGTTCCAGGACTCGCAGGTTAGATGGTGCATCGTGCACAAGGAATTATACCCAATAGTGAAAACTTTCAGCAGGTTATCATACCTGCTTCCGTTTCATCTTACACCGATTCAGATGTATACGGATTGCTTGAACCTTAGGGCCATTATAAAAGGGGGGATCCGAGATCAACCATGGCCATTTGAATAGATTGCAGAGATGGGTCTTAACCCTGCAGCAGGCAGATGTGGAGTTAAATAATGTCAAAGGAGAAGACAACGTTTTTGCATACATGCTTTCTGGATGGGGGATAACGCCGGAAAGAGAGAATCACAGGGTTGAAGCAATATGGATTATGAGGGCGGCGATGCGTCGTGAGAGGTCTGAGTCAGATGTCTTTCTGGGACCACAGGTTTCCTTGACTTCAAATGAGAAGAAATACTTTCGGAGGATGTTTAAACACCCTCGTGAGGTAAGAAAGAATTCTGTTAGGATATGGAATCCTCTACGGAGTAAGTACTCGGAAAGCAGTTCTTCGAGGGAAGGATTATATGACCCCTGGAACTTGGAAGATGGAATTAGCCATGGATTGCGACCCGATGGTGGGTTGGAGATAAAGGTCGAGAAACCTAGTCTAGAGGATGATTACATTAAGTTGGCTATGGTATATACCGAATCAGCAGTATCCTTGAAAGAAATTAGCAGTTGGGTTTCGGCTCAACGCATGAAGTCAGAGGCTACTGTATATGAAGAGGTTAATATGGAGGTACCAAGGGTTGGTATTGACATCATTGTCTCGGAGTTGCCTCTGTCTCCTAATAAACAGAGAGAAAAATTGACATTTGAGAGGATGCAAGCCCTGGATAAGGAGCAAATCTCGAGCTTTAATCCTTACTACGAAGGATCGTGGGAAAGGGTTTCTGAGAAGGAACTGTTAAATGCTCAGAAACAGGAGTCTCTGGGCGATGGGCTATAATTTCGGAGGAAGAGGGGAGAATAATTATTCCACAATCTTTTTTTGAATGTCAATTGGTGCACACTCACTTGGCTAATAGGAAGGGGTCTAGGATCCAGGATGTAGCAGAAGTACGGTGTTTCAAATGGAAGGTGCCACCTAGTTATGTTGAAAAGGTTTCGGCGGAGACGGTGATGATTGGTCTAAGGGCCAATTGCATACATTGTAATAGAGCCGCAAAATTAATAAAGTTGAATCTGATAATAGTTACGGAAGCTAGAAGGCCTAAGGAGGTTCTTGTATCTGACTTTCTATTTGTTAATACTAAGGATTATATCTTAGTAATTACCGATGTTTTTTCTTGATTCTGCTTTCTTTATCATGCACCTAAGGCTGATGCTGGAATAGTTGTTAGAACTCTAGGTAAGTTTCATACTTATTGGAGGTTAGAATCAGAGTTCACTCTAGTTACCGATAGAGGCTCTCATTTTGTCAATAGTTTGTCAGAATTGTTACAGAAGGAGGTCCGATTTACGCATAATTATGCAGTAAGTTATGCTAGTTGGACTAATGGTGAAGTGAAGATAGTTCATCGGAAGGCTTTGACCTTCTTGTGAAGCCTAATCTCAGAGTTGAGATTACAGTGCGATCAATGGCCGGATGTAATTGAGTCAGTGATGACTGCAGTTAATGAAATTTCATTGCCTAGTAGGAAATTTCCTGGCATGAAGGAAACTCCTAGTGCTAACGTTTTGTTCTTTAACATGGACCCATCTAAGGAATACATTGAGACGAAAGCTTTTCCCAAAGTCATTTTTCAGAAAATAGGGGGAAGAGAAGGTGTGATAAATGTTGATAAGGACATTTTATATCGTTTTTCAAAGGAGTTTTGTCGTGAGTTAGAAGAAATGAATAATCAAGTGGCTGATTATGTATCGCTCATGAAGAAGAAAAGAAATGATTATTGGAATAAACGCCAAAAATGAGTTGATAAGGCATGTATCCAGTATGTGCCTGGCGATTGGTGTTTATTAAGTTCATAGAATACACCTAGAGAGAATAATAAGATTAAGTTAACTTGGTCAGAACCGGTTATTTTTATTGAGCTACATTCATATAACGTGTATAAAGCAAGGTTGTTGAACGGGGAAATCCAAGTGGCTCATGGAAGCCGCTTGTATTTTTATGAACATGATGGCTTTGTGTCTGATGATTCACTCAGAAAGGTTTTCGTTAACAATTGGGAAGAGTTGGAGGTTTAAAATTTTCTTGAAGTTAGATATGCGAAAGGTGAGTACCTTGTTAGAGTCCGATGAAGGGGTTTTGAGCCTATAGATGATACATGGGAGCCGTTGCTTACCATGTATCGAGATGTTAAGGAACTTGTACTTAAGTTTCTATTGGAGAAAAGAGTTCCTCTTAGAGAGAAGCAACTTCAAAGGCAGGCCAGGGAATGGCTTGATCGGAAGTTTGCAGCAGAGGTTGCAGCAGCATGGGTTGGGAGATTCCGACCGAGTTTGTTGCATTACCTAAAGGGAAAATAGGATGCCAGCTTGTGGAAAACCCTCCCTGCTAGGAGATATTTTGTGACAGGCTGGAAAAGGGAGGATTATGAGTTAAGTAGGAGTTTGATTCTCAAATTTGGAATGAGAAGTTTCAATCAGTTTGCAAAGTACATGCCTTGCAAGTCTAAGGCAATGGTTTACTTGTATCTGCAGAGGAAACTTCAAAGGAAGGATTTGGCGTCGCTGAGGGGTCAATTCGTTGATACTAATTCTGGAAAAGAAACCCGTGAGAGGTTTTCTTTGAAGGAATTAGTGTTTAATAGGAGAGTGGATTCGCTGAGTTCGGCGAAGACACTTTTGAAAGAGACTTGTCCGGAAGGAGTTAGTCAAACGTATATGAGCGATTTTGAACGAAAGAAGAAGGAAGTTGTGACGATGGTCAAAAGTTGTGAGGATCGTGTCATTAAACTTTATGCAGCTGGTGTTTCGAGAGCTGGGATGAAATGTAAGTATCTCTTATGCTCACTAGAGCTAAGTAGTAGCAGATACATACATGAAGTCTTTGACAAAGAATACCCCAAGGAGTTGGTTTCAGAAATTGAAAGTATACTTGTTACTCCAGTAGAGTGTGAGTTATCCGGGGGGAAGTCTTGTCACAGAATTTGTGCATGTACAAATTTTTACTCTTAAACATCTTTGTGGCAATTTATGTTTGCTTGGTTTTCAGGGTAGTCCTTTTTGGAGAAGGATTTGCGTCCCGCCTCGGGATAAGCTTTGGTTCACAGCAGACTTATCTAAGTCTACGGTACTGACTGAGTGGCCTGGGGACAAGGTGGATTTATTATTGATGGATCCTCCTTGGGCTATTGAACAGGAGAACCCAATTAGAGGATTGAGGGTTCCTTATGTACCAAAACCTAGTTCTCAGGTTCTAAATTTGATTTTCAAAGCTCTTAAAACTTCCTTTTCTTGCGACTTGGGTAGTGGAGAGAACAATCGCTCTAACATTGGATATTTTATTTGACAGAGGTTATGACTTGGTTCATACCATAGAATAGGCAAAGTTAGCACCAAGTGGAAGAATAAGAGCATCTTTGGGCTATTATTTCCAACACTCGGCGGGGTCTTTGTTAATCTTAGTAAAAATAAAAGAACGAATGTCCCCATCGGTGGTGAAAAAATAGGAAGACCTAGGAAGGAAAGGCCAATATTTGCAGATCGCCTAGTTGAAGGTGTAAGACCTCGAAAAGTATACGAAATTTTTGGAAGAATCTTTGATAATCGACATCTTAAAGTAGAATTATTTGCTAGATGTGCTAATCTGAAATCTGGATGGGTTCAGATTGGTTTAGAGGTCGATCCTTTAGTTTCAGACAAAGCTTTTGGATGTCTTGTTCCTGAGGGATTACGTGACGAAAAGATTAATTATTAGCCTTTTAGAAGAAGAGGAGGGGGATGTCTGTGTTCTTTTTTTGGTTTTGATTTATTTGTGCAGTTTAATTAGTATTACAAATAGCTGGTTTAGTTATAGTTAAGGTGCCCATAGTCTTTGGGGGCTTTTCATAGGGAGATTATATCGTTATGTCGTGCCACATACTTGGGCAATTAAGAGTCAATCTAATTAAGAAAAAACCAATAAAACAGATAAAACAATCGTTGTATTTGAGAGGTCAAATACTTAGCTACGATTGGCTACATCTGTATTTAGATCATAGAGCTTAAGGAAAGCGTCAAGTAAGTTTGTTCTACAAGTGTAGAATATCTTAAGCAACACAGTTAGAAAGAAAGTAGCGAATCTGAAGTAGTTGTGACCCTTTTGTGAGTCACTTTTTCGATGTAAATTTGTATTCCTCAATTAGCCACCCGTAGACTAACAAACGTGCCATACATTTTCGAATATATCGAGGTTAACTATGTATATGTTGCGTTTTGAGTATCTGGTGCTGAATAAGGCTTTGTCATCTAGTCTTCTAGTTCTACGATTAATTTATCACTTATGCCTTTCTATATGTAATGATCATTCTTCTTCCTTGTTTTTACAATTTCTAGGGTTTGTAGATTATCTTATTTAAATGTTACAACAGAATTTCTAAAGGTTTGCAGTGTTCTCTTTATTGAGAGATATTCTAATTTTCCTTGTTGACTCATTTATTGAGGATAAAGCCAGTTTTCACTCTCATACAGATTTAGAGATAACAACTTTGGGGTTTTCAAGTTGTTTCTGAGTTTTATTCCTTGAATCTGTTTGCTCCAATAATATTTTCAAAATTTTAGATGTTAGTACCAACTGAAGACATTATGAAATCTATTGCCAAGTCTCTTATTCCCTGGTGATACATTTTAACACCGAAGTACTTTTAACCTTTACCATTTTCATATATTTTGTTATTATCCACGAGAGTATCCGTTTTCTACTTCACTTGGTTTTTGTATGCTTGTTCAGTGAAGCTTAGGGCCAAAGGTCAAGCTCTATTTCTAATCTTGATGCGGTCTCACCGAAATATCCTATGGCACCTATGAAATATTTAAGTACCAAAATACCTGCTTTGTCTTTACAGTAGATTTTATTAAAGGTGGTGTTGATATATAGAGTTGGTGTTGTTGACGTAAAATCTTAATAAGTGTCTTTCAGAGAAAGCCTCGTCAAGTTTCGCTCTGTTTTAATAGGTGTGACAGACTAAGATATGACCAACTGCTGAATAAGGGTTTTATTTCTATACCTTGTTTCCAAAGAAATACAATATTATCAATAGAAGGAAAATATTTGCAATAGGTTAAAGTAAACTGAGGTCCTGTTTCATAAAATAGTTTCGTTCTCTTCACTATTGAGTTCTGGGATAACAAAAGGAGAGAATGGGACTAGAGTATATCCATGAAGTAAACCTCTGCACAGATCTAATAGCCAGTTCTTAGTACCATCATCATCTTGGTTCTTTGCCGTCTAGTACATTTTATGCGTTATTTTTTATAGCCTTATTGAGCTTATTGTGTTCTATCAAACATGTTCCACTGTATCTGTGTATTGTGTTGCTAAAAACCTCTGAAAATATAGAAAATAGGGTTTCGCCTTTATTCCGTGCTTTATACATTATTTATTCATTTTAATTTGTAGCCATAGTTATCGAAAACTTAGATTTTAATATGAAAACTTTACTTTGTACTCTGGTCTATTTTTGGATACATAATTTTACTCCTCGTTATTACTTTTGGTTAATATCTTCAATACTTTGTTAGCCATGGTTACCCCTTTAGAAAATTGGATTGTCTTTGGAGCACTATTGCTTGCTAATATCAGATATACTTCCACATGAACATGGATTCTGAACCTTAAATTTAAATAAACAATTTCTGTATAGTTGTTGAAATTCTTTTTAAGTATATTCTGTATCTTGCGAAAAGTTTTGTCATTTGACTCCTAAGCAATACAGACCAGTTACCTTATTATTTTCATAGATTTTTGTTGGCTTAAGGAATACTATTCACTTACCAAGGATTTCAGTTGGTTGTCTTTTATACTTTCTGTTAAAGATGGGTCTAAAGTAAAGTGTTTTTCCTTGTTTGAAGAATTATCGTTTGGTACTGTGTTTTTAGGGGAGATTCAGATACTCAGAAAGTTCTTTATATTTTTATTTAACATCAGCATTGGTTCTTAACAAATCTAGCCATGCTCCTCCAAATTTGAATGAGTAGGTCTCATCATACGTATTAACTGACACTAATTTTATTCATCGTTGACATCAAAATAATTTTAGTTTGGTTCCGTAATTCTATCTATGGAGTTATGGTATTAATTCTTTTAAGAGGAGTTGATAATTTCTGTATCTTCTCGATGTTTCTAGATTATCGCTAACCAAATTTTTTTATTTAATTGGGTTTTTCTGTACGCTAATGAATTTTCTTTGCATCTGACAGCTAATTCACTGATAATATATGTTTATTGAGGATTGACCTAATAATTTTGTTTTGGTACATGTTCGGTAATACTTCTTATTTTCTTAGCAATGTTCTTTTCTTCAAGATTGTATTTTCAAGGTACTTCTATAGGGCTATAGTGACACTTTGTGAAACCCAATTGAGCCTTTTCTTTGTGGTAACATACTCTCATCAAGGTTTGTATAGGAATTCAGAGGAACGCGCGGTTGTGCTTAGTATTTACATGGGGGTATCTCAATATCATTCCTTATTTTGAAATTCTCTAATCCGTAGGGATATGCTACAAGAATTAATATTATATCTCTGAAATTCCAACTGATGAGCTAAGGTTATATATAGCGTTTTGTCTCTTACCTCTCTCCCCGGTACCATTCTTGTTTCAATAATAATTAAGCTAAATGATTAAATAAAGTTACAAAATATCTTTTTATTTTAGAAAGTTTGGTGCGTTCATTAATTATTTTGGTGCATCAGTGTAACAGTTCCCAATTTCAAACTTACTTTTTACCGCTGAGTTTAACTCTTCTGAGACCCTGTTACTCCTAGTATTGGTCAATGCGCCTAATAAAGTGGGTTTCTTTTGCAAAAAATATATGCATTCATATATACTTATAGATAGCTTCTTTCTGTTTGATAAACTGGTGCTTGTTTATTTCTTAAATCGTCAAGATCCTTTGAATTAAAGAAAGTGAGAATATTTAAGTTGTTTTGTGGTAATAAGATCACCTGTACTGGCATATAATAAGCTTCGACGCTGTCTAGCCTGGTTATCGTTTTGTGGAAATTTGTTAGAAGGCGATTGAATGTTTCTAACTTAAAATTTTATAGGTCCTCACACCTTTGTATCGTTATTAAGTCATAAATCTAGTTCTTGTGAACCGAACTTAGAGTAAGGCTCTTTCTTACGGTATTGGCTGTTGCTGGTACAATAAAATTGGCTACCAGGTTAGAGATAGGGAAGGGGTGTTGCAACCATGATTTGTGCATGGTAGTGACTTGTATTAATGTTAGGGGAAAGGTGATATTGGGATTGTAGCCGAGGTGACATTCTCGGCATATGTAACGCTATCATACCAGTAACAGAACTCAAGTTATTGAAAAAATAGTTATTATTTATGTGTATCTAGCGCTAGTATTTCATCAAATCTTAAAATTAAAAAAGTTCCATCTTTAGTACATTTATTTGCACTCTTTCTCGAAGCCTGGAGCTTAGTTTTCTTAACAGGAGAATGCTTATTTCTATAACCGTTTTCTTTAATTTCCTACCTGTTTAAGAATATTATTTAGAAAAAGACGTTACTCTTATGTATTGTAGATTATATGAGGCATACATTGTTGTAAAATCTTTTTGGAGTCTTTAAATCTAAATAATAAAAGCCTAAAATTAGAGTAAGCTTGTAAGAAATAAAATATTCGAAAACTTTTAGGGTATATATGGGAAAAGAGAAGATATATGTTGGGACCATTCAGCTGAGGTTTAAACTGTGAAGCCTACGAAAGTTATCCCTAGTAAGCTTTGTATCTTAATTTTTGAAAAATATTTTATATTGAATTTTGTTTGTGGTAGGTCGATACCTTTTGTTTCAAGAATCTTAACTTGAAACTGATCAACATTAAAGAATCGACCAAATTATGTCTTCCATGATGAAGATTGCGGTAATTAATATTCAGAAGCTTCCTTTTTTTCAGTTCGAACTTTTTCCATTTTCAAAATATTTGTGAATAGTTCTTCAAGCAAAAGCGAAAACTAAAATAAACTTAAGGGTTTTTCAGCTATTCTCTAGCTGATGAGTACTAAGGATTTACAGATGGGCCTATATTCCCTGAATGGACAATTCAAATCACCTCTTTAGTTTTGATTATACTAGATTATTATAGCTCTAAAGCTCTACAAACTTAAAGCTTGTTTTCCACGTACCTTCTTGTCTGCCAATCTATTTATGATTACGTATTAGCTAAGTAGCTGAACTTAGTTTAACTTGCTACGAGAAGCTTTTCGGTTTTACATTCTTCATGGATAATGTAACTTTAACTTACTCATTTACATAGGAATGAAACGACTTGTTTGAATCGCTAGAAAACTGAGTATCACTTCTGATCGTAATGTTTCAAATTCCTCTATACAGCAGTTGTATTGTGTACTTATTACTTTCTATAATCTCCCATAATAGCAATAGACAACCTAGCTATTTGACAAACTATCTATGGTTTATATTTTAAATAACTCACATTCCCCAGGGTACTCGAGTTTATTCTTTTACAAACTAAGAGTTTAAGCTAAATATGCCTTGTTCGATAACTGGCAATATACTGGAAAATGACAGCTCCTAATTTTACGTTACTCAAATTTGTTTTATTTAATCTCTGAATTTCTTGGTTTCATCTTGTTCCCTTTCACATCTTTACTTTTAACTGGAGTTTATTTGGGTATAAATAAGTTTCAAACTTCCCAAAATTTTGTCTAAGAATGAATAATTAAGGTTACTATGTAAACAAATGATGATTTAACGTTGTCAGTAGAACTCCGAATTTTCGGTTATGGGTCGCTCTTTTAACGTTAGGTTTCGATATTATGTTAGCAAGAGCAATACTAATTTAGAGAAAAGAGCAACATGGAATAAGATGAACGAACATAGCAATAAGAAAGATTTGTTCAAAGATGTTTACATATTGGGATTTGATTAAAATATTTTTACTACTGTTAGTACTCTTCCAATAAGGAACGTTTTGTGAACAAACAAATGATTATTCCCCAGAATCTGCTTAAATAGCTCCTATTACGTGTAAATCACCCAAAAATAAAAAAAAACACTCGTGCTGACTCGATATCCATACAGAACTTATTAAAACGACAAGTTGTAAATTTAATTTATTAATAAACATTATTAGATGTATATTGATATATTGCCACCAACGTATTTACTTTCTCCTTTTATTAATATATAGCCTGCAGAATAAATTAGATAAGACCATAAATATACTTTCCTTAATAAAAGAAGACGCAACTTTTTATGGGCTACTCTTTCTATTCACAGCATTGGTGCAAATTTATTTTGAGAATAAGTTTTTGTTTACTTACGGTGGCCTCTTAGAAGGCTTAGAAAAAAAGGACCCAGAAATGTTTCAACATGCCTTATTTAATACTGTTGCTCTCACACTTCTCCAACCTTTGGTTCACACAGTGCTGAAACTCGTTGTACTCAATATTAAAACATTATTATCTTCTAAGCTTAGTAACTCTTTGCTTGAAAACTATTTTCTTGAAAGAATCTATTATGAAACAAAATTTCTCACAGAAGATACAGCAACAGATGAAGTACTTAAACTAAAACAGAACACAATACAAAAGGCCTTAAAAAAGGATGTCGATACTTTCATGGACTCTCTCACTTCATTATTTTCTCGTGTCATCAGCCCAATAGTTAAGCTATGTACAGTTTCTGTAATATTGTTGGAGCTTATGCAACTGAAGTTTGTAATTTTGATTGGTCTAGTTACCCTTTTTTTCTCTTTTACAGAAACCAAATTAAATGTCAAGTATATGACAAGAATGAATAAAATATATCAAACTGAATCTTCGATTAGTAATAAAATTCAAAATCTGGCAAATTTTGCTGAAGAAATTGCGTTCTGGAGATCAGAAAAGGTAGAATTAGATAGGTTGTCAACAGCTTTTAATGAGTTATATGAAGAGTTACGGTCAGTTAGCACTTTAAGCTTAGGATACAACTTTATTTATCGTCTAGAAGGAGATTTTTATTCAATCGCAGTTTATCTTATCTTTTATGACAAATTATTTTTCGGAACTATGAGTCTAGCTCAAATTCAGGAAGTAAACTTTGCCTTGAGAGAAATTATGTACGCCGCTTGGACAGTGAGGTCTTCTTCTGCCAAAACATACATTAGCTTGTCTCAGGCAATTGACTCACTCCACTTTTTAGCTAAAGCCCGAACCAAAAAAAGTATTTTAGAACAAAATAAACCAAGATATATGGAAAATATCGCGGTTGATACTGATATCTCACAGAGTTTAATAGTTGTTGAACAGCTATCTCTTTTTAGGTATAATCTAAAAGGTACTTTGTTGAATAATCTGAACTTTCGTATTAACAAGGGTGATAAAGTCTATGTACAAGGGAGTAACGGTCGGGGAAAAACTTCTTTATTCAGGGCTCTGGCTGGTTTATTACCAGAGCAATTTATATCAATGGAAAGTAAAATACATACTATTGGAGTTTCATGGGAAAATGGTGTTATGTTCATGCCACAAAACGCTTTTCTTGCCCCCCAGACATCTTTGAGGGAACAGGTATTATATCCTCAAAAAGAAAATAACATGACTGATCAAGAAATTTTGAGCATAGTTAACAAAGTAGGCTTAGGTACACTAGTGACTGGAGAAGAACTTGGACCAAATACTGTAGATAAGCTCAATGAGGTTAGAGATGATTGGTCAGGATTATCTGGTGGACAAAAACAAATGGTTTGTTTTGCTCGTGCACTAATTGCAAAACCAAAACTACTCTTCATGGATGAAGTATCGTCTGGACTGACAGAGCAATATGAACATAAACTTTATAGTATGTTATCAGAACAACAAGAATTGACTTATGTGAGTATTGGTCATAGGAAGTCTTTGTTAAAGTTTCATAATAAGGTGCTCAAAATTGCTGCTGATGGTACAGCTTGCCTTGAAGCACTAGACCTGTTGCCTGATAGGGAACTCTAACAAATATTGTAGCAAAGTTGTAAAGACTCAGGATTGCTGCTAGTATAATAATAGCATATATAGATTATAGGATATAGTGGAGTGTTGGTTGTATCGAAATTTTGGAAATAGCTAAAACTTGTAACTATGGTTTGAAGTTCCTTCCGGCAGGTTCTAGCTCCAAGTTAACTGCCACGTATTGAAGTTTCCGTCTTTATAATACCTATAAAGTAATGAGTCTTACCAAACCGTAAAAGTGAAGAAGGAATATCTAGAGTCTAGTGCCATTCTACTCATAAATACCAAATTCTAAGCTTCGTGGGATGTATCTGATTCATAAAGTGCTCTTTCTCGAATATATTCTGTGTATATGGACGGTTTACTTTTTTTTCTTTATCTCAAAGCCTTATGATAGGTACATAAAAATGGGAAAAGTCGTAGATATCTTTCAGAGATAACGTGAATACATATGCTTCGTAACTAGCCAAGAAGTCTCAGTAGTTCTCAGAGCACACTTTACTGGAATAGATAGGATATATTACTGTAGACTAATCTTTGAACTGGCATAAGAAAGATTTATGAACACGAATCCATATTCGCCAGACAACGCTGCCAACAGCATCAGTCAACTGAAACACAGCAAGATATTAGGAATAGATTTCAATACAAATGGGAAATCGAACTCACAAACGGTGATCAACAAAACTCTTCTATAAGGAATCTATCCATCTCTTTTAATTAAAAACTATACTCTGCAAAAGAGAAAATGATGATGTGGTGAAAAATTCATGACGTCTATAATCAAAGAAAAAAACTTAGCAGGGCTCTCAAAACCCAAAGTTTTCTTCAAAATATCATTTCAACTAACCATTAAGACAACACAAGAAAATTTGGAATTAAATATTAATAAAGTGTTTGTTAGCATGTCAAACCTCGCTCAGGGTACTTCACTGAGCAAAAAATTGAGAGTGTCAATTATTGTTAAAGACTAATTGTAAACACAAAGGTGAAGCTGCAATTAGTAACATTATAGATGTATTCAACTCTATCAACTATCAACTACGCCTTATTTAGCGGCCCATGTATTCTTCGAAACACTCCATTATTCAGAATACAGAATTATAACACGAAAAGCATCTCAAACCATTTTCGGCCAAAGTGATATCTCTGGAAGAGATATTCACACCTGGGAACCTATCAGACAGAGTATCCAGTTTCGTAAACACTAACTATTTTCCCAAGGGACTACCGAAATCATTCTACTAGCTACACCAAATCAGAAACTCAAGCACGACATAGTGTGCACAACATGTTAAGAAAAAAATTCCTTCAAAACTGTACCCTAAGCTGTCAAGCAAGATGAAACACAAAGAAAACAACAACGGCTAATAGGCGAAGTTCACCACAAGAAATAACTAAAACACCAAATTGACCAACCCATAGCAATGCCCAAATAATGCAAGAGAGACGAAAATGGATTACTCAGGGCATTACCGCATGTGTTAAATTCCATCATATTGAGAAATGTTTAAGTACTAAGTAAGCTAACATTATCCATATATTTTGCACGAATACAGTCGTAAAACCCATCAACGTACAACATCAATTCAAAATACTAAGCACGAGAACAAAATCGCTTCAAAGTAATAATTTTACTTCTTTCACTTCTTTTCGCTATTGAAGAAACTGTATGAATATATTAAAACTTAGACAATCGTCCAAATTGACCTATATATTTTCACTTATTTGGATTTAACCACGGTCTTGTCACTCTCTGTAAAACAGATTTAAATTACATGTCCTAATGATGTGCTCTTTAAACTCTAACGTCTTTCGCACCTAAATATAAGCTTGGTTGGGATAAACATCTAAATAATTCACAAAAGGCATTATTTAAGCGCCTAACTATTGGAAAATGCCTTCAGAAATTTCTTGCTAGCTCTTTCTATAAGAAATCTAGAGCTCTTTTTCTTGATAGAGGTCACTCATGTCTTTCACCAGTACTTCTCTTTATGAAGGATAGCATGAAAAAAGAATATGCAGAATGTTACTTATTAAAGATACATGGAAATACTCCTAGGTATACTGTAATCAAAATAATTGATAATATTCATGTTAAGTTTTTCAAACTTCAAAGGAGATGAAAGGACGTAGAGATATTCATAACACTCTATTTTACCACTGGAATTAGGGTCGGATTTGATAAGAAATATCAGTAATTATTTGATAAGCATTTTAATTAAGATTATCAATGAAGGAATTTGCATTTTTATTTTTATCAAATGATTCTGAGTTTATTTTGATTATCAAATAATAATCAATAACAAAGTGGACCACCTGACCTTGGAACCAACGGCCCAACAACATATATTTTACTTATGCAGCGCACGAAAATACATATGAAAAGATCATATGACCCGAAAATAACCAGTAATAAAATGTAGCAGGTGATATTCTGGGTTTGTTAATGAAACACCATACCACTGCATAACGGTAAGACCTATATTATGGTATTACCTAGGTATGGATTTGGCGAAAAGGTCTGTTACGGTAAAATAATATTTTACCATTAAGAAACTTTATTTATATGCCCCGTTTTTAGGAGAATTCCGTACGGTGGCAACATGAAATATAGCTTTTCTTGACCGCTTGGCCAAACACCATGTGGTCCAATTTATTATAGATTATCAATGATAATCTATAATCAATCAAAATAATTTTCAAATTATCAGAATCAATCAATAAGAAGAATATGGGGAAATCTCTTATTGATAAATTATCAATAAATCAAATCCCAAACCTAACTGAAATACATAAAGACCTATCAGAATAGGTATGAGGACTAATATCCGAGTACCGGTCTATCTGTTCTTGTAAAATTTTGCTTAAAAGGTAACAGATAGTTCGCAAGTAATATAGCTCGGATTCCTAAAATATAAAATCTTGATAACCACTACCCAAACAATGGTAGAAATAAAAGAAACATTTTTGGTCAAAGACATCAAACTCTAGCAGGAACAATGTGTCAATATAAGATATGAATTTATGAAACTCGACTTAGACATGCATAATTTTCTACAAACCGATTGCGTTTAGTACATTTACAGATTAAACACCACTTCTGATAAGCAGATCCACTCAATTCAAGGCCCTGGAAATGATAGTCACCTGTAAGAAACTTTACAAAGAAGATATGCTTTTTACAATCGCTCCGTAAACTAAAACAGGAAGAGGGATATGAAGAGTCTGTACCATCTATCTGGGGTGTTCCGCTTCATGGGCAACATCGATCTATATGTTTAATAATAAAATATTCTTAATCGGTACAGGCTCAATATTCTGTCGTCATTTAAAATAGAAATAACAAGAATCAGGGTAATACAACTCCGCTATAGCTATAATAATCTCTATAGCAATGTTTAAATATAGTTTTAGACTGCCCAAAACATCTTATAAGAATTGCATCTGAAACGATGAAATTGTATCGCATGATTTATTTCAAATCCACAAGCAGTTTTACTACTATAAAAGAATAACGACTATTATCGTTTATTTTGGGTAAGCATTCCATCGCTGATAAACGGTAATAAACATTACACGGAGCATTAAAAACCTTTGAAAATAGTTTTTGATTACATTCGGACCTTATTATACCCATTTTATGTATTTTAGAAACGTTTTGTAAAAAATTGGCAGTGGAACCCGTTTTGTCGCCTGATTTTGCACAAATGTCATTGTTTTCTGAAAAGAATCACTTTTATGCAAAAACGACACGTGTAAAAGTATCAAAAGGAGTTAAAAACATTAAACTTCAACCAATCATAGTCATTTATGAAAAATATATAAATGAAACAATTTCGTGAAGAATTAGCGATAAGGACCAAATCTGGCCCAGTTTCTTACCGGAAAGTTGAGGTCGGTGAATTCGAGTAATAAATATTACACTGCGCATTAAAAACCTTTGAAAATAGTTTTTGATTACAATTCAGATCTTATTATACCCATTTTATGTATTTTAGAAACGTTTTGTAAAAAATTGGCAGTGGAACCCGTTTTGTCGCCTGATTTTGCACAAATGTCATTGTTTTCCGAAAAGAATCACTTTTATGCAGAAACGGCACGTCTAGAAGTATCAAAAGAAATTAAAAACATTAAACTTCAACCAATCATAGTCATTGATGAAAAATATATAAATGAAACAATTTCGTGAAGAATTAGCGATAAGGACCAAATCTGGCCCAGTTTCTTACCGGAAAGTTGAGGTCGGTGAATTCGAGTAATAAATATTACACTGCGCATTAAAAACCTTTGAAAATAGTTTTTGATTACAATTCAGATCTTATTATACCCATTTTATGTATTTTAGAAACGATTTGTCAAAAAATTGGCAGTGGAACCCGTTTTGTCACCTGATTTTGCACAAATGTCATTGTTTTCTGAAAAGAATCACTTTTATGCAGAAACGACACGTGTAAAAGTATCAAAAGGAATTAAAAACATTAAACTTCAACCAATCATAGTCATTTATGAAAAATACATAAATGAAACAATTTTTGTGAAGAATTAGCGATAAGGACCAAATCTGGCCCAGTTTTTTACCGGAAAGTTGAGGTCGGTGAATTCGAGTAATAAATATTACACTGAGCATTAAAAACCTTTGAAAATAGTTTTTGATTACATTCGGACCTTATTATACACATTTTATGTATTTTAGAAACGATTTGTAAGAAATTGGCAGTGGAACCCGTTTTGTCGCCTGATTTTGCACAAATGTCATTGTTTTCTGAAAAGAATCACTTTTATGCAGAAACGACACGTGTAAAAGTATCAAAAGGAATTAAAAACATTAAACTTCAACCAATCATAGTCATTTATGAAAAATATATAAATGAAACAATTTCGTGAAGAATTAGCGATAAGGACCAAATCTGGCCCAGTTTCTTATCGGAAAGTTGAGGTCGGTGAATTCGAGTAATAAATATTACACTGAGCATTAAAAACCTTTGAAAATAGTTTTTGATTACATTTGGACCTTATTATACCCATTTTATGTATTCTAGAAACGATTTTTTAAAAATTTGCCATGGGACCCCTTTTGTACCCTGGTTTTGCACACATGTCATTGTTTTCTGAAAAGAATCACTTTTATGCAGAAACGGCACGTCTAGAAGTATCAAAAGAAATTAAAAACATTAAACTTCAACCAATCATAGTCATTTATGAAAAATACATAAATGAAACAATTTTTGTGAAGAATTAGCGATAAGGACCAAATCTGGTCCAGTTTCTTACCGGAAAGTTGAGGTCGGTGAATTCGAGTAATAAATATTACACGGAGCATTAAAAACCTTTGAAAATAGTTTTTGATTACAATTCAGATCTTATTATACCCATTTTATGTATTTTAGAAACGTTTTGTAAAAAATTGGCAGTGGAACCCGTTTTGTCGCCTGATTTTGCACAAATGTCATTGTTTTCCGAAAAGAATCACTTTTATGCAGAAACGGCACGTCTAGAAGTATCAAAAGAAATTAAAAACATTAAACTTCAACCAATCATAGTCATTGATGAAAAATATATAAATGAAACAATTTCGTGAAGAATTAGCGATAAGGACCAAATCTGGCCCAGTTTCTTACCGGAAAGTTGAGGTCGGTGAATTCGCGTAATAAATATTACACTGCGCATTAAAAACCTTTGAAAATAGTTTTTGATTACAATTCAGATCTTATTATACCCATTTTATGTATTTTAGAAACGATTTGTCAAAAAATTGGCAGTGGAACCCGTTTTGTCACCTGATTTTGCACAAATGTCATTGTTTTCTGAAAAGAATCACTTTTATGCAGAAACGACACGTGTAAAAGTATCAAAAGGAATTAAAAACATTAAACTTCAACCAATCATAGTCATTTATGAAAAATACATAAATGAAACAATTTTTGTGAAGAATTAGCGATAAGGACCAAATCTGGCCCAGTTTTTTACCGGAAAGTTGAGGTCGGTGAATTCGAGTAATAAATATTACACTGAGCATTAAAAACCTTTGAAAATAGTTTTTGATTACAATTCAGATCTTATTATACCCATTTTATGTATTTTAGAAACGTTTTGTAAAAAATTGGCAGTGGAACCCGTTTTGTCGCCTGATTTTGCACAAATGTCATTGTTTTCCGAAAAGAATCACTTTTATGCAGAAACGGCACGTCTAGAAGTATCAAAAGAAATTAAAAACATTAAACTTCAACCAATCATAGTCATTTATGAAAAATACATAAATGAAACAATTTTTGTGAAGAATTAGCGATAAGGACCAAATCTGGTCCAGTTTCTTACCGGAAAGTTGAGGTCGGTGAATTCGAGTAATAAATATTACACGGAGCATTAAAAACCTTTGAAAATAGTTTTTGATTACATTCGGACCTTATTATACCCATTTTATGTATTTTAGAAACGATTTGTAAGAAATTGGCAGTGGAACCCGTTTTGTCACCTGATTTTGCACAAATGTCATTGTTTTCTGAAAAGAATCACTTTTATGCAGAAACGACACGTGTAAAAGTATCAAAAGGAATTAAAAACATTAAACTTCAACCAATCATAGTCATTTATGAAAAATACATAAATGAAACAATTTTTGTGAAGAATTAGCGATAAGGACCAAATCTGGCCCAGTTTCTTATCGGAAAGTTGAGGTCGGTGAATTCGAGTAATAAATATTACACGGAGCATTAAAAACCTTTGAAAATAGTTTTTGATTACATTCGGACCTTATTATACCCATTTTATGTATTTTAGAAGCGATTTGTAAGAAATTGGCAGTGGAACCCGTTTTGTCACCTGATTTTGCACAAATGTCATTGTTTTCTGAAAAGAATCACTTTTATGCAGAAACGGCACGTCTAGAAGTATCAAAAGAAATTAAAAACATTAAACTTCAACCAATCATAGTCATTTATGAAAAATACATAAATGAAACAATTTTTGTGAAGAATTAGCGATAAGGACCAAATCTGGCCCAGTTTCTTATCGGAAAGTTGAGGTCGGTGAATTCGAGTAATAAATATTACACTGAGCATTAAAAACCTTTGAAAATAGTTTTTGATTACAATTCAGATCTTATTATACCCATTTTATGTATTTTAGAAACGTTTTGTAAAAAATTGGCAGTGGAACCCGTTTTGTCGCCTGATTTTGCACAAATGTCATTGTTTTCTGAAAAGAATCACTTTTATGCAGAAACGACACGTGTAAAAGTATCAAAAGGAATTAAAAACATTAAACTTCAACCAATCATAGTCATTTATGAAAAATACATAAATGAAACAATTTTGTGAAGAATTAGCGATAAGGACCAAATCTGGCCCAGTTTCTTATCGGAAAGTTGAGGTCGGTGAATTCGAGTAATAAATATTACACTGAGCATTAAAAACCTTTGAAAATAGTTTTTGATTACAATTCAGATCTTATTATACCCATTTTATGTATTTTAGAAACGATTTGTCAAAAAATTGGCAGTGGAACCCGTTTTGTCGCCTGATTTTGCACAAATGTCATTGTTTTCCGAAAAGAATCACTTTTATGCAGAAACGGCACGTCTAGAAGTATCAAAAGAAATTAAAAACATTAAACTTCAACCAATCATAGTCATTTATGAAAAATACATAAATGAAACATTTTTGTGAAGAATTAGCGATAAGGACCAAATCTGGTCCAGTTTCTTACCGGAAAGTTGAGGTCGGTGAATTCGAGTAATAAATATTACACGGAGCATTAAAAACCTTTGAAAATAGTTTTTGATTACAATTCAGATCTTATTATACCCATTTTATGTATTTTAGAAACGTTTTGTAAAAAATTGGCAGTGGAACCCGTTTTGTCGCCTGATTTTGCACAAATGTCATTGTTTTCCGAAAAGAATCACTTTTATGCAGAAACGGCACGTCTAGAAGTATCAAAAGAAATTAAAAACATTAAACTTCAACCAATCATAGTCATTTATGAAAAATACATAAATGAAACAATTTTTGTGAAGAATTAGCGATAAGGACCAAATCTGGTCCAGTTTCTTACCGGAAAGTTGAGGTCGGTGAATTCGAGTAATAAATATTACACGGAGCATTAAAAACCTTTGAAAATAGTTTTTGATTACAATTCAGATCTTATTATACCCATTTTATGTATTTTAGAAACGATTTCTCAAAAAATTGGCAGTGGAACCCGTTTTGTCACCTGATTTTGCACAAATGTCATTGTTTTCTGAAAAGAATCACTTTTATGCAGAAACGACACGTGTAAAAGTATCAAAAGGAATTAAAAACATTAAACTTCAACCAATCATAGTCATTTATGAAAAATACATAAATGAAACAATTTTTGTGAAGAATTAGCGATAAGGACCAAATCTGGCCCAGTTTTTTACCGGAAAGTTGAGGTCGGTGAATTCGAGTAATAAATATTACACTGAGCATTAAAAACCTTTGAAAATAGTTTTTGATTACATTCGGACCTTATTATACCCATTTTATGTATTTTAGAAACGTTTTGTAAAAAATTGGCAGTGGAACCCGTTTTGTCGCCTGATTTTGCACAAATGTCATTGTTTTCTGAAAAGAATCACTTTTATGCAGAAACGACACGTGTAAAAGTATCAAAAGGAATTAAAAACATTAAACTTCAACCAATCATAGTCATTTATGAAAAATACATAAATGAAACAATTTTTGTGAAGAATTAGCGATAAGGACCAAATCTGGCCCAGTTTCTTATCGGAAAGTTGAGGTCGGTGAATTCGAGTAATAAATATTACACGGAGCATTAAAAACCTTTGAAAATAGTTTTTGATTACAATTCAGATCTTATTATACCCATTTTATGTATTTTAGAAACGATTTGTCAAAAAATTGGCAGTGGAACCCGTTTTGTCACCTGATTTTGCACAAATGTCATTGTTTTCTGAAAAGAATCACTTTTATGCAGAAACGACACGTGTAAAAGTATCAAAAGGAATTAAAAACATTAAACTTCAACCAATCATAGTCATTTATGAAAAATACATAAATGAAACAATTTTTGTGAAGAATTAGCGATAAGGACCAAATCTGGTCCAGTTTCTTACCGGAAAGTTGAGGTCGGTGAATTCGAGTAATAAATATTACACGGAGCATTAAAAACCTTTGAAAATAGTTTTTGATTACAATTCAGATCTTATTATACCCATTTTATGTATTTTAGAAACGATTTGTAAGAAATTGGCAGTGGAACCCGTTTTGTCACCTGATTTTGCACAAATGTCATTGTTTTCTGAAAAGAATCACTTTTATGCAGAAACGGCACGTCTAGAAGTATCAAAAGAAATTAAAAACATTAAACTTCAACCAATCATAGTCATTTATGAAAAATACATAAATGAAACAATTTTGTGAAGAATTAGCGATAAGGACCAAGTCTGGTCCAGTTTCTTACCGGAAAGTTGAGGTCGGTGAATTCGAGTAATAAATATTACACTGAGCATTAAAAACCTTTGAAAATAGTTTTTGATTACAATTCAGATCTTATTATACCCATTTTATGTATTTTAGAAACGTTTTGTAAAAAATTGGCAGTGGAACCCGTTTTGTCGCCTGATTTTGCACAAATGTCATTGTTTTCTGAAAAGAATCACTTTTATGCAGAAACGGCACGTCTAGAAGTATCAAAAGAAATTAAAAACATTAAACTTCAACCAATCATAGTCATTTATGAAAAATACATAAATGAAACAATTTTGTGAAGAATTAGCGATAAGGACCAAATCTGGCCCAGTTTCTTATCGGAAAGTTGAGGTCGGTGAATTCGAGTAATAAATATTACACTGAGCATTAAAAACCTTTGAAAATAGTTTTTGATTACATTTGGACCTTATTATACCCATTTTATGTATTCTAGAAACGATTTGTAAGAAATTGGCAGTGGAACCCGTTTTGTCACCTGATTTTGCACAAATGTCATTGTTTTCTGAAAAGAATCACTTTTATGCAGAAACGGCACGTGTAGAAGTATCAAAAGAAATTAAAAACATTAAACTTCAACCAATCATAGTCATTTATGAAAAATACATAAATGAAACAATTTTGTGAAGAATTAGCGATAAGGACCAAATCTGGCCCAGTTTCTTATCGGAAAGTTGAGGTCGGTGAATTCGAGTAATAAATATTACACTGAGCATTAAAAACCTTTGAAAATAGTTTTTGATTACAATTCAGATCTTATTATACCCATTTTATGTATTTTAGAAACGTTTTGTAAAAAATTGGCAGTGGAACCCGTTTTGTCGCCTGATTTTGCACAAATGTCATTGTTTTCTGAAAAGAATCACTTTTATGCAGAAACGACACGTGTAAAAGTATCAAAAGGAATTAAAAACACTAAACTTCAACCAATCATAGTCATTTATGAAAAATACATAAATGAAACAATTTTGTGAAGAATTAGCGATAAGGACCAAATCTGGCCCAGTTTCTTATCGGAAAGTTGAGGTCGGTGAATTCGAGTAATAAATATTACACGGAGCATTAAAAACCTTTGAAAATAGTTTTTGATTACAATTCAGATCTTATTATACCCATTTTATGTATTTTAGAAACGTTTTGTAAAAAATTGGCAGTGGAACCCATTTTGTCGCCTGATTTTGCACAAATGTCATTGTTTTCCGAAAAGAATCACTTTTATGCAGAAACGGCACGTCTAGAAGTATCAAAAGAAATTAAAAACACTAAACTTCAACCAATCATAGTCATTTATGAAAAATACATAAATGAAACAATTTTGTGAAGAATTAGCGATAAGGACCAAATCTGGCCCAGTTTTTTACCGGAAAGTTGAGGTCGGTGAATTCGAGTAATAAATATTACACTGAGCATTAAAAACCTTTGAAAATAGTTTTTGATTACATTTGGACCTTATTATACCCATTTTATGTATTTTAGAAACGTTTTGTAAAAAATTGGCAGTGGAACCCATTTTGTCGCCTGATTTTGCACAAATGTCATTGTTTTCTGAAAAGAATCACTTTTATGCAGAAACGACACGTGTAAAAGTATCAAAAGGAATTAAAAACATTAAACTTCAACCAATCATAGTCATTTATGAAAAATACATAAATGAAACAATTTTGTGAAGAATTAGCGATAAGGACCAAATCTGGCCCAGTTTTTTACCGGAAAGTTGAGGTCGGTGAATTCGAGTAATAAATATTACACTGAGCATTAAAAACCTTTGAAAATAGTTTTTGATTACATTTGGACCTTATTATACCCATTTTATGTATTTTAGAAACGTTTTGTAAAAAATTGGCAGTGGAACCCATTTTGTCGCCTGATTTTGCACAAATGTCATTGTTTTCCGAAAAGAATCACTTTTATGCAGAAACGGCACGTCTAGAAGTATCAAAAGGAATTAAAAACATTAAACTTCAACCAATCATAGTCATTTATGAAAAATACATAAATGAAACAATTTTGTGAAGAATTAGCGATAAGGACCAAATCTGGCCCAGTTTCTTATCGGAAAGTTGAGGTCGGTGAATTCGAGTAATAAATATTACACTGAGCATTAAAAACCTTTGAAAATAGTTTTTGATTACATTTGGACCTTATTATACCCATTTTATGTATTCTAGAAACGATTTGTAAGAAATTGGCAGTGGAACCCGTTTTGTCACCTGATTTTGCACAAATGTCATTGTTTTCTGAAAAGAATCACTTTTATGCAGAAACGGCACGTGTAGAAGTATCAAAAGAAATTAAAAACATTAAACTTCAACCAATCATAGTCATTTATGAAAAATACATAAATGAAACAATTTTGTGAAGAATTAGCGATAAGGACCAAATCTGGCCCAGTTTCTTATCGGAAAGTTGAGGTCGGTGAATTCGAGTAATAAATATTACACTGAGCATTAAAAACCTTTGAAAATAGTTTTTGATTACAATTCAGACCTTATTATACCCATTTTATGTATTCTAGAAACGATTTGTAAGAAATTGGCAGTGGAACCCGTTTTGTCACCTGATTTTGCACAAATGTCATTGTTTTCTGAAAAGAATCACTTTTATGCAGAAACGACACGTGTAAAAGTATCAAAAGGAATTAAAAACATTAAACTTCAACCAATCATAGTCATTTATGAAAAATACATAAATGAAACAATTTTTGTGAAGAATTAGCGATAAGGACCAAATCTGGTCCAGTTTCTTACCGGAAAGTTGAGGTCGGTGAAATCGAGTAATAAATATTACACTGAGCATTAAAAACCTTTGAAAATAGTTTTTGATTACATTTGGACCTTATTATACCCATTTTATGTATTCTAGAAACGATTTGTAAGAAATTGGCAGTGGAACCCGTTTTGTCACCTGATTTTGCACAAATGTCATTGTTTTCTGAAAAGAATCACTTTTATGCAGAAACGGCACGTGTAGAAGTATCAAAAGAAATTAAAAACATTAAACTTCAACCAATCATAGTCATTTATGAAAAATACATAAATGAAACAATTTTGTGAAGAATTAGCGATAAGGACCAAATCTGGCCCAGTTTCTTATCGGAAAGTTGAGGTCGGTGAATTCGAGTAATAAATATTACACTGAGCATTAAAAACCTTTGAAAATAGTTTTTGATTACATTTGGACCTTATTATACCCATTTTATGTATTCTAGAAACGATTTGTAAGAAATTGGCAGTGGAACCCGTTTTGTCACCTGATTTTGCACAAATGTCATTGTTTTCTGAAAAGAATCACTTTTATGCAGAAACGGCACGTGTAGAAGTATCAAAAGAAATTAAAAACATTAAACTTCAACCAATCATAGTCATTTATGAAAAATACATAAATGAAACAATTTTGTGAAGAATTAGCGATAAGGACCAAATCTGGCCCAGTTTCTTATCGGAAAGTTGAGGTCGGTGAATTCGAGTAATAAATATTACACGGAGCATTAAAAACCTTTGAAAATAGTTTTTGATTACAATTCAGATCTTATTATACCCATTTTATGTATTTTAGAAACGTTTTGTAAAAAATTGGCAGTGGAACCCATTTTGTCGCCTGATTTTGCACAAATATCATTGTTTTCCGAAAAGAATCACTTTTATGCAGAAACGGCACGTCTAGAAGTATCAAAAGAAATTAAAAACACTAAACTTCAACCAATCATAGTCATTTATGAAAAATATATAAATGAAACAATTTTGTGAAGAATTAGCGATAAGGACCAAATCTGGCCCAGTTTTTTACCGGAAAGTTGAGGTCGGTGAATTCGAGTAATAAATATTACACGGAGCATTAAAAACCTTTGAAAATAGTTTTTGATTACAATTCAGATCTTATTATACCCATTTTATGTATTTTAGAAACGTTTTGTAAAAAATTGGCAGTGGAACCCATTTTGTCGCCTGATTTTGCACAAATGTCATTGTTTTCCGAAAAGAATCACTTTTATGCAGAAACGGCACGTCTAGAAGTATCAAAAGAAATTAAAAACACTAAACTTCAACCAATCATAGTCATTTATGAAAAATATATAAATGAAACAATTTTGTGAAGAATTAGCGATAAGGACCAAATCTGGCCCAGTTTTTTACCGGAAAGTTGAGGTCGGTGAATTCGAGTAATAAATATTACACTGAGCATTAAAAACCTTTGAAAATAGTTTTTGATTACATTTGGACCTTATTATACCCATTTTATGTATTCTAGAAACGATTTGTAAGAAATTGGCAGTGGAACCCGTTTTGTCACCTGATTTTGCACAAATGTCATTGTTTTCTGAAAAGAATCACTTTTATGCAGAAACGGCACGTCTAGAAGTATCAAAAGAAATTAAAAACATTAAACTTCAACCAATCATAGATCTTATTATACCCATTTTATGTATTTTAGAAACGTTTTGTAAAAAATTGGCAGTGGAACCCGTTTTGTCGCCTGATTTTGCACAAATGTCATTGTTTTCTGAAAAGAATCACTTTTATGCAGAAACGACACGTGTAAAAGTATCAAAAGAAATTAAAAACATTAAACTTCAACCAATCATAGTCATTTATGAAAAATACATAAATGAAACAATTTTTGTGAAGAATTAGCGATAAGGACCAAATCTGGTCCAGTTTCTTACCGGAAAGTTGAGGTCGGTGAATTCGAGTAATAAATATTACACGGAGCATTAAAAACCTTTGAAAATAGTTTTTGATTACAATTCAGATCTTATTATACCCATTTTATGTATTTTAGAAACGTTTTGTAAAAAATTGGCAGTGGAACCCGTTTTGTCGCCTGATTTTGCACAAATGTCATTGTTTTCTGAAAAGAATCACTTTTATGCAGAAACGGCACGTCTAGAAGTATCAAAAGAAATTAAAAATATTAAACTTCAACCAATCATAGTCATTTATGAAAAATACATAAATGAAACAATTTTTGTGAAGAATTAGCGATAAGGACCAAATCTGGTCCAGTTTCTTACCGGAAAGTTGAGGTCGGTGAATTCGAGTAATAAATATTACACGGAGCATTAAAAACCTTTGAAAATAGTTTTTGATTACAATTCAGATCTTATTATACCCATTTTATGTATTTTAGAAACGTTTTGTAAAAAATTGGCAGTGGAACCCGTTTTGTCGCCTGATTTTGCACAAATGTCATTGTTTTCTGAAAAGAATCACTTTTATGCAGAAACGACACGTGTAAAAGTATCAAAAGGAATTAAAAACATTAAACTTCAACCAATCATAGTCATTTATGAAAAATACATAAATGAAACAATTTTGTGAAGAATTAGCGATAAGGACCAAATCTGGCCCAGTTTCTTATCGGAAAGTTGAGGTCGGTGAATTCGAGTAATAAATATTACACTGAGCATTAAAAACCTTTGAAAATAGTTTTTGATTACAATTCAGATCTTATTATACCCATTTTATGTATTTTAGAAACGATTTGTAAAAAATTGGCAGTGGAACCCGTTTTGTCACCTGATTTTGCACAAATGTCATTGTTTTCCGAAAAGAATCACTTTTATGCAGAAACGACACGTGTAGAAGTATCAAAAGGAATTAAAAACATTAAACTTCAACCAAGCATAGTCTTTTATGAAAAATACCTAAATGAAACAATTTTTGTGAAGAATTAGCGATAAGGACCAAATCTGGTCCAGTTTCTTACCGGAAAGTTGAGGTCGGTGAATTCGAGTAATAAATATTACACTGAGTATTAAAAACCTTTGAAAATAGTTTTTGATTACAATTCAGATCTTATTATACCCATTTTATGTATTTTAGAAACGATTTGTCAAAAAATTGGCAGTGGAACCCGTTTTGTCACCTGATTTTGCACAAATGTCATTGTTTTCTGAAAAGAATCACTTTTATGCAGAAACGACACGTGTAAAAGTATCAAAAGGAATTAAAAACACTAAACTTCAACCAATCATAGTCATTTATGAAAAATACATAAATGAAACAATTTTTGTGAAGAATTAGCGATAAGGACCAAATCTGGTCCAGTTTCTTACCGGAAAGTTGAGGTCGGTGAATTCGAGTAATAAATATTACACTGAGCATTAAAAACCTTTGAAAATAGTTTTTGATTACAATTCAGATCTTATTATACCCATTTTATGTATTTTAGAAACGTTTTGTAAAAAATTGGCAGTGGAACCCGTTTTGTCGCCTGATTTTGCACAAATGTCATTGTTTTCTGAAAAGAATCACTTTTATGCAGAAACGACACGTGTAAAAGTATCAAAAGGAATTAAAAACATTAAACTTCAACCAATCATAGTCATTTATGAAAAATACATAAATGAAACAATTTTTGTGAAGAATTAGCGATAAGGACCAAATCTGGTCCAGTTTCTTACCGGAAAGTTGAGGTCGGTGAATTCGAGTAATAAATATTACACGGAGCATTAAAAACCTTTGAAAATAGTTTTTGATTACAATTCAGATCTTATTATACCCATTTTATGTATTTTAGAAACGTTTTGTAAAAAATTGGCAGTGGAACCCGTTTTGTCGCCTGATTTTGCACAAATGTCATTGTTTTCCGAAAAGAATCACTTTTATGCAGAAACGACACGTGTAAAAGTATCAAAAGAAATTAAAAACATTAAACTTTAACCAATCATAGTCATTTATGAAAAATACCTAAATGAAACAATTTTTGTGAAGAATTAGCGATAAGGACCAAATCTGGTCCAGTTTCTTACCGGAAAGTTGAGGTCGGTGAATTCGAGTAATAAATATTACACTGAGTATTAAAAACCTTTGAAAATAGTTTTTGATTACAATTCAGATCTTATTATACCCATTTTATGTATTTTAGAAACGTTTTGTAAAAAATTGGCAGTGGAACCCGTTTTGTCACCTGATTTTGCACAAATGTCATTGTTTTCTGAAAAGAATCACTTTTATGCAGAAACGACACGTGTAAAAGTATCAAAAGGAATTAAAAACATTAAACTTCAACCAATCATAGTCATTTATGAAAAATACATAAATGAAACAATTTTGTGAAGAATTAGCGATAAGGACCAAATCTGGCCCAGTTTCTTACCGGAAAGTTGAGGTCGGTGAATTCGAGTAATAAATATTACACTGAGTATTAAAAACCTTTGAAAATAGTTTTTGATTACAATTCAGATCTTATTATACCCATTTTATGTATTTTAGAAACGTTTTGTAAAAAATTGGCAGTGGAACCCGTTTTGTCGCCTGATTTTGCACAAATGTCATTGTTTTCCGAAAAGAATCACTTTTATGCAGAAACGACACGTGTAGAAGTATCAAAAGGAATTAAAAACATTAAACTTCAACCAAGCATAGTCTTTTATGAAAAATACCTAAATGAAACAATTTTTGTGCAAATTTGGTAATAACAACTCAACATTATCCGGTATCTTACTTGATTCTTTAACAGTAAAATTTTGGCAAAAGAAAGTACTATTTGAAACTATTAATATGTACTACAATGAGACCAATAAAAAAACAAAACTGAAATGAAATAGTTAGGGAATATCTAAGCATCAACAAAGTGAAATCAAATGCATCCAAAAAGGTTTTACATAATTTAATAGTATAAAATGGTACCCTTATGAATAGAATTTCAGATTACCAAGACGTAACGTGGGATAAAAGGATAACAACATTTCCCTAACTAGGCATTGGCATTGACTAGAATTGCCCTTGGTACACGACATACTATTACCGCCATATGTGTGTAATACTAATTGGGATCGTAGAGGTTCTTAGCCAGATTCTCCCTTATAAAATTTCTAGACAAAGGCTAACGAAGTAAGTATCTAATTTAAGAACAAAAAAAAACACGTAGAGAAAATTAGAGGCATACAGAGAAATTAGTCAGAGCTCTAGCATGGGCTTTGCTCATACGTTTCTTGTTCAATATGTGAAAAAATTTAGTAAGATTCTTAGCTAGAAGTTGGTTAGTCCAATCTAGGCCTTCGAATACCATTCGAGAGCTTGCAATACATACATAGTTCTTAAACAAAGTTCAAACACTTAGAACACACAAATTTGCATAACACTATGTGGAATAAATAGAGAGAGAAACTGATCAGGTTTCAAAGTTTTTAGGCATTATCATAAACTTGTCGGGATAAACGTAAGACCACTACCAAATTAAATGGAAACTAGTCAAGAATGAATCAGTGAGGTCAACTATAATCTCTTCAGAAGGTGAGTTTAATAAATAGATTTACTAGTTATCTATGCCTTCTTGGAGCTAAAATATTCAAACCAAAAAATATAACCTCAGGAACTAGAATGTTTTCCTTAAATAAAATCTCAGTCTTCTTCTATTGAGCAATAGACGACAATTAAGAGAGAGGTTAGACCAAGGGTATTCCCCAAAAAAAAGATAAGCCTAAACCTGATAATCTTCTTTAAAAGTCTATTTTCTAGATCTTGGCTATGGTTTCCTATGTGGTCTCGAGCTCAACTCTTCTTTTACTTTAGCGTGGAAAACTGGATCCCCTATTGTAGCACAGAAACTTAGCTCTGTCTAGTACGAGTTAGGTTTTGCAAACTAATCTTTAAGAAGTTTTATTACGCTATTTTTTCATAAGCAAAATCATATCCCATTCAATATTCACAGACAGTAAGCACTTAGGGCTTTCAGTATTCGAAAAACATTTACATTCTAAATGTTCAAACCACCATAAAATTCTAAATGCTTTAGTATATAGATATTAACACAGACTTGTTTTTCGTTTACAAGCACTGGGGCTGGCTAAGGAACATAGGTCAAATCTAAAATACAGAGAAATATTATTAGTAGTAGTTACAATTAAATATAATCGAATAAACAAAAAGATAGACAATGAATATTTAGGATGAATCTTCCAAAACCAGTACAACAACCTATTTTACTCAAAATACTCATTTAGATCCGATATATCTTGTAACATTTCATCTAAAGCTTCATCGTTAGATATGTTGTAGAGGTCGAGATCTTGTTTTTCCTCAAAGGAGAAGTCGTCTGGGGGAAACAACTTTGTGCTCATGGGCATATAGAAGTCCGATGGAGGTTGACTGAACTTTGGTCTTTTTATTTCCTGCTCATTCGAAAAACTGTTACCATAGGAATATAAGTGAGATAAGTCGTCTAGGGGTTTAAACTCTAGACAGATTTCATCGTGAATAAAACAACCATCCGTAACTTTTCTAACCATAGACGTAAGAAGAAAATTTGCTTCCTCTCTGTCTCCCAAAATTGAAGTTACTCGTACTCGAGCACTTACCTGAGTAATAGAAGGAACCTCGAAAACTCTTGCCTTAAAAAGTCTCATATTTTTTTCCGTCATTTCTTTGACAAAGTTGTTACAACCCAGCACGATTTGCTTAACTTTCAGACACTGAAGTTCAAGAAACTTCAGAACTTCTTTCTCAGAGCTCACAAGAGATAACACACTTCCTCCATATGGCAGGAACCCTACAACGCTATCACGTAGACTTCTATCAATATCTTCTTTTGTTAAACCAAAAATAGCCTGAAACGCTTTATTGCTATGAACTTCAAATTCTCTAGGAGCGGAATGCTTTGCATCAAACAGTCCAGTTTTTAATGTGACCCTGGGATATAGCTCAGCATTAACTTGCGACAAGGGGCTAATTGTATAATACTGGTGTTGTTTGTCATGCTTAAAATAGTTTATCAAATCCTTTTGTTTGACGTCATTATTCTTACAAGGACTTTTATTCCTAGAAGACCAGTTTTGGAAGCACTCTAAGACATCATACTTTGATAGAAGTTTATTCAAGTTTGTAATGTTGTTCTCGAAAAAAGTACCTCCAAAAACCTTTGCATTATATTTAGAATGGAGTTGAAAGCCCCTCATTTGCCTTAAGAAATCTATTGAAAAAGTGGACCCACAAATATTCTGACCTTTTGCGCTCGTCTTTAAACCTAAATACATAAGATGTTCCAACAATTTCCAAGCAAATTTATCTTTAACACTCTTATTGGAAGTTGAGATAACCTGGGAAACCTTTAAGTCATTTTTTGGAGCTGTAATTATGTCCATAGATTTTGGCTTGGAAGGCTTCGTCCTTTTCTTACCACGTTTCCTCTCAGGCAAATATTGGCAACTCTTGTCTTTTTTTAAGCATCTTGAACATGATGGCTTTAAACTATCGCACTTAACCTTGCTTTTAATGCAACTTTCACAGGAGTGTCTAAGCTTGACTGGTTGTTGCAAAATCTGAGTCGAGTTTGATGAAGATTTGGCGGTTGTTAGTGTTTTTCTTTTCTGGTCATCAGCTGTATTGCGGGGGATTTCTAATTCGTCCTTAATTAGGTCAGATGAACCAAATGAGAAGGTTCCACTTGTCACTGAGGAGTCTGAATGGTTATCATGGATGAACTCTTCATAAACATCAGGAACGTCTCTCATTTCTTCGAAGTTCTTCTTTCTTTCTCCAGAAAATATTTTCTCCGAAAATGACAGTTTCAGCCAGATTTCTTTTGCATGTTGAGAGTGGGATGTTCAATCATTTTCTCGAGAATGTCTCAAAAATGTAAGCTCGTTTAACCATACTAGATAAAGTTTTAATTTAAGATTAGATAAAAACATATTATATATATTCAATTAACTTCCACGAATCATTTAAAACACCTTTTTTAACGAGATATTTTTATGTCACGTCAGATGATCAGTTAACCATCCCAAATACCCAATATATATATATGTTACCTATTGAACTCCTGAATCATCCGAAGTCCGAGATCATAGCGAAATAGAATGGTGGAGGATATATTAGATACATTCCCAGTTTAGTAAGAATTCGAATAAAATAGTGCTGTCTCCTTAGATCCTCCCGATTCAACTCAGCCAGCCTTTCTACCAATAAGCACCAACTTTACTAGAATAGAAGTATCTTAGCTTTTTATTAGAGGTGTATCCATAACTTCTTAGCTCCTGGCTTTCCTTATAACCATTTATTTTCAACCTTGTCACCTTTTCTATAACCTATGAATAGGCCTCAGTTTGATATAATTTATTAATAGTTAGAGAATTCTTAGTTTGATTCTATTTACTAACAAAAAGTTTGACACTTTGAGTTATATCAAGCTGTTTCTACTATATCTATACAATTAATGGATAATCAATAAACAGCCAAAGCAGTTGAGGAATATTCAATATCAACTAGTAGGGAAAAAATATTCAAGGAATATACACAAATCAAAATCTGATCCCAACTATGTTTAGTATTTGAGATATCTTCTTCTGCGTGTGGAAAATAGACTTGAAAATTCGTTAACAGAATCTTTTCCAATATAAAATCCATGGAAATATCTGTTTTTAGAAACAAAGTGGCTTTTATTGTCTATCAAAACATTTGGAGCTTACTTAGACCAATAAATGTACATGAAACTACTCCAGGAATGTCAATTCCAACTATTCTGAGCCAGTTCACATTGCAATCCTGCATCAAAGTTCATCAGCTTTGGAGTAGAGCTGAATAAACATTATTATTAAATGAATATACTAAAACCTCTCATTCTGTCTACCTCTGTCTTGGTAGTAAACTAAATATATTTTAGAAACACTCTACAAGAGAGCTAAAGCCCGATTTAAAACAAGCAAAAGCTCAAGCAAAATATATAGTGTACTATTAAATATATGGCTAGCAAAGAGGTTACTAGCAGTATTGAGTGCCTTTCTATTTACCAAACAATAGGTTTGTGTCTTCTTGTATGACCAGTAGAATAACCACGTTTACTAAATACATTGCCAAAGTTTTGTCGAAACGGCACTAGCAACATTTCTCAGAAATGAAAAATAAATGTTAGAATTGGTGTACGGTACTGTTGAACGCGATTGTTTAGGTTGATGCTTTGGTAATCAAATATATGACTCACGCTAACTAAGTAGCTGTAGTTTGATTAAGAATAAAAAATATAAACTTAAGCAATTTAGAGCTTGGGCGTTGCCCACATATTTTATACCACTTGTTACGACTCGGATTTGATTTGTTGATAATTTATCAATAAGAATATTGCCCATATTTTTATCATTGATTAATTTTCAAAATGCTCCGACTAGTGTGGTTGATTAGTAATTATCGATAATAACTAGGGCCACACAGCCTTGTAGAAAGTGGCCAAGGAATCTATACTTCATTTTTCCACCATATGATATACTTCAAAATACGGCGAATATTGCCTCAGTGCATCCAACAACCGCAATCTTTCCAGGCCACACGGCCTTTTACATGGATGTTGATAAGGCACAGAAATAAAAGATATCATCACGGATCGTTTGGCCCATGGTAGTATGGTCCACTCTTGTATTGATAATCAGTTTATAATCAGAATAAAATCAGAATCATTTGATAGAATTTAAAATGCAAATTAATTTATCAATAAGTCAAATCAATGCAGCTATCAAGTAATTGGTGAATGTTCTTATCAAAACCGATGCCTGCTACTTCTAATACGTAAGTAACATAGGAAGAAATAAGTCAAATAAGAACTACTTGCGGCTAGTTAGGGTTAAAACGGATCTATTATGCCTAGATTTTTTTCAAAGGGTTTCAAATACTTGGTTGTAGCTCGAACTGTAACCTAAACTTAGAATTAGATACTTATGTCTTACACCTAAATGTCACTAGCGCATAGGCATAATTTGTAGGAGAGGATATAATTCCACAGTAATATTCAGGCTCTGAAGTTCTTACTACTAAAATAAAAGTGGCACTGAGTTTGAAGAAGCTTATTGAAGAGAAGTAGATGACCTTGATTGACGGGAGTTGAGTTTTTAGCTAGATTCTGTAGGTAGTGGGGTTATTAAGGAGGTTTGAAGCTTCCTTCCGTAAGTTTGCAATATGCAAAACTTATTCTCTAACCACTGATACATTTTCTTCCTATTTATTTAAACAGATACACATATATATAAAATAAACTCTAGCCCACATTTTTGTACTATTGCACATTTTTTTGTAATCCTTCTTCGTTGGGATTTATAATGAGATTCCTGCTAACCTCTATTTGCTTTTATTTCTATGATAAATGGTTTTATAATGCATATTGCACCTGTTTGACAATGGAGACGTTCCGAAGCTAAAGATGATTCTTCGATGCTGTCTTGGCCTTCTCTTGGCATTGTCGCTACAATGGAGCGAGAATTGTGAATGGTGTAACTTAAGCTTAAAACTACATTCCTGGTTTAACTTATATCATTTTCTAAAATTTTGAATCTGCATTGAAGTAATAGAGAAGTCCTACCCTTTAAGAACTAGTTTATATCCATAATGACAGTTTACCAAGTCGAATGTGATTTGATAAGCTATCTTCATTCTTGGTATTTAGGGTCCTCATCAGAGAGGAAGCTTTTATATGAGCAAATGCTTTCCCGTTTTATGAAAGCTGCGCCAAGAGGAATAGAAATAGAGATCCGACGAAACCAAAAAACATGCAGCAAGCACCAATCATAAGGAAACTTATCTTTCTGTGCTTAATTTTTTCCCTAAGATGCTACCGTGGGGTGTTCCGTGTCAAGCATCTAATTTGATAAAATTTCTGGATACAGAACTGTTTAAGCTCTTGATCTAAGTATGAATTTCTTTGTCTGCATCCTTCTTTTCCCTAGTAACCTAAAGCTACTATCGTGGGTTGGTTAAATTCCTTCACATTGTTTTTATATCTTGACCAATGCTAGTTAGACTTTTCCCACTGTTTAAGGGTAACCGGTGGAATTTCACTTACCTTATATTTCTTTCCGTTGTATCTGGTAAGAAAAAATTAATAGGTTATGAATTGGTTGTAGTAACTAAAAGTACCATGTGTTTCTTACTTTTTCTGATAACATAATAGTTTTCTGAATTAATATTTTTTTGCGAGATGTGCCTGGAAGTATATATATATGTATGATTTATAGTGTATTCCACTTAGTTCTTAGCTAAATTAGTGCCACCTTTAACCAAAAGCTATGCCAATAAAGCTAAGTTAAGTATAGCTTCTCAATATAATGAATAACCAGTATTTAAGTTTCTGTGAATAAAGCCTATTCTGATTCTGTACAGCCCTTCCAGAGCATTTTTTTCCATATTTTTATTTACTGGAGGAATTTTATGGAATTTTGGATCGATTTTTTTAGTTTTGACATCAGTATGCAGGCGAAAAAATCATAATAGATGAAATTTAAAGAAAACATGAAAATACCCGTGCTTGCAATGCCTATTCTATTTCCGATTAAATTAATCGATATTTCCACCATGGGGGAGAATGTAGAATATTGCTTAAGGGTAATAACGGAAGCGCTCTTAGCTGAAATAAATTTTGATCTACCGTTAGGCGCGGCAAGATTAGAAACCCCTTTCAAATAGGACATGAAGCAATAATGAGCTAAGTAAAGGAACCAAGGGCATACTCAATTACACAGAAGGGAACTTATTTTATTCGAATATTGTGGTTCATAACGCATTTATTCTAATTTACTCTTTGCTTTCTCCTAGCTTGTACATTCTAATTTTACAATACAATCTTGGTGTGACTGCGATCTCATAAAGAAACACTCTTCAAGAATAGAGAATCATTGAATAAACTAAGTCTGAGCAATTGAGCAATATTTAGAATCCATCCTTACAGGTGTGTGTGTGTGTGGGAGGGGGTATTTTTTGGTCCGCTTATGATTCTCTTTATCAGACTCTAGTTACCTTTTTTCTTTTAACAATACTAAAAAGATTCCTGGTAAATTCCACTACCTTTCCGATACTTATATCAAACATATCATTCTTGATATTTGATACTTGGTACCAGGCGATAATCATATGAAAACTTATTAGTACTCAGAAGTATGACATTTATGAGATTTTCTTTAAGTAACGAAGATACCTCCAGTTGTAATATTGATTGCATTGGTGGGACTATCAATACGCATTTTAAGAGAAATATTTTGCTAAAATTATGAAAACAGCCTTAGCAGGTTATTACTGCGATTAGTTCTTTTGTGTATGGCTGAGTATTTAAAATATTGTTCATACAACAATATTTGTGCTCTAAGAAGCTATCAATAAATCTGGTATAATTTATCACCGTTAACATTCTCGCGAAGTTTAAGCACCAGTGTATTTTTGTCATCTATGTATACCCTAAAATATCTTTCAATAGAATAATTACTAAAAAAGAAGAATGGTTCAGAAAAAACAAACGTGGACTCTAACCCCGGGTCAATTTGATGCACAAAAAAAACAATCCCCCCAGAAGACCATAAACATTGTTCATACCACGGGAAGGCTCTAACAATTTTCTCTGAGTATTAGATGAAATATTTTAAGTATTTTGTTACAATAGAAACTGTGTTAAATAAAATTAGGGGCAAAGTTGACAAGCGTTATGGTTTTTAATTTTAGGCAAGAAAATAAAATAGTCTTGCATAGATGAAGTCAGTAGCCCAGAAGTAATATGGAATCTTGTGGCTAAAAGAAAACAAACGTACATTGCAAACATGAAACTGATTAATTTACAGATATTTCTGTCCCTTAAATATAATTAAAATGGTTTCATTCAATGCTGTGCATGATATTATTATGAAAAGAAGAAGTTTACCATCAGGTAATAGAAATAGTTCGTTTATGTGGAGTAATGTAGAAATATGATCACAAAGCCCAGAATAAACTTAGAGCTGCCGAATAATGCGAAAATAATAGTCTTAAATGAGAGTATGGGCTTTATAAGCTCGAACACTTTGTTACCTAGCATATTATATTGCTTAAATCATATATATATGTTTTCTTAGTCGACATGTTTACACTATTTTTCACTATTTATACTTATATGTGAACTTCGCATCTAGGGTGAAGATTATTGTAGTATTAAATAAAACCTTTAACCATGATGTATTATAAATACAAAGAGTGTTTATATTTTGGTTATTGATCTTTCCATAAAATTAAATATGCGTACTTTGCCAAAAGGTTGTACTATAATTAATACACAATGTCTTAACCTTTTGGTTCCTAGTTTATGGTTTGAATGGGTAGATATAGTTTGGAGAATAATCATTCGATACTAGTACTTGTAGAAGCCGCATTCGGTTAAGTAAATGCAGGGAATATATCAGATAGTGTTGTCAAGAAATTATATATTTTAGTCAATTTATGTATTTTTTTTGGGTGTTATTACTCCTATATCGGGGTTAGTTGAATATCTATGAGTGAATAACAAATAAGATTACCTAATAATTTGAAGAATATCCACGTAAAAAAAGATTTTTTATCAGCTCGGGTAGAGACATGCTCTGGCACTATTTCAAAACCTTCTGAAATATGGAGAATATTCCAGGTGTCTAATTCTTGCGTATTCATTGTATAATTAAATAAGATTAAATTTTCCTTATTATGGTTGCATCTTAACTACTTCATTAATGTTACAGAAATTGGGGGTTTCTCCAATATCACAGACTTTCATTCCGAACTTATTACCAACTATCACACATACATAACTTTATTGCATAAATTTATTTTAACGGCGTAAATTAGAGATTTTTCTTGCCTAAAAATCTTTTTTCTACTGATTAGAAATTATTTCCAAAAATCTGTTCTCTGTTTATTAACTTTTTTATCATTGTTATTATCAATTGATAGAGTAGAAGCAGTATGTAGATATATTGGGAAATTAAGATAAAACCATCGTATGGCATTATCAAAAATAAGTCAAGAGCCACAGGGCAACATTAATTTTAAGCTAAGAAATAAAATAAGAAAAGTCTCAATACCGGTAAATTGTCCAGGGAAAGTTAGAATCCATAATATACCTAACTTTTATATTAGAAAGAACTATTCATTGGATCTTTACATAATGTCACGGAAATTTTAAACTTCGGATCATTCTCTTAGGTATTCTGTTGATTTCAAAATAAACGCCTAACATTATTATTAGAATCTTTGCTTGAGTTTTAGGTATATGACTATTTGATAGCTCATTCCGAGTAGATAATCTTCATTTCCTTGGATTCAAGTGCTTGTGATAAATATTACAGTTTCTTAATTTCATTCCAATCTCCATAAGCACACGACAGCAAATGTTGCTTCACTAAAATATAGACATGGTTTCAGAAGTTAACTATATTTTGCAAACAAGATCTCCAAGTTTTTTGCGGCAATGAAGGGACAATAATAGGTTTAAGATACTCTTTATTTCTTGTGTCACTCTGATATATTTAGGTTAGGTTTGTTATTTTACTGCTATTGATATATCAATATCGTTTCTGCTATTTAATTTGCTAAGGCTTTCATATATATCAGTGCATTTACATGCAATTAGCAGTGGGATTTGGTTTACTGGTATTATCAATAAGAAATTTGCCAATATTTTTATTATTGATTGTTTCTGATATCTCCGCAACCATTTTCATAGATTATTTATAATCAAATGATTATTTGTGCAAATCTGTTTCAAAAGGCCGTGGGCAAAATAACCAAAAAAAATATTTTTAATTTTTGAGCCTTGCGTAACACTTTAAAAAAATAGATAATCGGCACAACAACATTTTATTGCCGGACTATTCCCATGTCATATTGCGAGTTTTTAAAGGTTTTCATACTGTGCAAAAAATATGAAAAAAGTTTTCGGCGATTTAGAAAAAAGTCATATAGCCCTTCCATATTTTGATAATCAAAATAAAATCAAAATTATCTGATAAAAACAAAAATCCAATTATTTTATTGATAATCAGAATCAAACTCATTATCAAATAATTAATGATAATTTTCATCAAATGTCACCCCTACACGCAACCCATATAATATCACACCTTATAGGACATAAATAGATATTTGGCAACATTTTTCAAATCCTAAAAGAGAATAGAATATTTTGGAAAATGCTTATCGGCATGGTGAAGTTACAGACACAATCATCTATTACCCTCACATTTGAATGCCCAGAGATAACTTTCTGCAGTAGCTTGCACAGTATTTTCGCTTAGGTAGAAATTACGCAGTCCATGAAATTTTAAAATAATTTTCTTCTTTTTTAAAACTAATAATAAAACCGGGTACACCATAGTTTATATGCAAGAAAATATGAAATTATAGAATGGAGGTACTTAGAATTGTATACAAAATCATTTTCATAGAATCTGTGCTGGCTTAGCGTTTGGGATAATGTATTATTGCTTCATCGCGTATTCAAAGAGTTACTACAATATCAAAGTGAGTTGAAAGTTCTATAGAAAATGCACTCTAAGTAAGCAGGGAAGTTGCTATTAAGGCTTCCTTCTCAACTAAAACAACACAGTTAGTTGTAGCTTAATAGACTATGTGTATTATTTAGCTGCAAAATACTAAGTATGATTTGTATGCATATTTGCAAATGTTTTATTTGTTCTTATTCAACAACTGTTGGCATAGTGTAACAAGTATTTGATTAAATGAAAATTTAAATTCTGAATTATCAGTTAAATACTGCCCTTAGCCTTGTACATAAAATTTTAATATGTATGTATTGATTGATCATGTTCTGAATTTCCATAGTCATAGCATTCGCACTAGCATTTCCCATATTCATTAACAGCTCATTAGTTGTTCACGTGATCACTAATTTACATGAGCTCCTACATTAGGCGCCCAAACTCTTAAAGGAAGGTAGTTCTTGGTTGAAATTATAACATGATAATGGAATCTAAACTTTATAAAGTCTGAATGGATAGGGGGGGCACAATAACTATTTAGCAGAATATTATTCCTAGGTTACTGTATGCTCCATAAGATTTGATAGTCATTTAATAGAAATGTTCATGCCATTGGCTAAAAAATAGTGATAGAATTGAAAATATAAATTTATGTATCATTGTTTGAGACATTTTATGTTTCAATACAGCTGAAACTAGACTCACTACATTAATCCAACTTTCTTCTAACATATAGCCTTTGTAGAATCTATAGGGATGACGCCTGCATTCAGCGGAGAATACTTTTCATATTTTGAAAATTTAGTTACACTACTAAGGTGAAAAAGAGCTTTTGAATTATTGAGAACATACATTTATGGGCAAAGAATTTAATTGAGTTTTGAGAACTATGCCACTGTTAACAATTCAATTCTTGGCCTAAGTTAATTTATTGATTTTTCGGTATGGATACATAACAATCTAAATAAAGGTGAAGAAAGAAACTTTCCTGGGCTTAGAGTTGAATATTTAATATGATTTATTTGAAAGATTATCTGGCACCAGAAGGTTGTCAGTTGGTGAATATACTTTTTAACTTATTTACATCGCAACACTAACCATAGGAGGTGTGCATTGCCTTGAAGGTACGATTCCAAAGATCTATCTAAAGGTAGTTTTCGTATCCAAAAGTGTGATTGAGCTCAACGCGAATAGATACAACATGTGACTGATATTGCCGAAAAAATTATAACTTCCTACATATGAAAGGTAAATTCCATATAAGTATATGTGCAGTAACTTTTCTTGAAGTTTGGTAAAAACTAGAAAATGGTTTTGGACTTTTGTAAAGGCCTATTTTATGTTGCTCGGTACTTCTCAATATCAAGAAGTATTCCAGATCTTACTCGATATCATGGTGAATCAAAATTGCTAGTAAAGTTGAGAAAATGAAATTAAGCGCTTTTGGGATTTATATTCCTTCCAGGGAATGTACTGGTTTTTCTTTCCTCTATATAATACATCCATTGGAACAAAGGAAATTTTCAGCCCTTATGTCTATATAGATAGTCTGTATAAACGAAGTGCTAAAAAACCAAACTAGTGACTTTAATATTGATGCAAAAACACAGTGGAAGATTTCAGATCTCTATTTAATGGTTGTACTAATAGAATAAGTGCAACTAAATTTTAATATATCTGTTAAGATATTGTGCTTAACAATGAAAACCCAGTTCTTCTATTTAGACTGCAGCTACTTCAGCTCTGTTAAAGGTGTAAACCAAAAAACTCAAACGAAGGTACCTTTATTTGCTATTAGGGTCAACCGATGGAAAAATTTTAGACAAAACTATATGGGTATAACCCAGTAAATTTAAATTGAGTGAAGGGCTTAAGCCTTTATGATCTATAAAGCAGTACCTGTAGCGAAAAATAAACTCCAATTTCAACTATTGGCTTAATCTAAATATGAATAGTTCATATTGTTATTTATTTTCTGCTTTTTCTATAGTTTTGCGTAGTTACTTTTAAGATAGAGACGCTTTCGAGAGAGTAAAGTCTGTAGCGTCGTGAGATACCTTCAGCTTCTTGTTTTTCGTTGTGAAATATATTTAGTTTTCGTTCTTTGTTGTTTCGATGCTTTTTTATGTTGTTTAAAGGTGAAATGTGGACAGAAATTTAGTGGATATTGATATGTATGTGAAATTTTGGTATATTACGAACCTATGAGGGAGATATGATGATATTAAGTGGTTATTGACTTGTTTTAAAATGTTTTTCAGAAGATATGAACGATTTGAGCAATTTGAGAACCTAATTTGCTGTCTTTTTACTTTCGTATTATGTGACAATTTTCGCCCATGATGAGATATAAGGGTGGTTTGTTTACTGATGTTTTTATGCTGTGAATTTACATTTGGTGACATTTGGTGATATAAATTCGAAATGAAATATCGTTAGTCACGATTGACATGGAACAATATAAGGGAGATTTATAAGTAAAAATGCAATATGATAATCTATTGGGCTAGTTTAATTCGGTACTGAAAATACTTTGAAATATATATAAATACTTTAGTACACTTGGAATAGTTGTTGTTAACCGTTAAGATATTAATTAAAAAAGAATATAAAAGAAAAGGAAAGCTAAAGAGTTTTATTTTTAAGAGTCGAGCCGAGTATTTTACGACCTGAAAACCTTATCCGCGGATGTGTAGTTTGTTTTTTGTCGACACGTAAAACGCTATAAGTCGATATGTTAATGGAGAGAAGAGTGCTGAACAGTGTACTACGTTATAAGGTAAAAAGCGGTATTTTCCCTTATCTCTTTACATAATGTATATACCCATTTAATTTGATCCATTGAAACCGATTGAAATCTAGCGCCCAGTTTAGCAGAGGCCAGTGGCATTAGCTTCTGTTCAAGACTAGCCTTTTTTTTCCTTTGAAAAATCTTTCTTAACAATTAGTATTTTAATATATTATTATTATGTTTCTTTGGAACATATAATCCCCCATAGTATAGTTGGTTAGTACATCAGACTCTGAATCTGAAAGCCTGCGTTCGAATCGCGGTGGGGGAAATTCTTTTAGAAAGATATATTCTCATTCAAGACTAAATGAAAGCAAAGAGAATGATTTCAACTTTAGTGAAAGCAACCAGAAGAAAAAATTTATTAGGCACAAGATTATTTTCAACAAGCCAAAATTTTTTTCACATAGAAAAAAGCGGTGATGGTGTTGCATTTGTGACATTAGACAGCAAGAGTGCAAAAGTAAATACCTTAGGGTCAGGCGTTTTCCCTGAGTTTGTGAGTCTTGTATCAACTGTTGAATCCGACCCTGGAATAAATGCAGTTGTGTTCCTCTCGGGTAAGAAGGACTCTTTCATTGTTGGTGCAGATATTGGCGAACTAGATGGTGTCATAAGCCTTGAGGATGGGATTGAGTTAAGTAAACGTGGACAAGAACATATATCTCTCTTGGCCAAATCAAGTGTGCACTTTATATCTGCAATCAATGGTCCGTGTCTTGGAGGTGGTCTTGAGTTTGCCTTAGCTTGTGACTATCGTATTGCAAGTAGCAATAGTAAAACAAAGCTGGGTTTACCTGAGGTAAAATTAGGTCTTCTTCCAGGTGCAGGTGGCACTCAAAGACTTCCAAAACTTATTGGAATTCAAAATGCACTTAAACTATGTACTACTGGTACAATTCTTCGTTTAGTTATCATTAGGCCAAAACCTTAATGCTGTTAGGGCAAAAAGAATGGGTTTAGTAGATGAAGTTGCGGATCCAAATGCTCTAAAAGAAGCAGCTCACCAAGCAGCTCTGCGAATAATATCGGGAAAATCAGGAAAAAAGAAAACTAAGTTTAATGCAATGAAGTTTTTATTGGAGGGTAACCCTCTAGGCAGAAGGGTTCTTTTTGATCAAGCAGAGAAGATGGCAGCAAAACAAACACTTGGAAACTACCCTGCAATTCCTTTGATTATCGGTGCTATTAAAGAAGGTGCAAATAATGGATTTGATAAGGGTATGAAAGCAGAGAGAGAGGGTTTTGGCAAACTCCTGCAAACTTCGGAATCAAGTGCATTGAGAAGTTTATTTTTTGGATCAACTGCCTTGAAAAAGAATAGGTTTGAAACCCCTGAGTTCAAAGAGAAGTATTTAAATCATAAAAGTAAGGTTGGAGTTTTAGGTGCGGGTCTAATGGGCTCGGGAATAGCTCATGTCTCTGCTGAAAGTGGTAGCAAGGCTATTGTAAAAGACCTGAACCTATCCGCGGCTTCAAGAGGTGAGAAACAAATTCAAACTATATTAGATAACAAGGTTAAAAGAAGGAGAATGACAAAACACAAGGCAGACATTCTTATGTCTAACATTGAGTTCATCACAAGTGACTTTCACGAACCAAACTACATTGACTCAAAAATGGCTTCGGCGGATATTGTTGTTGAAGCAGTTCTTGAAGACCTTACACTCAAGCACAAGGTTATAGCAGATTTAGAAAAAACTATTCCAGAAAACTCCATCATTGCTACAAATACTTCTGCACTTAGATTATCTGATGTTTGTTCTCAAATGAGTGAAAAGAGCCAAGAACGTTTTGTGGGTATGCACTACTTTAGCCCCGTTGATAAGATGCCTCTCTTGGAGATTATTCCTGGTCCAAGAACAAGTGAGGAGACTAAATATTTAGCCCTTAAGTTGGGTTTACAGCAACGAAAAACCTGTATTGTAGTAAAGGATGTTCCAGGTTTCTTTGTAAATCGTTGTTTGGGCCCATATTTAGCAGAGGTAGTTTTTAGTTTCCATTGATTTTAGCTAACTGATATCATAACCAATCCTTTAAATGGAAAGGCAGTAGATCTAGGTTTTTTAGATAAACTGATGAAGAAGTACGGTTTTCCAGTAGGTCCAGTGAGCTTGATTGATGAGGTTGGTCTCGACGTTGCTCTTCACGTTCAGGAAAGTCTGCTCGAAGACTCTTCCGGTCATGGTGTAGGCAACAGAATGTCTAGTGCTATTTTGCTGGAGAAGCTAGTTGCCCAAGGAAATCTAGGGAAGAAAGCTGGAAAAGGTATGTTCGTTTATGGAAAAGGAAAAAAGAAAGGACCGAAACAAGCGTCAGCTGAAAGTACCTCTGTCATCCAGGAACTTAGCCAAGGTTTGCCAGCATCGGAAACAAAGGACACTGGAGTTGTTGATGATGTGGAGTTACAAGAGCGCATGGCTTTCAAGTTTATTAACGAAGCCCTCTATTGTTTACAGGATGGTGTTGTTGAGAGCCCAAGGGATGGAGACATAGGTTCTGTCTTTGGGGTTGGATTTCCGCCGTTTCGTGGAGGTCCTTTTAAAGAGGTAGACAGAATGGGAGCACAAGAGTTTGTGAACAAAATGTATCTCTTCAGAGATAGATATGGTGAAAGGTTTGAACCAGCACCACTAGTTGTTGACTATGCAAAGAACTCGAAGACATTTTATAAGAGCTAAATCCCTCACTTGGAGGGTCCACATTTAAGCAATAACTTGGGTATGAACGAGCCAATATATCTGGTTTAGTTACCTTGGTAAGTCTAAGACTCCTTTTAAAGCTGTTTTTTGCTTTGTATAGGCTTAATTTTGCTATATCCAAAATCAGCTTCTTCACAACACTTGCAAGAAACGTAAGAGTCGCACCAGAGTAGTAGTTGACAAGAACACGTGCATATGAAACGAAGAGAGCCTTCCTTGAAAATCGATACAAACGCTTTCCTGTACAATCTGTGGACAAAGTAAAAAGCTCTGGCCTTACTCCTGTTCGAAAAAAAGAGCTACGAACTACATTCGTGCGAATGTTATTAAGTCATGGTTTCCGTTGCAATTAATATGTCAAAGGCAGAAAAGAGAATTCAGAGAATTTTGAAACACAAAGGAGTGAGGCATATCCTCATTCAAAACAATGACGGTCAGCCAATAAGAAGTAATATAGAGGATTCTAAGTTTGAGCAAGCACTCAGTTCTCTCGTATCAGCGCTAACGCACAAGGCGGGATTAACCATAAGAGAGCTGAATCCTGAAGTAATGCATACTCTTAAACTTTGAATTATAGGATAAGCTGACGTTTCTACGCATAAGAACACAAAATATGGAGATCATGGTTGCACCAGATGATGATGAAGGAAAATATAACTTAGTAGTCACTCAAGATACTGACTGCGAGGAACTCTAAAGTACATTTTCTTGCTGCTGAGCTTTCATTACAACATACCAACCTTTCCGGGTGAGTAAGTAATTGTAAGAATCCACCAGAGGAACAGTAAGTGTGATAAGCTTAATATCTTCTTTCTTGCTAACTTTAACCCCAGTTCTTTGAACCTCAGGTACAAGACAGTCAATCCAGAACTTATCTAACTTAGGCACAGTTTCCATCAATCTTCCGCTGGAGCCCAAACCCGCAGGCTTAAAATTTCTAGACTTTTTGAATGAGTACTTATTCACATATGAAAGAAATTCCTGGTTTACTTCTACAAGAAACGGTGATGCATTCTTAAGCTCAAATTCCCAAGTGAGGTCGTCATCAAGACACCGTTCATCCTTTGAATCATACTCGAAATCAGAATCGTTCAAATCGGAATCAACATAAGTCCTACGCTTTCTTGGCCTTGATATTTTCCCAGTTGAGCTTTTATCGTTATTCTGACCAATACACTTTGTTATCTCTAGAGAAGAAAAACCATGATAACTTTGATTCCCGAGTTGTTTACGGATTTCACAATTTCCACACCCAAGACAAAAACTGCTATCTACCTCCAGAGACTTACTTAAATCTTCACAGGTTAAACTAGTAAGATATTTCTTAGTTCCACTAAGGTAATATTGTTTCAATGGAAGAAGACGAGAGTAGAACTGGAAATGGATGCCATTTGTGACCGATCTAGGTCCGCCACCAACTTTACTTCCTAATACTCTGCTTCGCTTACGTGATTCTGAAAGGGAGTTAACAGGTTTGACACTTGATTCCAACATACGAGCCATTCTAGAGGCCCGTAAAGTATTTACATTAGATGCAGTTTTCTTTGACAAGCGGTTTCTAGTGGTAGGAGTCTTCAACATCTTTCTAGCTTCGGCTGCACTCTCCTTGCTCTCAATCTTGTCAGTTAAGTAGGACAATAAGACATTAAGTTTTTTTTCTTTAAGTTCTGCTCTGCTTTCATTCGCCAACATATGCATATGAATCTTATAACTCTTAATTACTTTGACTTTTAATTCATTCAAGATATCACATGCTAATTTTTTCTTCACCTCAGAGATTGTTCTGAGATTAATTGAATGCAGATCTCCAGCACTGATAGAATCAATTAGCTGTGTCAAGTATTCAGTGAATTGAGATAAAGTTTTTAGACATTGATAAGAAACCAGAATTCGTAAGTTGGCTAAAATGACATTTATCCCATCAACCTCGGCCCCTTCATTGTGCTTGCTTTCTAGGTCAGCAAGACTTTCGTTAGATACATCAAGTACAATCAAGGAAAGTAGAGCAATATCTTGTTCAAGGTAGGGCAGTTGATGAAGATGGCATATAAAGTAGTCCATTTCAACGGCTAGATCAACTTGTTTCTCAAGAATTGGAGAACCTTGGTACTGCTGGAGTACCATGTCATTGAAGAGACAGTTAAAATGAAACCTGTAGGGGCATTTCCGAAAATCACAACGCAACAACTCACCACCTTCGAAACAAAAAAAACAGTATTTTTCCGATGCAAAAGATTCTACACGCTTGCAAATGTTAAGAAGCTGTTCTGAAGATTCATTATTAGATGATATCATAGTAGAATATGCGTTCCCCAATACTTGACTCTTCTTAAGAATGTTCTTGAGTGCCCCAACTGGTACAGTTTTTGCATTTCTTGGTATTTCTAAGCGCGTTGATCTTAGAATTTTCTTTTCACGCAGAGTCAACTCTCCCACTGTGAGGATACAGTAAGGCGTTCTACCACCCAAAAAATACTTCGCATAGAAACAAAGGAATTCTTCAAATCTCTCACTTGACTGAAACCTCGTACGGTTGCCAGTTTGTATCAACTCGCCATTATCGCTAAACCCAACAAGACCAGAATTAAGATAATCGAGAGCAGGATCCAGACCTGGGGTCGCGAACCTCCCATTTTGCCCTATTTCGCTATATCTTAGCCTATCTAATAAAACAACATCATCAGCTTGAAACTCGTAGCTACGAGGAATTGGCGCACCTAATATTCGCGAACAGAGTTGCAGATCTTTAAATGATAAGCCTTTAGTTAAATAGAAGGTTGCTTCTTCGAGGACAATAATTGATTTTAAAAGAGTTGTCGGCGAGATACCTCCATTCCTTACAGCTGCTTCTAGTATGTCCCTCCACTCAGCCTCTACCTTATTCCATACTTTGAGGTATGAAAATCCATTCTCCCGAAGTTGCTCTCGAACTAGTTCGCCTATCTGTGTTGCCTCCTTTTGTTCTTTGAGAAAGGTATGGTTTAGTACCTGATAAAGGCGAATGATTTCTTCCTCCCAAGTTCGAGCACGCAGAAAATACTCCAGATTGCGTCCCCCGTAAGTAGACTCCAGTCTGACCTCAAGTGCAGGCACGCCATTTTCTGTTGCCCAGTTGAAGACAGTCTCAATAGTTTTCTCCTCGACGTTAGGAATAATATACCTGAAAAACAATGTTATGAAGTTTTTGAGCAAGTAACGGACGGTGTGAAACCTTGACATATCAGTTCTATCTTGCATTTCTTCAGGCGACAGTTGCAAAAATTCATCCAAAGTTATTTTTAGGTCAGTTCCAAACCTCAGTGTCTTAGTGCCAATTCCAGACACAACATCTCGGAAGTGGTTTGGTTTAAGCTTTAAGCTCGTGTCTGTAGACAGATTGATTCCGGATAGGAAATCAGGGAAAACAAGCTCAACCTGTTTTCTGAAGGGCTCGGCTTTCCCTTGAAGGTGGGAGCTTATCACACCCTCAATTAGCTGTAAGATTCTAAGTAACACTGTTACATCGGTTGTTTCCAATAAGGTTTTACGAATTGACTCGTACAAGTTTCTAACTGGCTGCATCGAAAAAACAAATATCCAGATGTTATCAAGAAGCCTAATGAGTTGACTTCTAGCGAGAGCAATTCCGCTATATCGTTTGTGACTTAAATTTTGTTGAAAACAGGCACCAAATTGCCTTAAACTAGCGGGAATAAATTTATCATAGTTCATGTTATCGAAGCGAAGGTGCTCATCCCTAGAGCAAACTACTGTTGAAGTCACTGCAGTTTTAGCCATATTGAAAACAGCTTCAAATTCTTTAATATCTACCACTGGAAACTTTTTTAACCCAGCTTTCTGGGTTAGAAGTTTTAAAACTGAATCAACATCATGGAGAGAAACAAGCTCGGAATAATTAAGAACCCCAAACACTGGAAAAAACGTCGTTGATTCTATTCGGAGAATAAGATAATTTTCCACCGGAAAAAAACATATGCGGCCAAACCTACTATCGAAGTTTGTTTTGATGAAGAATTCCGGTCTTGAAAAAATAATTCTTCCTGATTTTAGCGCCGAAAATTTCTTTTCAGAAACAGCAATCTGTTCTTCCGTTTTTTCCCGTAATACATCACGAATCAGGTCCCCCGAGTGACTTAGACGCTTTTTAGAAAGCTTCTCAACTTCGTGGCAATCTACTTCCAAATACATAATATCCATGTTTGGTTCTGCTTCCAAATTGATTGATAAAAAGATTGTCCCAAAGCTCAAAGTACATTCCAGCTTAACTAAAGTGCCCAACCTTTGAGCAAAAACGATGCGTGCATAGCCAAATGATTTCAACACTACCGCCCTCCCCGGCAGTAGCTGCTCATAAAGAGGAAGGACAACTTCAATATTCTTATATTTGATATGTTCTCTGAATCGAAGAAAGAACTTCGGCTCGGAGGGGAGTTCCTTAAGCCCAAGACAGGAAGAAGCTATGGCATTTGAGCCAAGTATCTGTTGCTTGCCGTTTTGAAAGCGAATGATATAATCAGTTCCTGTTCTTTTTTGTGCTGCACTAGAAGCAATTTTACCACAATCAAATAACTGCGTCGATCTCATTAGTTTTATCCTTTTGCTTCTTCTTAATTTTTCTAGCCTGCCTTTTTTCCTTTGCCCTGTTCCATTTCCTAAACCAATGTCAGAATAGCTCAAACAACCTGGCAAGAGCAAAGTTGATTCTTTTGATTGCATAGTTTTATTATCAGTTTGAACTGGTGAAAGGATAACACCCACCAGGTCATTAATATAAACATGCCTACCGATAAATATATCTTGTGGATTTTTCAACTTAGTTTGCAGAATTTCTTGTAATTCTTTATTAATTGCTTTCTGGCAGCTATCTATCTGCTCGATATGAGTCCCTAACTTAACCTGTAAAAAATCTAGTTCATTCTCTAATTGCGCCTTAATATTATTAGTTTCATTTATCTCTTCCGAGAGTGACAATTGCCTTTTATCAATTTCTTCAATGAATGCAGTTGCATCACAACAAGAGTCCACCAAAAAACAAAGAACATCCAATTTTTCCTCCAGAGGCAAGTTTGTGAAGGCAACGTCTTTATGAAGTATGGTGAGAATAGAGGTTAGTGTTGAAACCAGAAGTTCGTTATCCTCAATTTCCATAACTTTACTTCGGTTATATGCCATACTTTGTGGCTTTGTAGTAAAAAGAACCTTATTGTAGGAATTTGAATAGTTTATTTGTATTTGTGAAAACAGTTCTAGTAAGCCTTCGAAGAACTTGTAAAAAGTAGGAGTTCTAATAGAAGAACCAAACTCTTCCTCTAGAGTTAAAAGAATATCCCTTTTTACTAACAAATATTCACCCTCAAAGCAAAAGTGGGACTCAAAGGATATTGGAAACTCTTTCTCATGAAGCTTACAGTTTTGTTGAATGACACTGTTTTGTTTGAGCAGGAACAAAAGTTCATTCACCTTAATATTAGCATGGTTCTGTGATTTTCTGTGAGCCTCTGAAATGTCAATGTGAGGTTTAGATAAGTCAGTATCCTAAGAATAATTAAAAAGAACTCGTATACAAGTATGCGGTTCTCAACTGCTTTTATTTCTTTCTTTCCATAAATATGTCTTACTAAAGCTTGAACATAATATGGCCACGTTATAATGTTAAGCTGATCCTTGAGTAAACCGGAAACTGTCCTTACAACACCTGATTCATTGGTATAGTCAAAGTCACAAAGAATGAAGTCCACAAGACAACAAACTAACTCACTTATCAACGCTGACTCCTCTTTTGCATGAATTGCCTAAAGGTAAATTGAAGATAAAAATTACATTTATAAATGTCTGCAGGGAGAATGGTCGCAGTATAAAAAGTTCATTAAACTCATTCGCTGTTTTCCAAATATATGCAGCCTTTAGAAAAAGATCTGTTTCTTCCGTTAACATAGTTAACCAAATGTTGTTATATGTATAGAAAAAAGATAGTTTCTCGTTTGGTTAGATAATATCCTAAACGAAACTATTTTGCAAGGAAGGAATGAAGAATGCTGTAAAAGAAAAACTTAGATCTATAGAGTTAAAAACCACTAAGACTGCCAACTCTGTTCGTGATTATGTAAGCCATCAGGTTGAGAATACTGCAGATGCTCTCTCCTCAACAGATGTATACAAACAATATTTTCAAGTGCCTGGTGACGCACAGAAAAATAACAACAGAATGAACCGAATGGTCTCCATGGAAAGCTTATCTTCTTTGAATAGTACAGGATCACCTAATCACCCACCACGTATGGATTTTTCTCTCGGAAAAATGGAGGAAGAACCTATGTTTATGCACACTGATATAGAAGGCGCTGATTTAACCCCGAACTCAGGGACAAAGCATAGCTTCAATCCTGACAAAATAAAGATGAGAGCTGGTCGACTCCGAAGAAATTCGAGTAGTGTTTATTTTGAGACAGGTAGAAGTATAGAAACAAAAAACTCTTCAGAATCTAAGAAAAGAGAAAAAATCTATATTAAAGGTGTAGAACACAGTGGAACATTTTCACCCAAATCCCTTGAGCGCTTCCCACGCGAGAAAAAATCAAATGGAAAGCTTTCAATTAGGTTAAGATCAGCTAAAGGCCTAGAGAAAGCAGGTATATCTGGTAAAGTTTTTGCTGTTCTTGAAGTTGAGAATGACAACTTGGTATGTCCTATGGTTTTCCCAGATGAAAATGGCTGTTACACTTGGGAAATAAGAACAGATTTTGATGTTGTGGATATATTTAATTCAGATCTAAGGGTTTTAATTTACAAAAGTAACTACTTGATGAGTGACACGTTAATTGGACAAATATTAGTTCCAGTGTCGTGGCTATTGCAGCTGCCACCTCTTATACCTGTATTAGTCAAGGAAAAGGAAATAAAGAGTGAGCTAAGTGCTTGGTTTGAAATATTTCCTTGTGTATCTGATAGACAGAAATATCAGCCTGCATTCCAAGATTCGCCTGGTTCCGGGTTAGATCGCCCGCAACCGTCATTGGGAAGAGTTCTGCTTGACCTTTCCTTTTGTCCAGATTCTGAATTATTGGAGGGTACTGAGAACAATGTTATCAGTCGGAAAAAATTATTTGAACTTTATTTACAAGATTTGGACACAACTAAAAAGCAGAAAGATTCAAGTAGTTTTGGTTTTCACAGAAATTTACTTGGCCAGACACTGTCTCAAGTTTATGACTTAAAACGACATATTTCAAGAATATTTAGAGTTAAAGATCAAATAATAAGCTTCATTAAGGAAGTGCTAAACGATTTTACTTTCATAAGAAAATTCGAATATCCATTTATATCTGTATTTGTTTATGCTGCTGCCTATAAGTTTTTTGCAGTTTCAGAGTATTCAGAAGATGGAGAATACATTGGTAAAACTTATAGAGAACTAGATCTGGATCTATGGCAACTCCCTTTTTTTGCATATGGTTATGTCCTACTCAAGTCTCTTCATCACAGATACATTTCTAATAAAACTGAGCGGGGCTTTATACTGTGGAATCATGAAACAGAAAAGATTCCTTCTGATTTAACCTCAACACAGCAGTTATTAAAACTTGGTGCTATGCTAGATTTTATTGAAGGTTTTCTCAGAGGTGTAACCGACACACTTGAAAAACTTGTCAACGCCCTCAATTGGAGTGATGAATTTATAACATCGCTCTTATTGGCCGGTCTCTTACTTGTATCCCTTGTATTCGCAAGTATCATATATGCTGCTAGTCTTATACCATTTACTTACGTCTGTTTACTCTACCTCTTGTTCCCTTTTGAACTTCTTGGAAGACTCATCAAGAGTATTTACGCACTGGTCTACGGAAACAAGAGAAAACGACGTAAGAAACCTCGTGCTAAGAGAAATGATGTAACACTAACACGCCCGAGCCTATACTCCCTCTTGAAAAAAATTCCAACACATGATGTGAATGGGCATAAATTTCTCTGCAAATTGCAAATTCTGGAAACAGAATACCAAATAGATGCCCACCAGGACAAGTTAAAAATTGACACGGGTGCTAATGACAAAAAGCAACTAGGAAGCAAATAGTATACTATTATTAACTTGTCAACAAGATTATTGAGATCACCTTTGGGGTTCTATTATCAACCTGCCTTGTAAAGGCTGCAGAAGCAGGGTTTAATTCACCAAATAAATCAAGGTAAGCGCACCGAGAACGTCTCAAGCAAAGAATAAAAGCGCTTATTCAAAACTCAAGTTTCCAATTGACTAGATTTCATATTAAGTATCATAGACTGTGGCACGGTTTTATGTCTTGGAATTTGAGCTATGACCTTCATGTTGTAAGGGGCTTTGTTGCGGTTCTTTTTCTTTACTCCATTGATATATGTTGAACCATGAATTCCTTCCTTCGCTGTTAAACCTAAAATACTTAACTCTTGCCAAAGGAAAGAAGACATTTTGGTTATATTTGATAACTGTAAGTGCACATTGTCTCGTTTATACTTGCCAAACTTTGGCATAAATGTTTGATTCTTTAAGAAGAAAGCTTTTTTCTGATAAATAGAAAGATTTGGAAAATGAAGCCTCTTGGCTTCTTCCTCAGATCTAAAGACTGCATTTGGTTGATTTTGGTACTCCGAAAAGATTACAGTTTGGTTCGGTTGTTGCGCAACCACCATACGATCTTGTACATGAGAACTCTTACCACCGGAGTTTCTTCTCATAGAAGGGTATCGAACGAGGTCAAAGTTATCGTTTACATTTTGATTATCAGGGAAGTCAGAGGACCTTAGAGATAAGGCAACATCATCTAGAATCTCACTCGCACACACCTTAAGATCATTTCTACGTTTTAGAAGTTGACTTTCAAAATTGAGACGCCAAAAAGACTTGTTTGCTTTTGTTAATTTGGAACCAGAAGAAAAAACTTTCTGTCCAATAAGACAGGGTTCAGTTCTCTCTTCATCATCGAAACATTTTACTTCAAACACTTTTATAACGTTTGAACTGATGCTCATACATACAAAATATTGCTTCTTAGGAAGTCCCAATACGCAGCTCAAAGCAGAGTTAAATGGATTAAAAACACAGAGCTTGGATATAAACAGATCGAGCTTAGTGTTGTTGTTCCGGTTAAAAGGCAGCGCTTCCACTATTGGTCTTTTATCGTCAGCTGTGTTAGCACGAAAGAGTCTTCTGTCTCGAATATAGTTTCGAGTTCTGTAAGTGCTCTCAGTACTTGCACTGTGTTCTCTTAAAAGTTGACTCATGAAGATATGAATTTCCCCTTTATCTGTGCCGACAATAAGAGAATCGTCTTCACAATGAAATGTTGCTATGCAATTTGGAAGCCCACTGCGCAGTGCAGTAATCTCAAGAAATGACAGAGCAAGATCATCAAAAGCCATCAATCTAAGAATTCTTTCCTGACCAACAATCTCAAGAATAACAATAGCTTTCACATTTGACCAAACTGCTAGTTTTTCCACTTTACCAGGATTTTTTAAGGTTACGGAGTTTAGTAGACGCATGTGCTCCGAGTTGTAAAAGTGTATAATTTTTTCATGTGAGCAAACGACAAGAAAGTTCAATTCTGGAAAAACATCACTGTCAGTCACTAAGGGCCTTCCTGTTGCTGAAGAACAAAAAATTGAGTTTTTTAGAGAGCGCAGGATCACGAGGTCGCTTTCTAAAGAATCATCGAGGCACAGTATATAACCAGTTTCAGAAATTACAAACAATAAATCATCAACTTCTTGTAGAAGAAGCTTGGCAATACCACCATGTTTAGAGTCCAAGTGAAACGATTTCATATCTATCCCATTTTCAATATTCATAACTTTAACATGCTGAACCTTGTCCCCTATATAGAGCTTTACGCTTTTAGTGCTTACGCAGACTGATACACAGTCATTAAGGAACTCGCTTTGATCAACAAGATAAAAAGAGTTCAAAACCTCAGCTGAGGTAGCATCCCAAATAAAGAGAATGTTAGTACTTGTAACAAATACGAAACAATTTCGATTTGAAAGGAAGAAGATCCTCTTTATTTGCTCTGAACCATTGCCCGTCGATTTAGTTATATCACAAAAAACTCTTATTCCAACGTCACAGGTAACAAGTTTCTGCTGGAGCAGCAGAAAAGATTTAGGACAAACTGTATCAGAGCCTGTTCCTCCAACTCCGGCCATAGTTGAGAACGAAGAAAGACACACAGCATCTAAACCTTGGGACACATCAACGTCCCAGAGCATAAACACGCCAGAAGTATCTAAGCTTATAAGAAAATCTGTTTCCACCCCAATAGTTCCGGTATAAAAGACCTGGAGGTCAGCTATTCTATTTTTGTGTCCAACCAATTTGGTTTGAACATGATATTGGCTTAATTTCCAAACTTCCGCTACGTTGCTGTGGTTCAGACAACATAATCCCCGGGTATTGCTCAGACTGCAAATTAAGAACTTGTGATACCCACCGCAACTCTTTCCAAAACTACGGATGTATATTGTGAACAGCCCGCAATGGTCTCTACCAAATACTGATACTTTTCCTCCATAAAAAGAAACTAACAACGTGTCTCTCTTGTATTCAAACTTGCGTTTTTCATAGACAACAGTTGCACAGTATGGTATCTTATGCTTAGGTAATCTATGTAGAACTAGGGTTTTTGTTTGCAATATTGGAAAATGTATTGAGGAATATGTTCCATCAGGGTGGAACAAATAAATTTGACTGTATCCTTTATCAAAGACCATGAAATTAACCATCTGCTGAAGGTTAAGAGCTGAAAAATACGAAAACGAATATCCTGAATTTGCTTTTCTAATCCTAAAACACCAAAGTTTAAGAGACGATAGAAACAGGCAGAGGTAGTGTTCTAAACTGGTAGTAGAGGCAAACAGTGAAACTACAATGGCAACATTTTTCTGCGAATAACAGTTGCACATGCTATTAATGTCACTAGAGTTGGTGTATGATCGCTTAAGAGAGATGGCTTGTATCTCTTCAAGAACATCAAAAGTAGACAGCTGTTTTAGTCCTTGATCCACATCATACATAACAAGTTTATTACCACTATTCTCCAGAACCAAAAGAGTTTCAAGTTGCTCTTGATAACACATTGAGACTATTTTTCTTCCTCTTGAATCTAACGACATTGAATTTGACACAAGTACATATCTTGATATGTCAGCTAGGTGTGATATTTGTTTCAAACTTGCTTGTTCTATTGCGTAATTTGAAAATTCTTCCCAATCGACAGATCCGTTCGCGTTTCTATCAATTGTACGGAACAATGTGACAATTTCAGAAACTAAATCTATCTGCTCTGCGGTTTTTAGATTATTAAAATAAACTCGAGGAAGATGTGTTAAAATAGCTTTCGTAAAATCTTCTAGTACTAACCCCTCTTCTGAGAGCAAGAAAGCTTTCTTCAAACTCTCAAGTTTGTCTTGCTCTATCTTTGTCATGATATCCATTATTTTTTTTAAGAAAACGGCTAGGAAGAACTAGCGTGAAGAACATTGTCACCCTTTAGAACTTCCCACTGAAAACCATTTTCCATACAGTTCTCTAGTTCCTTAGCAGAGTACAAGTATTCTTCCGATGTCGTTCCAAAGGTTTCCTCAGGGAATCGCTTCTGGAGAAAGGTAACTGGTATTTTTGGTTTGAAGGTACCAAAGATTTGCAACTTTCCAGTATAAATAACAAAACCTTTTAATAAGTCTAACAGGTTCAACACTCCTTTCCAATATGCTCCTTGTGCTTTGCCAAACACTTTGGAGTAGTTGTACAACCTAAAAAATAATATAGTATTTCTTGAAACAACAGCTTTAGTAATAAGCCTAGCAAAGCGATAACACTTACCCCGTTGAGAAGGAAACCTTTTAAGTAGAGAATCTAATTCCGAACTTGGTTGCCCATATTTATTCCGAAGATATAATCCATAGAGAATATGATATCCTAAGAACTCATCAAAATCTTTGTCCTTTTTTTCAATAAGCTCAAACAATTTTGATGCACACTGAGTATACTCTTTTAAATCTTTATTTTCTAGTGCCAATCTGACATGAACTTTGTAAATCTTTGTCGTGAAAGAATTTTGAATATGTTGGACAGTTAGATCTTGCCGAATAGATTTCAGTTGTTCCGCAAGATAAGCATAAGTTCCTTGTTTGGTATAATATTTATTTAATACGAATGGTAGTGCTTGCACCAGGATATTTAGGGGTCGAACCTGTGAAGATACAACATCTGAAGTTAGCCTCAAATATTTTTTTTCAAGAGAAGTGCATGTTCCAACTATTATATTATCTTGCAATATCCTTGTTTCATCTTTTTTTACTAACATTTTCCCGTTATAAGTAGAGAAGCGGCTTAATCTTTCCTGTTTCTTGCTCTCTGATTCTGTAAGGGACATTTGAGACTTCTTCTTTTTCTTTTTTTTCCTCTTCGAATGGGCTGCACTTGAATGATCATAAGAATTTTGTGACTGAATTCCATTCTTGCTCTTCTTAGGTACTAACTTCTTAAGTGTATTCCTTTTCATTTCGTTTGAAGAAGTCTGTCCTTTTGCCAGGTTATGGTTTTCAGAAAAGTTTTTCTTAAACCTAGAATAGCCTATGCGATGAATGATATCAGTTTGAGTTTTTTGATAATTGAGAGAATTATAAAAATCTTTTTCGTTTCTCGGTGGGTGTGGTTTTCTTTTAAGAGGAGGTTCTGTCGGCGGTGGACTGCATTCATTAGATTGAAAATACATGATTGCTCGTTTTGCGCAGGGTTGGGATTTGGGAAATGAATCCTTTTCGGGAAATTTTAGAAAACATTATTGTCTCGACAAATTTATGAAGTGAGAAACAATAAAAGCACAACTGTAAGGGAAACGGGATTGAAAATAGAACTCCAGGAAAAACACCTCGGGAAGACTTGTTTAATTCCAAACATGGTATTGGATAAATATCTAGGCTATATTTAAGCTAGTAATGTTTTCTTACATCTTGACGAGGTTGGTGAACTTTTACTTGGATGTCAGAACAATAAAGAAATTATTCATCTTATATCTAGTTGATGAAGAATATGTAACTTGTTTTGGATGATATCCCCGACGGGAGAAGTAGTCATCTAGTGCATTCACTTAATGTAAGTTACTGTACTAATGTATTCAAGTCAATAGACTTCTTAAGATGCCTTAGAATGGCTAGATATGGTACTTCGTTTTCTAAAATGTACTTTATGGCTGCTGAGCTTCTAGTGATTGACTTTCTCCACTAGTTTATCTTTGTTGAATAATGCTAAGGTTTTTATTCCCTTTAAGACACTTGCACTGGTTAAATTTGCTATTATTATTTCAGATGTTTACCTTAATCTCACGCAGATTGCTATTTTCCTATGGAGAGCTCTAAGCATTACTTCTTAGTTTTACTTACCAAGATTCTTGTTATTTATTATCTTAAATAATTTTAAGTAACTACCTAAAATAATAATAAGTGGCTTAACTCCTTATAGTTTTTTTATTAAATATTGCCTATCTACGAGGTGGACGAGTAGGCTCTCGTACAAAATCTAGATGAACTAGGAAATAAGAGAAAACTATCATTAAGTCTGAAGGATTAATTGAAATCTACAGGTTACATGGAATCAATTCCAAAATTCACTGCATCTTGTATTGAGGTAGGACAATTTCATCATTTCAACCCTCTATTATTAAGAAAGTTAAATAGTTGAATCTTGCTTAATGGTGCCGGTCCAATGACATACCTGTAATAGCCTTGCCGCATTTAGTTTCAGAAAGCAAGCATTTCTTTTAGTCATGTCTTGTATTTAGCATATTTTAGAAGGGTTTCTTCCATCTTGTCATTTTCTGTGTCACCTAAGAGCTTTAGACAATGCCTTGATGCAGAAGCGGATTAAGAAACACTAGTTGTCGAGGCAGAAACTAGTTTCCATCTCAGATGTGTATTTTAATCTGTTTCTTACCTCTACTCTTAGTTCCTATTTCTTGCGTGCATTAGTGAAGCCAAGTTACTACAATTTGAATGGGCCACAAGTTTAGCTTGAATCATGCTTTGGGTTTAGGCTAACTAATTTCCGTATGCTAAAGCGACGCAATTTCAACTGAAGTTATTTACCATCTATGCTTAGAGATAAATAGATCTTTTTTTATCCTTTCTTTCGACATTCCGTGCACCCTGGCACTAATACACACCCAAGAGAAACGATTTAAGCCATACCGAGAAAACGCTGTCTTAATTCCTCTAAGTACTTCCTTTTTTAACAGCGGGGAAAGTGTATTAGAGATAGCAAGAAGATGGATTCTAGTTTATGTTCTTTCTTTTTGATTTGAAATAAAAATAAAAAAATGCTTGGAACTGCCCATCAACTCTACAGGCACTATATATTTGGCACACAACATTAGAATAAAATTAGGAATGAAAACTAATAAAGAAGGAATATGTTTTTTTTTGTTCTATTTTCATCTCCTGCATTTCAATAAAACTGCATTATGCTCATTTACCATGCTATAAAATTTTAAACTTGGTTATAACCTAAAGTGACGATATATTTTTAGGATGACAATCATGCAAAAGATGAGAGTTCATCCCCGAGTAGCTTGCCATAGCGATTAGATTATAGTGTCCGCTGAAGTAATTTTCTTAAATATACCATTAAAGATACCAAAGCACCAAAAGTAAAAGTATTGAACATATTTTTTTTTAGATTCTATCGTTCAAGCCCTATGGGATTGCATTTGTTAGTATTAGCATATTAGGAATCTCTTAGAGGTTCGTTGGTTATATTGCTATTCCTCTATCTGAAGATTAAAAGATAGCACCTTCAGATTAAGAATACATAAAAAGTCAAAGATGGAAATCAAGTTGGATCGCTACGTTTTCAAACTTGTACAGAATCATTGCTCGATAGTTACCTTACTTTCAATTGTTTCTGGTAACTAGTTCTCGATGGCTCTACCACAGGGTGACAGTTCATCTTGGTGGATATTGAAAGAAGTTTTCGGTAACTTACCGCTTAAGGTGTTCTTCAAAATTAATTGCTTCGGTGCCTTAATCGAAATCGCAATTTTCTTATCTAGTGAATTAGAGCATTTTTAACTATTACAGGCTCAGGTTCCATCATGGGCATGTTTGACCTTACTTGATTTCAAGAACAGAATGTGGTTTTCATGTAGCTACATTATTTCTTCCGCGGATTAAATGGAAATTAAGTATAGCCAACTAGAATCTTACCACTTTGGCGTTTATATTATTATTAGATATATCCAAGACGCTTGTGATGGACATTTTATGTGCAGCTTCTTTCTTCCAAAAGAAATTTTGTCTCTTCTTCACTACAATATCGAACGAAAGATTCTCAAAAGCGGATTCTAAAAGCAAATAACAGGTTTGTGTTTATTTAGAGTTATATGCTCTACTAAGTTCTTACGACAGGTGTGAAATTTTAAATATTGATAATGAAATGTCGTATTCGACAACGTAAAAGAGTTTAAACTCCCAGAATGTTATCTAAATCTGCTACTCTTTCTATTCTACCTAAAGCCACTTATGTTAAGAAAGTAAGGAACCCAACACTTGTCTGATCAGAACTATTTTCTGGTATCATAATATATTAGTAGCCGATATTTATGCAAACAGATAGACGAATAACACAGATATTTCCTAGCTATTGCTTCAAATTATTTACTATTGACACAGTTTTCCCGTATAAGTCTCCAGTCCTTATATACCGCCATTCCTATAAGACGTTCTACAGCATGGCAGTGTTAAGAAAGTTAAGAGAGTTCAAAACTAACTTTCATCTAGTTTTTGTTTCCATACAACCAAATTATCTCCTTGTCTGAATAGAATTAACTTTGTCATTTCTATGTTGCATTGGGGGGGGGGGGGGGTTGTCGGGAAACCCTTCAATTATGCTCGATAATTTGGCTCAACCTTTGGCGAGCTCATTCCTTGGGGTTTAAAACTGATAATCTGAGCAAATCAATATTTACATTTTTTATGTACAGTGGCTATTTATCTACTATAGTCAAGGCAAAAGACGCTAAATAAGCCATTATTTAACTGTAAGCCTTGTAGATCCCACTTGGTAATATTGCACGCTATTGCTCTCGATATTGCGACTCACAATGAGGACCAAGAACTAGTATGACAAGATTACATTTCTTAGACTTCAAAATAAGAAAATGTTATATTTTTATAGTAAAGAAAGCATATTATTATGTTTCACTATGATTCTTATTTTGAAGAAATATACTATATGAGGCAAGTTCTTGACTAATCCCAGTGACTGCCATGGATTTTATAGTTGTATATATTCTCAATTGCTCTGTGCTATAGCATCTGAATTTTAGTATAGAAATTTTGCAGCAGATGAAACCAGTTTCTTAATACTCGCACAATTACGCTAGTATATAATAATAGCATTTTATTCTCATTCATACTTTGGTGTTTGTTCAAAGTGTAGGATCGAAGGCAATACCTCACTAAATAGATTTTTTCCCAGAAGATGGTGTCTTCAATTGAACTTATAATAACTTTTTGTATGTAAACAATCATATAATCTATTTCTTAGAATATAAATGAACTTGCGTCTATATATAATCATTTTGGATTTAATCCCTTGATGGTTTGAGTATTTAACAATGCATGATAATTAGCTTTATTTCTCCTGTTCTGAGAGGTTAGGAGTGGTTAATCGTCCTTAGACATGTTTTGCTCACGCTGAATCATTAATTATACCACCCAGTATAAGTAAATAATATGATTAGACCTGTAACTCGTGTTGCTGGGCTGAATATCTATTTCCATGTTAAACGTGGCTCTAGGTACAATATGTATATGATTATTAATGACATTATATTGAATATTTTTTGCTTATTCACTAAATAGGGGTGGTATAGTTATTTGCACGAGTAACTATTATAGCGGGAAATCTCAATAAAGCCACATTTCAATCTAGGTTTCGAATGCTGAGTAGAATATCAAGTGATAAGTATAGCCTTCATCCTAGTCGGGATCAAAAATTGCCTCTTGACCTGTTATTCGTGATTCAGCATCTTCGAACTTGTTGTAGAATGATGCAATCATCCAACATCAATGAAAATTGAAAGTTATTATTATGGTTCTTAGATTGAAGTTACCTGTTTGAATGGTATATTGAGAGGGTGGTGTTGGCTTTACTTAGAGTATATCGAAACAAATTCTTGTACTGTTTGCTCAATAAAGGTCAGCCACCTTGAAGATGAAGTTTAATGTATTTCTAGCATCTATTGGTGGCTCTTATCGAAATATCTTCCTTAATACATTTAATGGAAGATGGTTGAAAGAAACCATGGGCTCTACTACATTGTGAAAAACAACTCTATATGTCCCTCTGTGTTTTAGGAGAAGGAAAACACGAAAATATTAGCGAATTTACCATAGCTTTAATCAAAGTGACAATGTATTTGTGTACCTATATTTGTCCTATGAACTTGAAACTACTAGGAAATTAAATAGTCAAAACATGAAAATACCAAGAAACTTCGCGTGAGAAAGGGGAACGGAATATTTCTTTTCTACATATTAAGTTAGGTAATGGCGATGTTACCTAACCTTATTTAGCGAAGCTATATTTAAACTTAATAATACTAAACTTATATCATGGTGTCTTGTACGCATCTCTAAAATTTCTATACATAAACGATTAATCTTAAATTGGAAGATTAGTTTAAAGTGAAAATTCTATATGAGAATAAACGACAGCATTTGCTTCCGACAAGGATTATCTAGCATGTGCTATGTAGAAAAACTGACTCTAAGCTTTTCACAAGTATGTCGCCTTGAACCCATCCCTCATGGCAACGTTTAGAACTATTAGATCTACGAAAAACCTCTCTTAATTACTATCGTTAGCTGCTCCGCATCCCGTAGAAGAAATCTTGTTCGAGTTTCAATAAAAGAGAATTTTTGAAAAAAAACTGGCACTTTTGTAAAGTATGTCCATAACATATGTAACCTCTGTTCAAATAATAAGTTCTATTCTTAGTTATGAGTAGATTTTCTTTAATTTTTCCCATTATAGCTTAAGCGCGAAGTTAGATTGTGAGAAAATATGCTCATATTCTACTTCCCTTTCCAGTAAAGTGAGATTTGGTTAAAAATTAAATTCAGTTATGCTAGCACAATGCTTAAATAACTATTTTAATAAGGGAGCTAAGCCAATAAGACCCTGGGAGCAGATGTGGCAACAAATTTTACCCATTTTTAGAGTTATGAGTGTGTGTGAAGATTGTGAAGTTCCTTTCATAGCATGAAGTTTATAATTTTCAAGTAAGTTATATGTAATGAAACATGAGTTCTACGAATACCTGAATAATAAGTCTGTAACATGTCGGTAGGAAACTATTGGGAATTCCATGTGTTAGTTACGGACTATGAGTATGCCTTTTCTAAGTTTCACTTACTCCAAACAATCAGTCTAACAAATAAAAAAGAGGAGTTCATTTATAACCAGCAGCTACACAAAACACCTCTCCTTAAAACCTATAAATTATGATATGCCAAAACATCTGTTAGCTCAAGCTAATCTAATAATTGAGGTCATATTTGATATCTACAAAACCATATAATCCCGCAAATTCAGAGCATATAATGTACACTAAGACCCTTTACACAGGAAGAAGTTTCCACTCAGCTTACATAATTACACTTAAGATATATTTTAGATTTACTTCCCAGCACCCCAACTAAAATACCACAGCTCTAAATACAGATAGTAACTTGGTATAAATAGTAGTGTGGGTTAACATCGCGAAAGTAAACAAAATGTTTATCTTTGCAAATTAAAAAAATCCGAAACCCATTTTCAGCCTACAACTTAGAACATAAGAATGAAGACTCGAAATAGATTGTATAGATTAACTTTTTATCTTCTAGTTTTCAAATGATTTTGTTTCTAATTCTAATATCTAACGATTTTTCTAGCTGTTTATTACACCTTGTACAAATCAAGAGCACTAAGGGGCGGAATGGGAAAATCTGCGCCATGGACGATGCAACCTATTAATATTTGGGGTCTTGGATACATTCTATTGTAATAAGGGTACTATTGCAAATTTTGTCATTTCATGAAAAGACGACACCTCGCTACATTGGTTTCAACATCATGAAAATAACCTAAGGTTGGACAAATAGATCTACCTAAGAAACTGCAAAAGTTTTGGACTTGTCTACACCGATGATATATGACAATTTAGACTAGACATCACATGACATGGATAATAATATCCGAATTTAACCAAAGTTTATTGCAAATAGAGAACGCACTCTAAATTACTGAAGTATTATGCCAGTTTTCTCAACTAGTAGCTCCAAGACTAGTAGATCCAGAGACTGGTAACACTATCAACCGTAAATCGTTTTCAATAACTCTTCCACTGCCGGTTTTCCAAGCTTACATAGAGTTTGAGTCTGGTGTGGAAAGCAAAGATATCCCCTTGGGAGGAGTTGAAGCGAACATTTGGGGTTAAAGCCTGGCATTGACTTCAGCTTTTCAGGATCTTGGTTTGACTTATTTACTTAATAGCAGAACACAGAGCCTTTTATTAGTCTTTGTGGAGTTATATCCCGTAACATTAACATGCTTAGACAACACCTTTTAAGGAAGACCAAATATTCCTCATAGTTTCTCAGAACAACAATTATTATTAAAGGATTGGAAAGGTCTAGCTGCTACTCTGGTTAGCAAGGTGAAGCGAGAAACATAAAATTTACATTCATCGAAACTGATAAATATCTTTGGCAAGAGCAGTGTTGTTACTCAAGACTTTATTGTGGATGTGATTGAGAACCTTCGCTTGTCACCTCAGCGTTAACAGGGACCACTTACAAAAATAAAAAGTGAAGTAGATACTCCCTTAATTATACTCGGAAATGAAGATTAGAAAAAATTTGGTTCATAATTAGTTTCCTAGATAATATGAATTTTCTCTTGTTCTATTACCCGTCTCTCTCTCTCTATTGGAAAATTGCTTCGTCTGAATTTGGAAAAAAAATAAGGGTTAAACTAACCTATGTTCATGAGAACTAGAAGGAATGTTGTATCCTCAAATATTTCCCTAGCTTAACAAAAGGAATACGTACACTGCATATGAGATTTTGACGTATTGCATTGTTTTAGTTTCATGTTAATTTACGCAATGAAACATATATCTATTTAAAGATTTATATTTAAATTTGTTTAAGTACTCAATTAGTTAAAAATAAATATCTAATATTATATTTATTTATTATGGTTTGTAATATTATACTTGAATACTTATAGATATTAGTTTAGATTAATAAATTGTTATGCTTTTTCTCTGATCATATAAATATTTTCCATAGAAATATATTCTATAAAATTTATAGCCCGGAACACCCTTTGTTTAACTAGATTTATTTATGGGCAAAAAAAACTGGTTTTTAATCATCCCTACAATTATATCGACTTGGTTATAAAACGTACTGTAATACTTTCCATGTTAATTCACCCTATTCAAACCACGGTGTTCTATTTTACTGAATACATATCAAACATAAATTAAAAATGTTAAATAAAATTATTATTGGAATCTCTATAATTGTACCAACTTATGCAGCAACAGGATGTACAGGATATCCATCTGCCTCACCACTAGACCCAAGTTTCACATCTATTCAAGAAGCTAACTCTCTTTCAATTGCAGAAGAAAATGTTGAAGTTCTTGTTCAAGGGATTGTTACAAACGACTTAAGAGATACTACTTTTAGAACTTTTGTTATTCAAGCACCTGCATCTCAAACAGATGGATTATTTTCAGACTACTCACAGGGTATTGAAGTATATTGTCGTTCAGGAGATGACTGTCTTGATGCAGAGTTTGTTGAAGGTCAGTTAATTTCTTTCAGTGCAAATACTAGTATATATAACTCAGTTCAACCACAACTGGAATATTCAACAGATTATATTATTGAAGAAGAAAGTCTTGCATCGGTATCTGCTTCTTGTCCACCTTTAGCTGCTGAAGTTAATATTGTGGATCTTATATTACCACGAGAAGAAGGTTTTGATGATACTTCTATACAAAATATGTTAGTTAATCCAGTTATTGATACAAGTGAAGAATTAACTGATGGATTACTTACACTAACTAATACATATCCTTTTCGTTATGGTCAATTAACAGTTTCTTCTATTGGAAGACTTATTCAACCTTCTTCTATTTTTAATACTGTTGATGAAGCTATAGAGTTAGCAGAAAGAGAAGAGTTAAATGAAAGAGCTTCTTTAATATTAGATGATAGAAGTTCATATAGTTGTGATACTGTTACTCCTTGGTTTGATACTAATCTACCAGGAGGTGGGTTAAGAACTGGTATTACATTAGAACCAAGTTTATTAGATGGTGTTGGAACTTATCAATATTTAAGTGCTGCTGGTTCTTTTATGTTTAGACCAAGTATATTTGGTGAAAATATTGTTACTATTCATGCTTTTGATCAAAGTTCTAATGAAAGACCAGAAAGTATTACAGTTGAAACAAATTCTATTTCTGGTTTAAGAATAGCTTCTTTTAATATGTTAAACTATTTTACAACTCTTATTGAAGAAGATAGTTGTAGTGATTGTAGAGGTGCAGATACAGCAGAAGAGTTTGCTTTACAAAGTATCAAATTATATAAAGGTTTAGCAGAAATTGATGCAGCTGTTGTTGGTTTACAAGAAGTTCAAAACTTATTATTAGAAACAGAGGAATCAGAAGATATTACTATGGATACACTTATTTCTGAATTAAATACACTTGTTGGAAATAATAAATATGATTATATTAAAACAGGTGTATTAGGTAATGATGCTATTAGAGTAGCTATGATATATCAACCTAATTTAGTTACTCCAATAGGTGATTATCAAAGTTTGGAGTATATAAACCCAATAGACAAATCAAGAACTGCTTTAGCACAAACTTTTCAAGTTAACTCTGTTGAAGATTCTTGTGAAGATTCTTCTCAAATATCTACTTTCACTGTAGTAAATAATCACTTCAAATCAAAAGGTTCTGCTTGTGATGAAGATGATTCAAGTCACCCAGATTTTGCTGAAAGAGTTGAAGGAGAAGGAAATTGTGGATATACTAGACTTAAACACTCTACTCAATTAATTGAGTGGCTTCAAGGTGAAGAGTTTGATACATCTATTCCACAGATTATTGTTGGTGACTTAAACTCTTATGGTTCAGAAAGAGTTATGACTAACCTTGCAAACAATGGTTTTTTTGAACTCTCAGGAAACTCTGCAGATAGTCCAAGTTATTCATATAGTTTTGATGGACTGTTTGGAAGTTTAGATCATATTTTAATATCTGATTTTGCTGTAAATTCAACTGGAAAAACTTTTAAGTGGCATATTAATTCAGATGAAGCTATTGTTACAGATTATACAGTAGAACAATATTTTGCTAGTTTTTGTGATGAAACACCTGAAGGATATCAAGATGATAGCTTCTTTAGAAATAGTGATCACGATCCAGCTATTAACTTTATATCTGTTTGTGGTACTGTTGAAGAAGATAATGATCTTTCTGTAGTTTTAGGGTTTACTGCTTTTTTTGCTTTATTGGTTTTGGTAGTTTTTATTTCTGGTGTATTTACAAAGAAAACAGAAGAACCAACTTATGAAGTTAAGGCAGATGAAAAGAAAATGACTGTATAAAATATGAATAAAGATTAAGTCCTGAATAGGTATGCTTTTCAACTTTTCTCATTTAACTGTAGATTGTCTTAATATAAACAATAAGAATAAAGTATTCAACTATTATGATAAGTTGTGTTTCTAAAATAGAATCCTTAAATCTGAAATGTACAATAATTTCTTCTAACAAAACTTTTTTGTAAAGTTTTGTTTTAATCGATAGAATAAATAGTAGGAAGACAAATCAGTAAAGTATTTAACTTTGACGATAGACGATATCTATTGTGCAACACAGCCTTTCTTCTTCTTCTTCTTTGCTTTTTTCTTAGGTTCAGGTTTAGTTGCTTTAGGTATTTTTGTAGGTTCTTTTTTTTCTTCTACTGCTTCAGCAACTTTCTCTTGTTTATCAAGTTCAGTAACTTCTTTTTCAGCTTCTGCTTCTTTTACTTCCTCAGCAACTTTTACTTGTTCTTCAATATTTGTATGAATAATTTCTCCTTGATTTACATCTACACCTTCTGTTTTAATAGCTGCAAATTCAGAAGAATATTTTCCTTCTAAAATAGAACTATCAAATATCATACTAGTTACTACATATGGATCCATATTAGAAGCTGGTCTTCTATCTTCAAAATATCCTTTTCCTTCTTCTTGTGTAGAATTTGGTATTCTTATACTTGCTCCTCTATCTGCAACACCATATTTAAAAGTTCCTATATCACCTGTTTCATGTTTTCCAGTAAGTCTTTCATCATTTCCTGCACCATAACTATGAATATGTTGTGCATGTCTTTTTCCAAGTGCTTCAATAGCTGGAATAATATGTTTATTTAAAGCATCTTCTTCTTCTCTCATAGCTTTAGTTGAAAAGTTTGTATGACAACCTGCTCCATTCCAATCACCTGATACTGGCTTAGGATGTAAAGATATGCCTATTCCATATTTTTCTCCTACTCTATTTAGTATATATCTTGAACAAGTCATCATATCTCCTGAAGTTATTCCTGTACAAGGTCCTACTTGAAACTCCCATTGACCAGGCATAACTTCTGCATTTATTCCACTTAATGTTAAACCAGCTTTCATACATAATAATAAATGTTCTTCAGCTACTTCACGACCAAAGGATACTCCAGCACCTGCTGAACAATAATATGGACCTTGTGGTGCCGGATATCCAATCTGCTCTGTAGGTTTTCCACCAATACTTCTAGCTTTACTTTTTGGCCAACCAAGTGGACGTCCATCTTTAAATAGAGTATATTCTTGTTCAATACCAAACCAAGGTTCATCCTCTGTCTTACTTTCAAATATTTTATTTGCTAAGTTTCTTGAGTTTGTTGGAAGTGGTTCCATTTTAGGTGTATAAGTATCTGTAACTACAAGGACAGAGTTTCCACCTCTAAAAGGGTCATGAAAGATAGCTCTTGGAACAATAATAACTTCTGAGTCTTCTCCAGGAGCTTGATCTGTACTTGATCCGTCATAGTTCCACTTCGGAAGATCACTTAACTTCACAGTACTCTTACCATGAATAATCTTAGTTTTAGATCTTAGTTCCCCATGTCCTCCAATCCAAATATATTCTGCTTTTACATAGTTTGAATTCATCTTTTAATTGATATGTGTTTGATTTTCCCAAACTTTCTTTCTGCGTTCTATTTGTTACAAGACTTTTGCCCAATACCTTACTGTATTTGGGATATCCGCAAAATGCGCGCGTCATCTATTCATAATATATTATTTTGGGCAAATTTATACATGGGCAAACATTTCATATATATATATATATATATATATATCATATTTCCGTTCCTTCAGAAGTTGAGTCAATAAAGTAAACTCTATACTTAAGTGGACAATCATATTTTTGGTGAAAACTAATGTTGAATATAAACAAAATATTAGTATGTCTTAATGGTTTCAAAATTCTGTATAAGAAAATAAAATTTTTAAAGAGTTTGTACTAGGAAAGTCTAGGTTTCAAAAAGCGTTTCAATAGCACAAAGTTTCTGTAGCTCTTTATCTAAGTATTGTGGTAGAACTATAGCAAATTACAAAATGAAATCCTGATTAGGCTTATGGAGATTTTTTTTACTAGGATCTTGGAGAAATGGTATAACCTTTTTTATAGATGGAGGTAAACACAGGCCTTAATCAAAACTAGGTATTTGTTTAGCAGACTTAAGTTAGACACTTTAACATGATTATCAACTAGAAAGTGTAATAATAGGAATTATATTCATGTCACGAAATTAAAATGGAATTTATAAAGAAAGCTAATAGAAAATCCATCGTTCTGGAAATCTGTTCCCTTAGCCTTTTTGTGTTCTGCTCATTTAGATATTGTTTTCGCTTTGAATTAAAGATAGAAATCATACTCAGCTCTTGCGAAACCTTTTTTTGCTCGGAAGAGTATAATTATGTTGTGTGAAATCGGGTATCAAATCATGTACTCAATCTTGTATTATTGAAAAGCGCATATATAACAACAAATTGCTTTATTACCCCTAAATGGCTAAAATGGCTAATATTTAGAGCAATGATGCACAGTCTGTAGCAGATATCCTCTATTTCAAGACCAACTTAGCTTACTTTTAAGCCATAGAATACTCTTCATCAACCTAGAAAACGTGAGTCGAACATGTGTGAGTACTGGACGAATAAGAACTGGTCCCGAGATAATGGAGTTCACGTTTTTAGATTTTGCTGTGGGGTTAAGAGGTGTATTTCCTTTGCAACATATGTTTACCGCAATTGCTATATTATACTCTAATACCTTATTAGACTTAAATACTATAAATTTACGGGTATTTGCTCTTTGAGAGTATACAAACACTTTGGTTAATAAAACACATATTAACTCAAGGAAACTTGCCACTATTCCCTTTGAGCACCCAACGTAATATCTCATGAAAGCCAATGCATCATTTCAAAATACAATTATTCTTTTTGTGCTGGATACATCTATCCTTTTCATTTTTTGCCATTATAATTAAAGCAGCGGTTTTTCTAAGCAGTTGTAACGAGACTTAGATTAAAGCAGTTTGTTTCTTTCAGAGAATACTTAATTAGATTGCCACATTGAGAAACAGTTAAAATCCAGTAGATCATAGCTTATTCATTAGAAAGCAGAGGAATAAAGAACAATATTAAATAAGGGAGCGCGATTTTTTTCGAGAAATTCATAAAAGTGCTCACAATTGATCCACCATGTACTATACTGAAACTGTCTTTAGGAAGTCTTAGTTAGTACCTCAATCTATGACAAGACTCCCAGCTATTATCCGGGTATAGGGATCTCCCCTTTGTTTCTCTTCTTCCAATACTCATACAATTTTTTCAAATGTTCTACTTCAGATGGTATGGGTTTCTTAAAGACTTAGAAACTTACTAACACCTATTTTGAATTTGATGGTAACATCATGTAAAATATGAACGTATTTGTGTACTTAAGCTTTTCTCGAAAATCGTATTTGTATTTGGCTAGGATAAATATTTATCTGAATTGAAACAGTTTAGATGAATATTTTTGTGCTTTAGTTCTCCGCCGATATTGCGTATTTTCAGTATGAATACTTACTAGTAGTCTTAATCACCTGTATTATTCTGTAGTTGTCTGCAGGAACAACTGTGTGACCCTTTAACTATAAAGCGGATAGATACGAACAACCTCTAGTTTTCTCACAATTCATTTATATCGCATGTTCAAGAACTACTGGATTTCTATGTTAATTTCATTTATGCCCAATAAGAAAAATATACTGGACAACAGGTTTTGGAGAATCCACTTGGTAAAGTTACTCTAAGAAGACTTGACTTACTTTCCAGAAGACCTTCGTTAGGAAGTGCTCTTGCTAGGGTATAGGAAAACTCAGATATTATCCTCTTATATTATTACAAAACCGTTAAACATAATGTTTTCGAAGTAAAGTTGAAAGTTACATAGTTTATTTCTTAGGTAGTTTTTTTTTCTCACTTGTAGAGGCAATACAATATATGCTGACTATATGGCGTTTCATCTACATACCGCTACTTAGAGAAAAACAATGAAAACATCTAAGATGTATCTTATATCTAGCTATTGTCCATGAATATAAAAACTATAAGTTAAGGCTGAAACTAAACTTACTACTGTAAATCCAAAGACTATGGGGCTCTCTTCAAGCTGAGCCTTGGAAAACAAAATAAATAACTTATTCTTGTACAGATTAATACCTTCCAGAAAGGGATGGAGGGTAAACCTAGCGGTATAGCCACCAATAGATAATTAAGAAATTTAACAGCTGCAGCAGCATTTTAAAAACGTATATTCAGATTCGAGTATTATCACTGTTTGTGCACCTCTTCATGGCTGAACCAGGTCGCAATTGTAAACCGTCCAATATACTTGGATCCAATACCCTTAGTTGAGTTGAGGGTATTGCCACTTTCTTTCTTAAGGATCCGATCATTCATACGTTTAAGTGATGTCAGATAGGTGAATGTATAAGAAGAAATTCGTAAATGCAGCACCAAAACTTTGAATGAATCTTAATGAGGTTGATCACAAGGTATTGCAAGATTAAATAAGATTATTTGCCATGTCAGAGCCTTTATGCAAAGTACTTGCTTGAGAATCCCAACAACTTATCTAGGTAAACAAAAGAGTTTGAAGAAAGTAAATACGATGTTTCCATATTTTTACTACAATTGCTTTACAGGGTGTTCTTACCGAAGCCAGTGTCAACTACATTTAATTATCACGCCATAGATCTCTACTTCAAATTTGTTTGCATCAGATGTTGCTACTTAAACAGCAAAAACCAACTATTATTTAATTGTTATCTACATAGTTCAAGACACCTTATTTCATGATGTATTGACCAAACCAAGAACACGAAAATGAACAGTACTGCCAAACGTATTTTGAATATTAATCCAATGCCTACGCTGCGTTCTTTGAATAAATGGCATTTTCCAGAAGCAAATACCTTAAGACCAATTTCATCTATAACAATTTTATAAATTAAAGCAGCAGAACATGGACCAAGGTATCAGAAAATTCCATGTTTTGTCCGAAAATGTGATCCTGATATGTCCGCTGTAGTATTCGCTCTCTTAGCTATCATGAGCGACATATATATGGGCTAACACGCATGCAGTAAGATTATACTTGTGCATGAAATATGAAGTGACACTGGACGAATGTCTAAGGGAGTTTATATTGAAAAGTTTGAATAGGTTTTCTTGTAACAGAGTACATGTACCAAACCAGAAAGAGAGTAAAAAAACTCTAAATATGTTAATTATTTGCTGATTATAAAAACTAAAATGCTCAGAGATAGCTCACAACAATACAGAAAATAACTAATAATATACCTCCGTAACATAATAGTGGAATTCAAGAAAACATATTCTTCCATGTACATACAACTTTACTTATCATAGGTCACTGGAATAGTAGTAAAACTGGTTGTATGCTGTGCTGCCCACATGGTCATAAGCTGTGCTTTAAAGAATCTAATTAAGGAAAAAATCTTTAATTCTTTTTCTGAATTTTATCTGTACCTCCAAATGTTGGAAATAGCCGTGTATCACCAGGCTTAAGTACAAGATTAATTTCACGTCCGTTGTGTGTCTACACTTGTGTACTATGTCTGTCTTATTGCAGACTCAATATCGATGTTACAACTAGTTTTCGTTGACTTAACTCTGCAATGAAACAAACTTCCATTATAACTACAGCAGAACAGAACCTACAAAAATTAGAAGTAGCTTCAGTGGGTTTTGCTTGCTTCTGTATACCAGGGGTATTCAGAAAGTTTAAAATTTTCTTCTTGTTGTTTTTATACTTTTTTCTCAAGAGTTGTGCAAAAGATATTGATGTAGTACTTTCTTTTTTGTTTATTTGTAACTAGGTTATTCTATGAATACATATCAAGTAGTATTATGATTGAGTTACTTAAAGTTCAGAAATTGTTTGCAATTACCCTAAGTGTTTGTAACCCAGGTAGGACATAGATATTACATCCCCTCTGGGTTTACAGAAACCTTTGTTCCGGTAGAAATTCCCAGTTTTAATATTGCCCAAAATATTAATTTGCGTTCTAGAGATCAGCTTATATATTCTTCACTATTCTTTCAAGGTAAAAGGAAGATGAATCTACTTCTTCATATACCCCGGATAACAACACTGCCGTCCAACAAAACTTTGTTTAGATCATATCATTATGTTAAACGGAATCCATTATTAAGAGTTAGTTTCAAACATGTTTCAAGACCCTATGGAACAAACTCACAAGTATTTACTCCTGAACACGCAGGCGCTAGGTTAATATATTTAGAAACACAAGCAAACGCAAGGCCAGATAATCCTAATGCTCAAGCACGATATTTAGCTTCTCTAGTTAATACACATCCAAATATAGTTATTGAAAGGGTTCAATCTGGGAAGTTTGCGAACAACGAAGTAACTCAGAATTTATATGTTTCCGCCATAGAAAGAGTAAGTAATCCAAAGAGTATAAACAGTCCTTTTTCACAAGCAGCAAAATCATTTTCAGGTGATGCAGATTCACCTCATTCACATGATAAACCAGATGATGGACCAGGATATAGTAACGATACCCCTTTGAAAGTAGAAGTTGTTCCTTCTCCCTTTGATTTACGCTCTCAATTATGGAAAGGTTTTAAGTTTTTATTACTTACTTATATTGCTTTTAGTTTAATATCTAGTTTTTTAGAAGATATATCTCTTCCACCTCAATTTTCAGCTGGGGCTTCAAAAAATGTTAAACCTGAAATATCTTCTACTAAATTTAGTGATGTGAAAGGTGCTGAAGAAGGAAAAAAAGAGCTTGTTTCTATTGTTTCATACTTACAAGGACCTGAAAAATTTACCAGACTAGGAGGAAAACCACCTAAGGGAATTATGTTAACAGGACCCCCAGGTACAGGAAAGACATTACTTGCCAAAGCCGTTGCTGGAGAAGCAGGTGTTCCTTTCTTTTATGCTTCTGGTTCTGAATTTGAAGAAGTTTATGTTGGTGTGGGTGCAAAAAGGATAAGAGAGTTATTTCAAACTGCTAAAGAGAATGCTCCTTGTATTATTTTCATTGATGAAATAGATGCTATTGGAGCAAAAAGAGGAGGAAAAGAACCTGGTGGATTACGTATGACTTTGAATCAGTTATTAGTAGAGTTAGATGGTTTTAATTCAGCCGAAGGAGTTATTATGATTGGTGCTACGAACTTTCCGCAAATACTTGACCCTGCTTTGGTACGGCCAGGAAGATTTGATAGAAATATCGTAGTCAACTTACCAGATATGAAAGATAGACAAGATATTATAAGACACTATTTAGGGAAACTAAAAGTAAAGGCTTTTGGGACAAGTATGGAAAGAATGGTAGATACTTTGGCAAGAGGTACACCAGGATTATCCGGAGCAGATTTGAGTAATATTATAAATATTGCTGCAGTAAGGGCAAGTGTTGCAGGAAAAAGTAGTGTAGAAGGTGATGATTTAGAGTATGCAAAAGATAAGGTTCTCTTAGGAGGTGAAGCTTCTGGTAGAGTAATTCCTGAAGATGTGCGAGTTAACACTGCGTGGCATGAAGGGGGGCATGCGCTAGTAGCCCACTTTACACCTGGTGCAATGCCCTTGCACAAAGCTACTATTTTGCCTCGAGGCCCTGCCCTTGGTATGGTTGTGCAGCTACCAGAAGAACAAGATATGATGCAGAGAACCAAAAGACAATTGTTGGCTGAATTGGATGTATGTCTAGGTGGCAGGATTGCGGAAGAGATTAAGTTTGGTGATGATGATATTACTACAGGTGCCTCAAATGATCTGGAGAAAGCTACAGCAATTGCAAAGAGCATGGTAAAGAGATATGGAATGAGCCATAAACTTGGGCTAATGGTTGTTAGCGAAGACCACTCAGATAAGGAAGTTGAGGAAGAAGTGAGACACATTTTAGATGAGAGTTACAAGAGAGTTAAGACTCTTATGCTATCCAAGCATAAAGAGCTTCGCCATTTAGCGGAGAGTCTTCTGAAATATGAAACTCTGGACAAAGAAGAAATTGAGTTTGTACTCCAAACCCCCAATCTTAAGAAGTTCACTAAATATAAAGATCAAAAGATAGAGGAAAAAGAAAACAAGAATGGCAAACGCACATGGTTCTTTTTCTAATAGTTAGCTTAACCAATAATCTTGTACATCCCCGCGTAATCATGCTAGTCCTATCTAGGGATACTAACTGAGGAAATTCCCTCATGGAGGAATTGAGGATCCTCAAAGTCATTGAATGAAAATTTTGAAAGTTTGGAGGATACTCGAAACTCAGCATGAAACTTAAAGTCCTTAACGAGCTCCTTAGTAAACTCCTCAGAAATTACCAATGAGTTCCCCATTCCTCACTCAGTGTGGCATCTAGACTGACTCAATCACTTGAAAAACAGTTCACAAGCCCGAATGAATCCTCCAAAAGGATTCACTCTTCACCCCTATTCCTATTTCATATCCAAAATTCAAGGGTTTATATTTATACTGGTAGGCCAATGAGTCGAAATTTTGTATGGAGCCAATTAAATAGAGGCCCCACGTACAACAACTAGACAAGAACTCTTCAAATGTCATACTAAGATCGACGTAACTAAGCCAATTCATCCACCTAAATGATAACATTAAGTAGAATCTTGCCTGAAGGAAAGGGTTGAACAATCACAAGGATTCAGGAGAATAATTTGAATGGCTAACAATGAACCCTAGAAACAATTGCTTAGTAGGTCATTGAGATGCAGATGTTCTTGGTTGCAACTTTGTTTTGGTGCATTCACAACTTTCTTCTTATATCAAATGAGACCTGGAGTTTGAACTGCTTCTTAATCCATAAGCAGTCAGTCGAAGTTTTAAGTTGTTTCAAAATGTGTTTCTCCATCGTAATCCTAACTATCCATTTGCAGGTGATAATGATAATAACATCCCATGGCTAGAAATAGCAACGTACTATGAATATTAAGAAGAAGAAAAATGATGTGACTACTGAACTGATCTAGTACCATGCATTTTGGAGCTTGGTATTTGTTCAAACATTATAGCAGCTGATATAAAGCCTATTACCTAAAGAGTGTAGAAATACCTCTTTGTTAATGTTAAATTTAATTTAAGTAAAATGAAAAAGCAGTAGAATAACTATACTGCTGATGAACCAATAAGAGGAATATTTCCAATGAATATAATTTGGTTAATTAAGTTTTGTGTAATTGGTAAGAAATAATAAAAAAAAATGCAAAGAGCAACAACCAGAAACATCACCGAAAAAGTACAACATGATATTAAAACCATTAAATCCGCATCTGAGAACACCCCATTGGTGATACTAGCTACAGACACCAATCAGAATAAATTCAAGCTATTTATGAAAATAAATCTGACTTAAACCCCATTAAAAAACTGAAGTTCAATTGTCATAAAGCTAAATGTATCCACTTAAGTTCATCTTTGCCTTATTACAAGTTTAAGGGGAAAGTAGCTATAAAAGAAACACGTTTAGCAAGGGATGAAATATTGTCAAATCTGACTCTATTATTTCGCTATATTTTAAGGGAGTAACATCCAATCCGATAGTGAGTTTAAGCTTGAATACATCTTTTTTATGGCCTCATCAGCTTCAGATCAGCTGGTAAAATATCTACCTTGACTTGCACACTTGGACAAACATCTGAAACTTTGTACACCATCCATTTCTGTTGGGGGATCACTAAATGAGGAAATAATTAAATTTCTAGTTGCAAATCTCACTATCATTATAGTTCTCTAACGGAGCTACGCATCTGAAAATGACAAATAATCTCTAAATCAATCCATAAAAAAATGATTAATTGCAAAGCCTGAGTCCAGCTCTTGAAAGTCGTAGTTAAACCTAATATCATCTTCCAGTAGCACTTGGCTATGATAAATGACTTATCAACCTTTCTGGAAGGCAAAACTTAACGTCTTCATCTAGTTTATGGCTTAAATCATAAGTATCTTGGACGAGCAAAATAATAGTAAATGAAAACACAAGAATATTTGTCATATAAACTCAATTGCATTGACATTGAGCTCATGATCTTTTTTTCTAGGTGTAGAGTTATTGATGTTTTTTTTCAAAGAGTCTCAGGCGATTGTGGTTTAACAGGATGATTTGATCATTGCAGTCTAGGCCGTTTTCAAAAATTAGGAAATAAGCTGATATCTTTAACGACTGTAGTCTATACGACATGGGCTATTCTATGAGGAAATATATCTATTCTTAGACTACCAGGTACAAACTACTTCCATTTCTAGTAATATGCTCTCTTGCAGAAAACTATACCTTTCGTTACTTATCAAAACATCTAAAACGTAAGCATTTGTCTACTTAGATTATATCTCTCTTATTTTACTTTAAAGGCCTGGTTGGACCTTATAATTATGTTAGGAGTAAACTTGGCAGTAGTAGTAATTACTTAGATTTAAATTGCTATTAGGTTTCTACCTGAAAGTTACACCAAATTGTCAACCTCCTGCAGACTTACGCCACTCCAATATATGAGAACTTCTCATACTTAACCTAATTACCATATTTAATTTTGGATACTTGATTACTTCGACACTTTTAAGAACAAATGACAGAAGTACCAGTAAGCCTACTTAGAATGTAAATGGTTTATCAAACGCTTCATGATTGTTTATACAGACTTTTGCCCATTGAATGTATGGTTAACACGAGCCGTGTTATCGTCGCTAACCAAAACTTACGTTCAATTAGTAATATCATTAAGGAAGACTCCCTTGTTTGCGGCGTATTATTCGTAGTTCTTATTTGAAGCGATGGTTGAATCATTGAATGTGGTACCTTGTGCGATAACTAACAATCAATATATAACAGCTATACCTCGCAAATAAACACTTTAGTTCTTGTTGTACCGTTTCAACAAAAACACATTCTAACTGTAGGGAAACAAGACTATAACTACATTCGCATATTCAAATGATGTTTATAAGGCAATCGAGTAGAGCTAATGCCTCTTATTCTAGGATAAAATACATATTTTTAATTTTGATCAAATTCCACTGGATTTCAACTACTCATAGCCCATAAAATCTTTGTGATGGTTAATTACTTCTTCAAAGAGATGATCTCAATTCTCCTACAGCATCATACTTCAGTACCATTCTAAATTATTCTGGAAATATTAACTTACTGCCTAGAGTTATTGTCTATTTGATATAAAAGGTTAAAGGAAAACTGTGTTCTTATTTTATGAGTTTTTTCTCAATCTAAAGTACTGACACATACTAGAAAAACTTACATACACTGGTACCAGCTAGATGGACATTCTTGGAAGTACAGATAATAACCTATATGTCCAAACTGCGGTAGAACGAAATTAAGCATCAATTGTATTCCGTACAATAGAATTAGAATCATATTTTTTCTCTTGTAAACGGATAATGTAAATCATAGAATGAATGAAGTCTAAATTACCAGAAAAGTTGTCGATGCAGCAGAAATAACAACATGACATCTGGTGACATCGGTTCATTTTTTGTTATATACCAGAGTTTGTTCAATAATAAAATCAGATAAAATTTACAAGAGAGTGAAGGAAACGCAATAGTAATTAATCCTGATAAATGTGGCAAGGTTGTATCCCGGTAAAAACGTCGATTAACGGTAAGATAAACCACTACAATACTCTTATACGTTAATAAAGTGCAATGTTATTGTTGAAACTCTTTCTACCACAGGTTTCTCTAATCTATAAATAATGTTTTACTCGCTTTTCGAATAATAATTTTTGTAAATATTCTTGGTAAAGCATAAATCCATTAAAATACTAACTTAGACTAAGGTGAAGCGTACAAGAAATCAACCATTCGAATCCTCCTTCTCTTATTTGTTACTTCCGCTTTTTTTCATTTCTTAACTACTAAATTATTTTTACATCTCTTCTACTTTTTTATAGATAAAACAAACTTTCAATATCCGTCTTACTAAAAATTTTAGTCACAAGCTATTTTAAGTCTATAAAAAGCACCTGTTGTAACATCGTGTCTTAACAGCTTGCTATTAACACATTCGGCTAATTATGAATCTAATACTGCTAACAGAAAGAAAAAAGGTAGGTACATATCAACTGAAGAAAGCTACCACCACCAGAAAGAAACTAAACTGGGCGAAACTGCAATAAAGGCTGGTCCTCTTTCTCTTAAAAACATTCCTTAATTTCTGTTGTTCTTCTATTTTCTCGTTTAAGCAAGTAATATTTTCTCAGTTTTCCATTAAGCTTATTTGGATTATACTTAGAGTAGGAAAATCAATAACCTTTATTAAAGTTCTTAAAAGACTGGACCATATTGTTGCACAGAAAATACGGATATAGAAGGCCTTACAATATGTCGGTATTGTTAAACTATAACTATCACCAATACCTCGTAGCGGTAATAAACGCTACTTATCATATAAAATTCAAATATCAAACCTTAGCATCTACTATTTAAATTAACTTCCCAACAATATCTAAAAGATAAATATACATAAATTTAGTAAAATGCCAAAATGTACTAATATATTTGAAATGCAACTAAAGTTTTACGGAAATTTGTAACCTCGTCTTCTTCTAAGGTGGATCAATGTGTCTACACAACCACAGAACATACACCGAAAGGGAAAATCCTGTTTGAAGGCTGAGTATATATATATACAAAGTACTATTATTAAATGTACTAGAGACATTTTGAGCCCTAAATTAATGATATGAAGATCCAAAGAACTGGCACATGTAACGGTATTCTCGTTTAGGAAAGATCATTACGAGGCTTATTTTATATTGTATTGCTTTAAAAAAGAGCTAGAACTGTACAGATAATGGTAAGTAATGGTATGAACATCAAGAGTACAGCAGATATCTTTAGTTTACTGAAATTATGATACACAACTTCAATTTAAACCAAAGCATATCTTTCGGAAAGGAGAAATGCGTAGAAGTTCATGATCTCCAAGCCATGCTGCTGCCATAGAGGCATCTAACGGATCACTAAACTCTTGAAAGTAGTTTTCATTTTTAGAATAAAAAGAGGTAACTAAAGAACTTGAAGGTGCTCATTCTGGAGTAATTTAACTTTATAGATGAGGCCATGGAGATATTATTGTGATGTGGCCCCGCGACAACAGGAATGCAAGGAACACAATGATGATTGAATGAAATATTTCACTTCTGGAGAATGCTCAAAATTGTTAACATGTGAAAGACAAGTCCCAAGTTTAAATCCTCGAGAATGATATTTGGAACTCAGGCTCTTGGAACAATGTCCTCAGGCTACCGTGGGTTTTCATATAAGATGTCTATGAGTATGCAGGCTATACTCAGAATTTTAGCTGAGTACAAGCACATTGCACGAAAGATCAAACCTGAAGTACCTCTAGCTTAACTATATTATCTTATTGAAGTTTTTGTATATGAGTTCATATCCTCCATTCTCTGTGAATACCTAGGTGAATGATGAAGGTATGATTTCCTTGTTCCTTCTGATCTAACTCAAGGTGGTTCCTATGTGCACCAGTTCGATTTAACTTTTCTTCAATTAATAATGCAAAACTTAATGAGAATTAAGTCTAAATAGAATCTTCAAATAGCACTATTGGTGTGAAGCAAGATTAAAAGTGATTTCGGCAAACAACCCGAAGTTACATCTCGTCGACACAAAAGATTCTTAAAGAACCGATTGCCTATCTTAGCAAAACAACGGATTATCCATCGCCCAATGTCCAATAAAAGGTAAAACTTTAAGGAATTCACTCGTTCATATGTGTTACGCATCAGCTAAATCTTACAAGAGTTCGACTGCGTGTAAAGGGCTCACTTTCTTTCAATCCTAAGACGCGGACTTAGAATCTATTATTGCCTGCATTTTTGAAGTAAAAGTCGATATGAAGTTTTCAAATACATTCATGTTATTTGTTGCTATATTTCCTAGATCAACTCTTTCTGTTGGAACTTTGGGATTCTAGGAGAGTACTCCAAAATCCCTTAAAGCAAATAGATATCTTACTTGAAACTAAGCACAATGGGGGATTACTTTCGTGTCAATTTCACACAAAACATAAGATCGACTAGGAAAAATAAATTCCCAATTATCAGAAATGGCAAACGCAGAAAACACAAAGCATATGATACATTTAATGTGGAAAAAACAAAGCTTTAACTTCCCCGTCACCAGTACTGACTCACTCTATCAATTGAAAGAACTTGTGTTTGAACGAACAGGGGTCTTACCCGAACATCAGACACTTCTCTTCAAAACCTCTGATAAAGTTTTCAAGGGGAACCTGAAAAAACTCAATGCAAAAGAAGTATTTCTGAGCTCAATTATAAACACATCAAAAGCTGAATTGTCTCTTAAGATGATAGGAAAGCAAAGAACTCAGAATAAACCTAGTGCTCTCATAAAAACTCTGGAACAAGAATATTACAGTTTGACAATTTACAATGATATGGAAGAAGAAACTGAACTAAAAGAAAAAGAGAGTAAAACCATTCGAAAATATAAAGGCAGAAGAAAATTTTTGCTCGCGAATAGTAAAGATCAGAATCTCTCTGGTCACGTAGATGCAGCAACAAAGTTGAACCTCAAGATAGAGAACCTTCCAATTAACCTTATGAACCCTCCAAGACAAGGAAAATGGTTACTTGTTCTAGATTTAGATAAGACTTTGCTACATTTTAGTTCCAATATGACTAGACAGCAGAATATTCAAGATCAATTACGTCCTTATCTCTTCGAGTTTTTAAGTAGAATGTACAAATATTTTGATTTAGCTATATGGAGTCAAACACACTACCAATATATAGAAATAAAGTTATTAGAACTTGGTTTTCTTGAACCACCGTTAGACTTAAAGGGAAAACCCGCAGCAGAAGGTGGTTATACATACGACTACAAGTTTTGTTTTGCTTTAAATACAGAACACATGTTTAAAGTCCATGCGAGAGAATATAAAGCAAGGGTTGGTGGAACAAGGTTCAAAGAATCCACTGAACAGCATGTGAAGCCTTTACATTTTATTTGGAACCAAGTTGATGAAAAAATACAAGGTAAATGGAACAAAAGCAATACAATTCATATTGATGATATAGCTCGAAACTTCATTTTGAACCCTGATAATGGCTTACTTTGTGATCCATATACCATGAAAAGAAAAGAGAAAGATAATTTTCACTTAAAGAAGATAGCTGATTATTTGGAACATATTGTATTGCATTATAAAAGTGCATCAGCTGTAAATCACTCAAACTGGAAACAAATATTATTTGATTTTCAACAAAATGAAGATAATTTATAGATAAGATAATTCCGTTAAGTAATGAATATTATGGAAGAAGATGCAAAAAGTTTTCTAGAAAATATATTTTTGAGAATAAAGAGTCTATTCCAGGAACCTGTTTCTGAGAAACTACTCTCTCATCTAGTGAAACACTATATAACACAAAATAATATTGAGCAAGAAAAAGTAAACGAGGAACAGAAGGAAAATTTAGTAAAAGATGTGATATCGTATTTGAACTCTGAAGACGATCCTGTATTAGAGCTAATTAAGTTGAAAGTTAACTTTGATGCATTCGTGGAGTCCAAGGGCTTTAAAGAAGAAAAAAATGTACTTGTAGAAGAAATTTTAGACATTGATCTTCAATATGGCTCTGAGTTTGAGCTGGTGAATAAGGCATATAAACTTGTGTTTGATCTCGTGTATGAAGAAACTCAAAATAGATTTGGTGTTGAGTATCCACCATTCTTACAAGAAGAAGAAATAATCAGGAATGAAATTTCTTCGTGCTTGAGTTCTGTGTTACCAAGGTTAGATATAAAAACGTTACTTATGAAAGACAAAGAAGCTATTCGGGAACAGTTAGAGGAAACTGTACTGATCGTTCTAGGGATAAGGCTATACTACAAAAGACAAAAACAAACTATTGGTCTTTGTTCTTTCTTCCAGAAAACCAAAAACCTGTGGAAAGATGAGAAAAATATCGAGGTTATGCTTAATAAAGCAACCAAGGAAAAGGATGAAGTTTCTTTGGCTGCTTTATATTCTAAAAAATTCTCCGACTCAGAATCAGAATATCTAAGGTTGAGGAATATTTTATCTTATTTGGATATGGCAGAAAGTTGTTTGAAAAAAGTTATTCAGCAAGAAAGAGACCTTAAAAGTAGACTGTCTAACATAGGAAGTGTATATAGAGATACACTGTTCAAGACTGTTGACATGATGAATTCTAAGAGTTCACTTTCTAAAGCAGTTGTATATCCTATGTTTGATTTACTAGGAAGAAGTTATATTGAACTGTTTAGAATCTATACACAGACTAATCATTTTCTAAGGTCACTCAAGACTTTCTTACCGCATAGCTATAAGTTGAAATATGAGGTTGCAACATCTTTGCTTGCAAAAAGCAAACAACACTTTCTGGAAGACAAAGATGCTGACGTTCTTTTTGGTCAACTTCAGAAAGAACTTGAGGACGTGAAAGAATACCTTTTTCAAATCCTAGAAGGCAAAATCTCGTTTGAGAAACCTGTAGGATCAATCGCGTTGGATGAAAAAAGTATAGAAGGTAGCAACAGTGTAGAAAAAAGGGAAATTAGTACTGAAACCCCTGTGCATTTTAACAAAGGTTACATTGATAAGAACTACGAGTGGAATGAATGGAAAATCAAAGAGAGAATAATTCGGATTGCAAACCTGTCACACACAAAAAGTAGAACAATATCAACTCAAACCATGAAGAGCAAAAGCTGGCGGGATACTGATAGTCAAATATATTTACCACAAGCCTATGACACACAAACTGCTATCCATAAAAACTTTGGCAACCCAAATAATTTCTGGCAAATATGTAGTAGAAAACAGTCAAGCAATTTCGAGCTCAAAACTTTAAAGTTAGATATTGAAGTTCAGGATTACACAAATAAGCTTCAATAGAGTTATATTGATATGAAAAAGCGATCTATCACATAACAGATCACGATTCCAACTATTCCCAAGACAAATAGCCTTCCGTATTGTGAACAGAATCCTTGAACCTGCTGAATTTTTCGTTGAACCGCCATGCCTCTTTCAAAATCTTCAGGAGACATCTTGCTCATTCTATCCATTTGCTTTTGGAACTGTTCCTTTGTCATACCCATCTTTTTTAAGGCTGGGTTTGACTCCAACATTTGTTCAAACATATCTGGGTTGTTTTCCATCATCTCTTTTTGCAGCTTCATTGCTTCCTTCATATCTTTGCCACTCATATCAACTTTGTTGTCTTTATTCTGCATTTCTTGCATCTTTTTCACAGCGTTTATCTGCTCTTCAGAAAGTGAATCCATCATATTCAGCTGCTTCATTATCTGCTCATCAGAGAAGTTTGCCATTTGTGGATTAGTCTTTCTCATTTCACTCAGCATAGCTGGATTACTTTCTATCATTTCCCTCTGAAGTCTTATCATTTCCTTCATATCCTTAGCTTGCACTCCTTTTGGAAACATACCTGGATTTCCTCCTGTTTGTTGTGCAAGCGGTTTAAGCTGCTGTTCTAAACTCGCCATTCTTTGAAGATTTGTTGGATCTATTTTTGACATAGAATCCAAATGTCGAATAACTTGTTCCCTTGTCATATTTCTCATATGAGGATTTTGTGTTTGCATTTGGGCAAAAATATGCGGATTATTTTCAAGCATTTCTTTTTGTCTAAGCATTTGAGTTCTAAGTTCATCTGCTGGCATATTTTTCATTTTTTCAGCAGCTTCCTTAAACTTTGGATTGTTGAAGAGATCTTCCGAAACTGGAGATGGAGTTGAGGAAGAAGTCCTCTGCTCAAGACTTTCAGGTTTTGGTTTAGTAAAAGATATTATCTTTTCTTCTGTAATATTTTCCTGAACAAAATTCTGTAGCTCTTTTTTCGTTAAAAAACTTGATAAGTCTGCTTCAGGTTTCTCCTTTGTTATTAAACCTTTAAGATCCCCAACAGAAAACTTTTCAACACAAGATTTATCTAACTTAGATAAGTTGGACTCCCTAACTCTGAGTTCTTTTCCTTCATCAAGTTTGATAAGATAACGTGGGCTATCTTCAGTTGCTGTGGATATTATTGTTGCAAAGCAATCGTTGTATTGCGCAGCTGACTTCAACCCACAAACTAAGACTCTTTCTTCTTTCTCGAACATTATTGAATAAAACAAAAATGTCCCTGCCGTGAATCGAACACGGATCTGCACGGCCACAACGTGCTGTTCTAACCATTAAACCACAGAGACTAGATTTGCACATGGCAAATTTTAGTAGTGTTACGAGAGTATTCCCATATAATGTTATACGAAGAAAGTTTCGCTTTGGCGCTACAAACCCCTAGTACGGATAGCAGCTGAAATAAGTGTTCATCACAAAAGCTAATCTCTGTAAATTTTCGTTCGGTGCATAGTTCGTACTAGTGTACAACAAAAAGGTTTTCTTAAATGGCACTTACAGTTGCAATTCTGTTGTGTTTAGTTTAGCAGGGTTGGGCCTCTGTTTGAGACCCAAGGACCGAAAACAAGAGTTTTGTTTTAAAGATGAGAAAGCATTTAGGAACCAAGTTTTGCTAGTTAAGTTTGAATTCGTTTCTTTGCTATGCTTTCACTTATTCCTTATTTTGCAAGTATTCAAGGTTGTGTTTGCTTTCTATTTATCTCGCTATCCTATTCTATATTTCTAACTTCATGTTCGTATGTTCTTTCTGGTACGTTACAGTCTATTTATCTGTTCCAAGTGTTCTAACTATATATATTCAGTACAAGCTTGCCGAAACATTTCATATGTTTATCAAACCTACTTTTCTTTTTATTATGTTTTTATATTACCGTTGGTAGGCTTCTAGTTAAACCCGTAAATAATACAGCCAGTTTGACAGGTTCTTCGTGGAACCGCACATTATTTCCACGATTAAGCCTTTTCAAGTCTAAATGAACATTAACATAAAAACAAGTACAGCTACTATGAATTTTTCATGTTAACAAACTTGGCCTGTTGAACACCAAAATGGAAACAGATATTTGGTTTGAAAAGCAGGAATGGTATGTACATTATAACCTCTTTCAAGGGTGAAACAGTGTTTACAAGCAAGACTTGTATATGTGTTAAGAAGTATGCAATATGCTTTATTTTGCATGGCAAGCTTTGATTAAGTATCATCACATTAAATAAACTACATGTTGCTTCAAACATTGGTTCAAACTAGGACTATGGACTGAGGACAAACTGCTGAGTTCTTTGACTTATCCAGTTGTATGTAGCTAAGTTCCAGTTATAGAGATACAAAAAATAAATCATGGTACTGACTAGGGCCATGTAGATGATAAATTTCAGAAATCTGCGGAAATTTTGAACATATGCTTATTAAGACAGAATCTCAAGAGCCTAAGATAATACTCACAGCGTAAAACAAATTAATAATCTGCGAAGAAACCGAAAATATCCTCAAAGGCAAAGGCATTCGCTCCTTATATAAGTAGTAAAAAATTTGGAAGACCATATTTAACCTAAGGATGTCAAGCTTGAGGGAAAACTGCTGTTAAAATATACCTGGAAGATGAGAAGTTTCAAGAAGTTACTCAAGGAGCAACGAAACTACAAAAAACACAGCAATAAAGCTCATTTTATGAGAAAAAAATATGAGTGAAACAATAGGATTACTAAAAAGAACCTGAATTAACACTACTAGCCTGTAGCGGTCTCTTACAATTATCAATGGGAATTTGAAAGAGAATGGAACAAAATATTTCACATAGTTCGTGAACTGAAGAAGTCATATTTTCTATTAGGATGAGTGATAGTAAAGAGAAAACTTTTGCGAAGGTTGTGACAGCATCTGAAGAACTGCATTTTCTACAGAAAAACTTAAATAAAATATTGAGCGAACAAGAATTCACAATTAAACATCTAGAAGCATAGCAAAAAATACTAGGAACTGTATTATGAAAACACATGCTAAAGGAGAATATTACAACAAGGACCTAACATAATATCCAAGTGCACTAAGAGACATCCATATACTTGCAAAAATCTTAGTACATATAAAAAGGTAGATATACAAAGCTTGAAACCTGCAAAACGTAATCAGGGTAAAAGGAATCCAACAATGTGTTATAACTATGGTCATTATTACTTATTAAAACATAAATCAAGAAATAACACGCCCCAATGTAAAAATAAAGTCAATTTGTACAAGGGATGTCCAGAGATTATATTCCTGTTAATGCGAGTAGCAAAGTTTTCACGAAAAAGACCAAAGGCAATACTTGGTAATAGAACTGTGGAGAGTTGATCTGAGAAGGAATCCCTAAGAGTGTTGCACCAGTATAACCAGTATCAGCCAACATAGCACCGCAAGGCAAACTCTGCACAATAGTATGACGTCTTTTGGTCGCTTTAATAAAGAGGAACAAATGGTTTTTAATGTCATAAATGGAAGGCCGGGGAATTAAGAAACATAGAAAGAAGCATAGCTAAGTCTAAAATAGTTAACAACTTAGAAATAATAATTAAAATTACAATATTGAACCTCCCTGGATCCATATGTAAAAAAATTGCCAAGAAACATCATATCATCTATGAACGTGTTGAAAAGTAACAAATTGAACCATCCTTTAATCAAGGGAAAACATAAAGATTCCCCCAGGAATATTTGGAAAAGAAAGGACAATACTAGAAATTTGCAACAATACAAAGATTGACATGTAGAGAGCATACAACCTAGCTTTCTTTTTCTGGTGAAATAGCTACACAATAGAACAAGTCCTATGTATATATAACAAAGTTTTGACCGAATATGTTAGTGAGAGAGTATAGTTTACGGGAAATTAAAGATATCATTATATTCAAAATATATCATGATAGCAAAATCACATAAAGAAAGTATACCAATAATTTAAAGAAGTGATATGAAGCAGATTAATAAGTAAAGTTGAATATGTTATATATAACGCCATGCACTAAATTCCACAACATGGAGTATAGATTAATATTAGACCATAGAGATTCCGATATGGAAACAGAAGTGCGTTCAAGATTATTTAAAGTAATAAAAATATAAAATATTTATTATTATCTTTATCATTTTTTGTCTGCAAAGTTTCAAATATATGCATGTGAATAATGGAGACAAATTTTAAAACAAGGTAGTTGAAAAGTAAAAAGCAACCAAGAGAAATTATTTCAAGGTTAAACTAATAATATCAAGGAAACTCTCCAACACAATGTTGCTACAGAAGCGCTACAGAAATTACGAGGAGTATGATAAACATAATGGAAATCGAAGAGAGTTGGTAGGGTTTATATGCTATTCATGCAGTTGTCGTGCTGAATAGAGCCCAAGTTTCTACGTCTAGTATTACACATAATGTATTGATAAAAGAAAGAATATTTACCAAGAATTTTGGAGTAACGGAGTGCTAATACTGAGTTTTAAATTCAAGCTATCTAAGAAGCGTAAACAAATATTCTATAGTATGTAGCGTTTAATGGCACATCAACCTTGTTTGTACTCTTCATTGTTACAAACAAGCCTATTAAAATAAGAATTTTATTTATGCAAGACTTGAGTATATAAAAGCAGAGTATATTTGATGCTGTGAAATAACTCCATGTTCAATACTCATTACGGTATTTTTGGATCTTTCCGCCTATCTTAGCGAGTCCAGAAATACATAGAGTAAGGAATGAAAGACTCATAGCGGATTAGTAAGCGAGGAGTTCGCTGAGTTTTGGATAAGTGTGGAGTATAAACTTCTAATCACTCTACAGTATGAATAATTTTTATTAACATTGCAAGCAAGGGATAGAAAACTTAAAACACTTTCTTAATTCTAATAGAAAAACTTTTGCTTCAGCCAAAAAATCTATATTTACCTCCTTTAGTCGATGAATACACATTTTGTGAAGCATTAGGAGTAGATGATATATGTTTCATTATAGATAATTCTTGAGACTAAGATGTCTATATCTATCCTTTAAAATCAATATGTTTTAAGTATTCATCTTACGACAGCTTCATCAGTTATCTATATGTTTCAAGTTCTCAATTGTTAAGAGCGAAATGATACACGGTAACTTAGAAATATGTAAACATGATCCATACTCGGCAAAATACTATCACAATATATATTTTGAGGCTTCTTCGAAGTATTCAGATGCAGTCGAATTAAGGTAAAATAACAGAATCTACAAACAAGAAAATTAACCCACATCATTACAGGAAATAAATTAAAAATATCATATTCAGAATTTCTTAGTATATAAGAAACATATCACATCATAAGTTACATTTATTTGAAGATTCATGAAATTTACTAGCTCAGATTTTTTTGCACGATAATCTATCTAAAGCATCAAAATGGCCAGTGCTATCAGTCATAACCTCTAAGCCTTCTTCTTGATCTATTTTCTACGCACTGATTTGATACTGCTCTATGTTTCATGTATATATACAGCAGACATGTCATTCTTGTACATGCTAAAATAATGTACCTTTAGAGAATGTTTATCTATTTCAAATATGTTTTTGTTTTATTTTAGTCTATTTTTTTTAAGCATGTGTTGCTATAATAACAGAATTCTTGGTCAATAAAAAAGATAGAACTAAAGGAACATATCACTTACAGCTTCAATATCGCTAGGGATGCAAGGAAAACAGTATGATAAGGTATGTTTTCCGGCCCTTTATTCCTCTTCATAGTATTATTTATTAATAAACTGCTCGTGATGTATGCCTACTTTGATCATACGGAGGAATCAGAAGGGGATATTTGTGGAACTGTCAATATGATTATCGTAATCAGATTCCCTCTCTAACCACAATTTAACAGAAACAATCAATTTCAACAGCGCTAAGTTTATCTCTGATCTACTCAATTCAATATAGAAACTACAAGAATAATTAATTTAATTTTCATATTTCAGTTTTGTGTTCCCCAAAATACAAACTCTTCGGTACTACACTATTCCATATCGTGCTTTATGCTGTTGTTTATGAGAATATGAACCCCTGTCCCAGCTTTGCATAGCTTGTATAGATATTCTTAGCTCACTGAACTTGTGCTTCTACTTTGCTAAATTACCTCAATCTTTGAATATGCCGACCCATGACGCTATTTTCCTGGCTGATGCATGTGAAATGTGTGAGATATAAGTATGATTCCAGGTGATTTGGTATGTGGATGTGAGGTTAATTGCGTTTTTCTTGTTCTACGGCTGGCATAGAAGGGTTGAAGTTACCATATTGATTTTACAGCTATGTTATGGCGCTATATCAGTGTGTTCCATACGATATTGGTGCTTTTCTCTGCGTTTGTCTATCATTCAAACTGATTCTAAGCAGGTTTGTTGCCACCAAATAGTGGATATAGTTCATTGAACACATCCTGTGAAAATTTCATAGCAGCTTAACTGTGCTATGTGCTAGATAAGGTGTGTGTCTAATTCGTGATTTTCAAGTTTGAAGTCTAGAGGAAACTGCTAAATTCCAGAGCTGGTGAGAAATAACATGATGTGGGAGGTGTTGGACAGGTTTTTAGTTTACTCGATCTCTAGTCGTTAAACTGGTGGTTACTTGCATAGTCTATTTTTTAAGATTTTGTGTCACTGCTGGAGATTTTTTTACAGGATAGACTGATCCTTTTACTAATATTAATTCTACGAGCTGTCTTAATTGCATCAGATTCATGACTTCTCTATATATGAACTGGGCCTTGGTTCTTTTTCTGGCGTTCGTTTCCTGAGTCTGAAATTTTTGGCCAGATTCAACTCTTCATCTATTAACACGTTTTTATTCCTTTGTATTTTGAATTCATCTCCTTGACTATTTTAACGACAGTGATATAAACTTCATGGGAATCAAATTTCAAATCGTCTGTTAAAGGTGGTATTTTGTACAAGCTCTTGAAAAATTTGTTACTAGTAGTGATGAAATTTTGATTCTCGAGCGGTTTTCTACATTATATAGTACGGACGGAAAAAGAAATGGAGTTACTGGATTTGTTTCCCCTTGAACCAGGTTAATGTTGACGTAATGAAGCTGTGGTATTTGTTTATAAGATCCTTAGCAGGGTAAATGTTACTTTATATAGATCATATTCTTCTTTACTGGCAGATGATTATTATACTAAGAAACCTATATTCAGCTATCGAAAGAACAAATTCTTCAGTTATTGATATGGGAGAATATTTTCATTGTATCTTCTCTCGTACTTTGGTTCTATAATAAGCTATACGGAGTTTGCCTTTGTACCTGCAACTCTTACTAATATCGCACTAAGGACCTTTGTGACAGTACACAAATGTCGCTACTCCAAAGTGTCTATCGCAATAAAAATAAAAATATTTATTTAAAGCATTATTAATATTCTGTTACGAGGCATTTTCCAGTAAGTTGCATCCTTGGTCAAATAATAACATGTTTGTTTTAATCATATTTAGTTCTTGGTCTGTTTCATTTTACAACCCCTGCAGCTGTTGGATCAAACAGCCTAGTTCATTACCTACCCTGATAGGGAAGAATCATTACATATTGAGATCTGGAGTTGAAAACTTTATTTTTTTTCAGAACCACATATCGATCACTATCTGGTTGTTGGGATTTGGAACTATGATCAGAGATTCATGAGTTCATATTTCAACATGTGACTTCTTCTAGCCATTCCTAGCTCTGAGGGTTGTACAAAACAATAGCAGCATCTGAACGAAGTAGGTGTTAAATATAGACGCTACGTATACCTGAAACTTGTACCAACGTATTTTGCATTCTTCTATATATAGTTTTCGCACTATATGAACAAATATAGTGAGAGAGAGCCCCTTTGACGATACCTTATTCAAGATCAACTTCACTACTGAAAGAATATTTTGCTGCATAACAAGATTTACATTTTCTTCGTAAGAGCATAATAATTCTTACCACTTGCTCCGGGATTTCTGTTCCAGTAGAGTGCTACGAAGAAATGGATGTGAAACACTGCAGAAGTCTTTCTTAGAATCAAAAAAGAGAAACTAGAGATGGTATGGTTCAATCTTTTCTTGATCATTGTGCATGGAACTTCAATCTTTAGCACTGCATCTCTGTGACGACAAAAGCCCAGTTCTAAATTCGGTTGCATATATTTCACTGGTTTAGCTATTTCATTTACTTTACTTAACTATTTCAAAGAACATTTAGGAGGTGCAATTTACGACATGACGATGGCTCACTTTTTATCCCTTTCTCTTCAAAATCATGTATGACCTTTGCCTTAATTAATCATATTATGTTGTTTGGTTAACAACTCTTGATTCGAAAGCCATTTTGAATGGTTATAGTAACTATGTTTTGCGTGTATGAATCTATTTTCTTATTCTGTAGAGTGCAACAGCTTTATTCTTCTTGATTATTTCAGTCACATTCAACAATTCTTCTACTGTTGGAGAAGTAATTACAACCTTCCTTAACGGATCTGGCTTTGGAATTTCAGTACATTATTCTCGCCTTTCACTTTCAGATAAGTTTTGCTTTAATTAATTTGAATTTCTTCAATTTTCCAAGTACCTAGCTATTATTTCTATCCTTTCGCCAATTTCTATGGCATTCCCAGAAAATTCTTAAATTATTGCACAGTACTGTCTAGGTATCCATCGGAGTACATGGATAGGTTGATATGTGTCCCTTATCTCAATCTTTGAGAGCTTCTTGTTCAACGATACCCAGCTGTCGAGCTAGACAGGGTTGTCATGTTGAACTACTTTCTTTTCTAAGTTTTTGATTTATTTTTTCTTTTCATTGAGTATTTTCTGTATGTTTCTTTCAATTTAAGCAGTTCTCCAGTTAATCTCATAGTTTTACTTTCGACAATGTTCATCACGAGAATTTAGAAGCATTTTGGTAACTTTTTATGTTCTGTTATGCAGCACATCCAGGTTGTTTATATTCATTCAAATTTGTTCCGCAGTTGCTTAGATTTCTCTGTTAACGCTTGAGTCAAGTTCCTTATTTCGGAAAAATGCCGAGAATTCCAATTGTTGATTTTTGCTCGTGTTGGTGGCTGTCAGGAATATGGTTATTTACACTTGGGTAACAAAAAGTTCGAAGTGTTTTCAGTTGTGGATTCGGATAGCTGTACTCCTCTACATCCTGAACTCTTTTTATTATTTGGGAAACATGGTTCGAAAGTGCAAAGTCAGTTTCTGAAGCCCGCCCAGCAGAATGCTTTACTATGTATGTTTGATACTTGCCTTGATTCTTTTTTCCAGTTACCAAACGATGATTGGTAATATGCAGATTGTATGCTTTAATGAAGTTAAAAAACTGTTTTCCGAATCCATTACTTCTTGTCTAGAAGGTCAACTTCTTACTTTGTTCCACACCTGCTCTTCCAATATATGTATTAAAAACCCCAGCACCCAACTCTAACCTTCCTGAGATCAAATGAGCAAACGTGGTCTTTGAATCCTAAAAACAATCTTTGGAGGCAGCAGCACGGTATCCTGTTTGAGGTACGTAGCAGCTAACAAGAATTAGTTTCCTCTTACCATCTAGTTTTAAAGTAAGTTCCGGGATCCTGTTGGTGCGTCCTTTGACTCCGGCAACTTGCTGGCTTAGCTCCTCATAGAGAAACGTTGCTACGGCATGAGCTTTGGTTGGTGGGTTTGAGAAAACCGCTGCCCCTTAGTTAGGCTAACTTTCAGCCTACCCTTCAGCCTCTCATAACCACTGCGGTGAATTTCTTGTAACATCAAAGTATTAACGGTTTGTCAAAGGAGTAAGTTGTTGATCTTAGCAAAATTGTGGCCTCCAACGTAAGTGCAGACACTAATCGTTTCTGCGAGTGACTCACAACACCTGATGCCCTTTGCTGGACTCTAATTAGTGCATTGCGTCCAAGAAACTTGTTATTCTATCGTCCTTCTATCATTTTGGATTGTCAAAGTTTTCATTTTCCTCATTATACACCACTATCCTTAACTCAAATGACTTTCTATCGAACTAAAACAATACTATGATAATTGATGACAAATTAATACAATGAAAAATTAGGAAAGTAGAAACTTCGGAAGTCAACTTACCATTATAATTCTAATAACCATATTAATTACTATAAATATAAACTTAATCTCGAGAGACCAGATTTTATTTTCTAATGCCTTAGTTATTTAATATTGTAGTATTTTCTTGATCTCGATTGCTCTTTCGACTGTCAAAATTATTATAATATTCACCCAAACAAGTTTTCACAAGCTTCTAGCGGTTAGCGCCGGCAACACTAACAGTTTCCGTTGATAATAATTTCAATTGGTGTCGATATGAGCAATGATTGTTATAGTTGTTGAGGGCTTCCCTGAAAACTACCACCCAATATGAACGTATAGTTGACTCTGGTTTAAAACGTAGTCTCTAATTCAGTATGAGGATGGTAATGTGTCTATAGATTTCTTGAGTTTTTACACACTAAACTTCTATAACGCCTCCCTACGCCTCAACGGTTGCTATCTTTATGTTCGCACTACGTTACTTCTCCGCAACCAATGCAAAAAAATGGGTAAACAAGACAATCATTTTTCTTAACAAAAAAAAACTCCAAATTGTGCATGCTCAAGCAAAGGTCAAGACAGATAGAGCTCTAATCTACTGACTTTAATAAGAATTTACAACTTAATCTTACTAGGTACTCTTGCCCCTCATTTCTTGCTATTGTTGCAGTTAATTCCTTTGTCGTTTCTTAATGATTTTGTAACTTCTATATAAAATTGTTCCATCAAAAGAGTATGCAAGCACCATACATTTGATTAGACCATAATAAACCTAGCCAATAATATATCTAGCCAAAAATATATATCTCCTGTTGTGAAGGAGTCGTCTGGCTGATATTGATTTTCAAGATTTGTTTTTTTATCGAGACACAAAGTTATTGGTTGTATTTTTTTTCTTCTCAATATTGGTTCCCATCTCTAATGGAATAATACCATAAAGTAGTAATAATTCAAAATAAGTACGATATAACAAAAGAATCATTCACTATAATCACTTCTTTGATTTCTGAAAGACTGTATTATACGAAAACAAAATTACAAAAAAGAAATGGCAAACCGTGAACACGATTTACTTCTTTGGGGAGTGTAATTTTATATCTTTTCTTTAAGAGATAGGACTGGATGGACAGGTATCCACACTGCAGAATATTTATTGAAGAAATATTCTTCACCTAGTGAAGAGCTTTTACGCTGGGCTGTGGTTGCTAGAAATAAAGAAAAGTACGAAAAAATTAAGGAACTTTTAATTTCAGAATGGGAAAGTTTTCCAAACTTTTCCTCAGAAGAGGAAGTTTCAAAGTTTGTGAATAATATACCAATATATTTCACTTCAAATGATGATGAACAAAAAGTATCAGAAATAGTTTCAAAGTCTCTTTCTGTTTGTAGTGTTGTTGGTCCATTTATGAAATATGGTGAAACACTATTAAAACAGTGTGTTGTAAATAACACACATTATACTGATATCACTGGTGAAACTATTTGGATAAATGATATGCTAAATAAATATGGAAAAGAAGCTTCTGAGAATGGAACTTGGTTAATTCCTAGTTGTGGTTTTGATTCAATTCCTAGTCAAGTTTCATCATATCTATGTATAAAAGAATTACAAAAAGAAAATTTGGATGAAGAAGGAGAAGTTGTTATTCAAGGAAATTTAATTACTATGGCTCAAAATAACAGAGACACTTCTATTAAAAAACAACCAGCAGGTGGTGGAGGAACTGCAGCAACTATGCTCGAGGCTTTTATTGTAAACTCACCAGAAAAGAAACCAAAATATCCTTCTAATCCAGTTCGCCCAAAATATGATAAAGAACTTGCTAAATTAAAGTTGAGTCCATATAGATGTGCTTTTATTATGGCTGATGGAAATCAGAAAAATGTATATCTTACTCAAAGGTCACTAAAATCATATCCAAAAAACCTCAAGTATACTGAAGCTATGCTACAAAAAAGTTATATGAAAGGACTTGCTGTTCCTATGGTTATGGGTTTGGGTATGATGGCATTAAAAACTCCAGGTTTATCTTCTATAGTTAAATCTAAACTACCTAAACCAAGTTCTGTACCAGTTAAACTAAGTACTACAAATTATAAACCAGGTGGTGTTGAGTTTATGTGTTTAGGTACTGCCTCTGGAACGGATGTAAAAGTTATGACTAAAGTTACTTTACCAGATGAAGGTGGATGGACTGAAACTGCAAAGATGATGGTTGAAGCTGCACTTACTTTAGTTCTTGATGATGGTGTTTCAAAGGTAAGAGAGGATAGTGGAATTAATGGAGGAATAGTAACTGGTGCTTGCTTAGGAGACAGTTATATTGAAAGACTTAAAAAGGTTGATGTTAAGTTTGAAGTTACTAGATTATAGTTTGAAAACTTAACTATGAAGTTTAAGCTAAAGAATTAATCTTTCTTGAAGAAATATAGTATTACTATATTTCTTGTACTTTTATTTAATAAAGTTGTACTAGTATAATTGTCTAGGGCTCCAATAAAAAAATAATTCTCGACAGTTCAAAATATTTTTTTGAACAGCGTTGTTAAGTTTCACTACGCATCGTAATATGTTTTATCACTTTCTAGTCTTAGTTTCCTCTAAAGTACAGTATTAGCATAAGCGTCTTGGGGATAATTCTACGTGAGGAACCCAACAAATAAGGTTTATTAAGTCTTCACGACAAGGTGCATTTCTACAGATAAATGCCAAATAGAAACATATGTTACATAGATTTCATCGAAGGTTTAATCTTTTAAGATTCTACGTTGTACAGAGTTGCTTTCTCATATTTTTCTAAACGAGTAGAATTTAGTTTTCTTTACATGATAAGTCTTTCACCATAGACAATTTGGTGATTTTTCATGGGAACTACTGTTAAATAATAATAACATCAAGTAGTTGGTTTGTTGAGTATGATAGTATATAATTTGAAAGAGACACTTCTTAAGTTATTAACTTGAGGAAACATATAAACAGTTTAGTAACTAAAGCAGAGCTCTGAAGCTTCTCTAAATAGAAGAATGACTATTGATACACTCAAGAATTTTGTATCCCAAGCCCAACTAATTCAAAGATTTTGTTTTAGCAGTAGTGATTAGAGCAAAACAATTGACCTGATTTGCTTTCCTACTGGAAAACAACACCTGAGAGCCACTGAAACATGTAGTGACATTTAGTCATTTTGTATCTTACGGCTGCATAGTACTGCGAATGATTACCAGTTATAGTCCTAGAGTTTGAACAGCTTTGAAGTCTATATATAGGCATAACCCTAGTGGAATCTTCGGCATTAAGATGATTTTAAGTTATGTACTGATGATATCAATCTAAGAACTAAAAATCTCAATATGGTGACTTGAAAAAATTACAAAATGTGCGGGCTATATATCTACTAGGGATGAACTTTCAAGCAGTCAGACACACCCAAAGGAGTGAGGGACATTAGCGAAGTGTTTTAGGCTATATATTGATTCAATTGTGGCTATGTCCCTTAACATTTAAGTGATTACAAAAACAAGTTTTTAGAAAAAAAGAAGTTTAAGTACGTAAACCCAGTGAACAAGTTTCAATCAAGTATAAAACTGATAGATTCGTACTTTCGCAAGGATTTACAACCATTTCTGGTAAGAGAGTTTAACAAAAAACTTATTTCCTCCGATTAGTATACTTTTTCATATTTTTATTTCTGTTTTCCGTCGTTAGCTTCGTTGTTTCTTAATTTTTCACAATTTTGGTTACCAAGTAACGCTACGATGAGCTATCGCCGATACATTGATAATTGATGCTATTGCACAAATATACACAGCTGCGAAAAGTTTATCATTATCATAACTGTCTCCAAATATTGACAACCTATCCTTCACTCAATTTGTTGATTTTGTTTTGCTCTTTAATCTTATCTTATTTCTTAATCAATTGAATCCAACTGCATTTAATGCGCCCTTTCTCATTTCTCTTATTGACTACAACAAGATTGAATCCATTCTCGCATAAAATGCATGAACCCAATCATACTAGTAGTTAACCTCATGTAAAACAACCATGTGCCTTGTTGTTATAAATGCGTTTTAATAAAAACTGTTTCTACTCAGCTGAGCTTTTTTTTATTCTGATTAATAACAACAAAATTAAAAGTTATGATTACTCTCAGTTGATTCATGCATTGACTCTGATTTTTGACACGCAGTGTAGAGTTCTATTTATCTTAAATTAATTCTTGCTTTAGTTTTAATATCATTTATTGACAATTAAAAATCAAGAATGTTGGAAAATAACTAGTAACAAGCGATACTTAAAACAGGCAGAAATTTTTTAACTTATATTAATATGTATTCCTTCTTAGGGTAAGCTGCGCTTAAACTTTTTATCAGTACTATGTGAAGTTTTCTCATATTTCTTGAAAATGTAAGAGACCCCTCATGAATCTATTAGTGGTATTGCAGCTTCATTATAGATTGCACCAAACAAAGGTAAAAAAACTTGCGCGAAGCGGGTACCAAATAATCAGTTAACCACACTACGCAAGAAAGCGCTTTGTGTCAATTATGTCATCCTTGTAAGACCGTAGGGTTTTCAACCTCCAAGTATCCCCTCCCCCCAAAAAAGCAATCAGTTAACCTAAGAAAACTCAGATTCTCTGTGGGTTCCAAAAATTAAACGAGTATAAGTATAATGGATTAAACATTATGAGATGTGCGAGTTAGATTAAATGCTATCTCGCTGAGTCGGTATGCATCAATGTGGCTAAGTTGCCCCAGATACTGAAACATAAGTGCTGGTTATGCTCAAGGATATATGACAGTCTACGGTTACAAAGACACACTAGCTTGGAAATGATTTAGTTCTTCTACTGAATAAAGATTTCATGAAGCTCTTATTTAGGTTGCAATCTATACTCACTATATCAGTACCAAAGAGTTTTCATCTTTGGAAGGTCTTTCTTAAAGTTTATCTATTTTGTAGTCTTCTTCTCGAACAAAAGCGAAGAGCACATTGACTTACACAATATCTAGTGCATCAAAACTATTTTCTGTGAATTATCTGATTAGAACAAGAAACATGTATTTCATACCACTTTACTCCTCACTCTTTCGTAGTTTGAGTTGTAATTGCTTGTTTCTACAATATTCCACATGGCAGTAAGGCAACTCCAAATCGACGCAACCATATCTCTCAGAAAACTAGTTAACACTATAAAATTAAATTAAATGTAATTATTGATAGCTGAAAAAAAAATGATTTAATATCTGAATATTTTTTATGTCTAACGTGACAGCCCTTGATTCTTCATTTCTCATTGTTCTTGGGTTCAATGAAATGGTCAGGTACTCTCGTGAGTGAAAAATAAAATTGATGCATATTACGAGAATTATGGTTGATCGCAACTTAAATATGAAAAACATATATGATATTAAAGAATATACTGTCAAGTTTTTTATCGTCTCCACTTTTATTTTTTTTTCATTTTCTTTACTGCGAGTTGTGCCTCGGGATAGATAAAGTTGTGAAAAAGTCTGTAAGAATTTAAAGTCGTGTTATTTAGTTCAGGTAAACATATGCAAAATTATCTTTACTTTGTCCTGAACAACTTTCCCTTTAGAAAAATTTCGTCTTACTCAAGCAGCAAGAAAAATATTCCCGTTCTATCTATTTGAGTATGTAAATTCGAAATATCTCTATATCAAGGCTGCATTACTGGAGACATCCAATACGAACTTTCTTCGAGAAAACATTTGCGGTATGGTTCATATTTTTTGTCATCATTGCGATGCCCAAAGGGAGACGACTGAAAACGAACTCATATGCTCTCAGTGTAGCTCCACCTTTGTGGAAACTATCTCATCTCCAAGTCAATCCCCTGCTGTGGAGGAGCCTCCTGTTTCGGATCTATCAGAAATACGAGAAGACATACTGAACCAAAATATAAGTCATGGAATATCAAGCGTAGTTCACCACGTTGTTCATGATCTAATACATAATCCGAATCAAACACACAGAATGCATCCGAATACAGAAATATCAGTTATACTTCATAATATTCCAAGTGTAGAGCACCTTAATTTCCTCTCCTCGAACCTGAATTCTCGAACAACAGACTTTGATAATTTGATGCATCAACTTATGCAAATAAATCCAGGCTCTCGTGGAAGCCCACCTGCAAGTAGTATTGAAGTGTCGAAACTGTTACAGAACAAAAGATTGGTTAGAAAAGATGAAGCTGGAGAATGTGCCGTATGTAAAGATGTTTGGAAGGAAGGGCAGGAGCTGGTTGAGATTGGATGTGGTCATAGATATTGTGAAGAGTGTATAGTTCCGTGGTTGAAGAGACATAATTCTTGTCCAGTATGTAGATTTGAGTTGCCTACTGATGATAAAGATTATGAAGCTATGAAAGCTTTGGAACGGAGGAGAGTTGAACAAACTCAACGGGAAGAGCAAATTACAACAGAGGAAGATGTTATCGATTAGGTTTATATATCTGTGTACTTATTCTATCGTCCGTTTTATTTTTTCTACAGTATGGTCCCTTTATTCCAATTTAATAGTTTTTGCATAAGATAAACGCAACTAATTTACGAACAACCTGTAAATAAATTCTTGTATTAGACTATTTTCATGTTCTGTTCTTAATAGTAACGATTGTTATATGGGCACTTTGATTAATTCTTAAATTTCTCTTAAATTAAATTGGAATATATAACTTAGTATTGATTTGCTACTCTGAAAACACTACTGTCTCGAATTGAATGAAATCCTTGAAGGTACTCTTAAGCAAAAAAAAAAGAGAGAGAGATTTATTTTTTATCGTATATTTTTTTGTAATGTTGAAGTTAAGCCCTGTTGTATTTTCCAGGTACATTGTAAGAGAGTGAAAAAGAAATAATAGAATGTTGAAGAGGAGAGCAACCAGGAAACATAAAGAATTTCGTAAAATCCGTTGCAATGTTTTGGAGTAAATTCAAATCCATCCAAAGGCTGTTGATTGAAGCATAGTTTCTATATTAAATTTAAATATGCAATTTTAGTAAACCAAGGTATTTTGGATAAGAAAGAGTCAAGACAAGTTTAGAGAAATATCGAAAAATTAGCATGACAAGCTGTATGTTGTTTGTTTTAAATAGCGTTGTTATATTTGAAAAAGTATGTGATATATCTAGAACTATTTTTCTCACTAAAACGAGATATATCGGATAAGACTTACGATGTTTATATCTCTTTGGATTTGTAACATAATGAGGTTCATCAACACCCGATAATAGACCCTTACCTTATGCCATCAAGAGCCACTAGGTATATATGACAACTTAAACCTTAATCTTCTATCTACCATTCATTTCTCTATAGTTAAACAAATAAGAAATATAATCAAAGCTAGAAAATTTACTTGCAGCAGTGGCAATGACAATACTTTAATCTGTTCAGTCTCTGACTCAGGATTTAAGTTGCGCTGTGTACAGATGTTGAGCATATTGTAGCGCAAAGCTATTTCTTGATTCATCAACTTATCAAGAATAAGATTTCTCCAAGAAATAGAGGTGATCCTTATGTGTTATGATTATAGTTTGCCCATGATATATTCATGTTTTCTTATTTTTTGTTATATTTTGCTTATTGACGGACTATAACATTTCACAAACCTTATCGATTGATTGTTGATAAATATAGCTAAACCTGAATCATCTAATGAAAATAAAGGAATGTATTATTAATTGGAGATAGAACAAGAGCTAAATGACCAATGAAAAGTCTTGCAGTGACCAACCCCTAACTCAGTAAAAGCATTAAGTTTTAAAGTATCAGATTTGTGACAGTTCAAAGCACAGATCATGGTCTTCATAGATCTTACGGAGATGTGTTGGACCTTTATCTCGTCCTTAATATTCCGAAGAACGTCTTATTCATTGGGCACCAATACAAAAAGAATAATTCTCATTTTTTTCAGTGTGAAAATGACCAATGAGATTGTTAACAGTATTGAATTTAATAATATGACATGAATTTAGCCACACATCTCTCTCTATATAAGACAAAGCTCAGGAGATTAATTCTACTTTTGGAAGTTTTGGCTATTCAGTTGTTGGCTTGCATAGATAACGTAATGTGAACATTTATTGCAATTACTCTCTTATGAGGCTTAGATACTTTGAACCCAATGCAAAATGAAACTAGGTATAATTTTACAGCTTTATGGGCTGAATTAAGCTTGACTCATACGTAGTACAGAAGGTCGTTGCATCACAAAACTTAAGTGACTCTTCAGTTATAAAATTTATTTAGCCATGGTTCCAGAAAGCACGTAGGGGATATAGTTGATTTTTGAACACTAATATTTTGTAAGGTAGAATCACCTTCCGGGAGATATTGCTAGGAGAGCCAATATTTGTCCACGCTACTCAGTGTATTATATTCTGCTTAAGGAGTAGATCACCACCAGTGCAGAATAATACAAACCTCCATATATTTTATTGCAATGCGCATAGTTCTTGTAGGCAATCCATCATTGTAAGATTTTCATGCACTTTCATACATTGTTCCTAGTTGAACACAGCTTCTAGGAACGATATTTGTTGAAGTGGAGCTCACCCGACAAAAGTAACAGAGATTAGGACTCACATCGTGCATAAGATAAATAAGCTTTAATAACTCTAATATTATCTGGACTTAAGGAATTACCCTTCCATGCTAATGCAGCTTAACTAGTTGTGCCAAATGGATAGATTTTGAGGAATATGGAGGAAACAGAGAAGAAAATATGATTATCCTATATATGAAACACACTTTTCTATTTGACTATTACTGATATACAGATATTATTCAATGAGAATATTTGGTGTATATAGTAGTTATATTTGCAACATACATATTACTTTGTACAATTGGTATTGGCATTAAGAAGTTAGCTATAAATACAGGCATACTTTACTTATTGAACATAGAAAGAGAACAGGAATATTACATTTACTCCTTTTCTTATCCGTTGATACAAGAAATATCACCAACATGACAGTTTTGCTACAGCAATGCCGCCTCACTAATTTAACTTCTTTTTAGTTCTACAGGTTTTTTCCCCAGGTCTCGTCTTAATTGAAATGTTTTTCTCGTGTTCCCTGTAACTTAGATCTAATGTCGTGATGAAAGTACTTATTTACTGGTTATACCTCACACTCTGGATGCTTTGGAAGATGTCTAAGTTCGAGATAGTTAACGGTATACTTCTTGTTTACATTATGAAGAAACCTAAGAAAAATGAAGATTAGTAGGACCTATCAGGCAAACCTTTTGGATGAATAATAATATAAGTACCTTTATAACCTATGATAGACGATTTTTAAATATTAAGAGAAATCAAATAAGAGGTGTATTATCAAAAATACTAACAAAAATAATGGACTAAGCATAAGCTGTTTATCAAAGTGTTTGAGATTCCAATCTCTATCAACAAAGAATGTAGGGGTTTTATGAATTTAAATGTTTCATATTTTGAGAACAGGAATGAATGCCAAAGCCAAAGCTATAGTCTTGATTAGATTCTTGTCGTTGCGAAATTCCTAATACCGCGCGCCAAACTATTTAGTTGCACAAAATGAGACACCGAAGCGCTTTCAACTGACATTCCGTAATAAACCATGAATTGCGTTTATGGACCAGGAGAGATAACAGTGGCAACTATAAATTAATATTAACTCATATACGCTCTTAGAAAGTTAAAAATAGGAAGCTTGTTAAGTTAATGTGTTTGTTTTTGTCAATACATAATTACTGGGAGTACAATATTCTTAATAATACATCTCTTGAAGGCTGCTAGTCTCTATATAAATTTTCGATATGAGCTCATCAATCAAGATATGATGGGAGAGATACTTATGACTTAAACATTATTTCGTATGAGGTGAGATTCATGAGATTCTAATGTCTTTCTTGACACATACACCTGAAGAAAAATAAGTAAGGGCTCAAAAAAGGCATAGCATATACCCAGTACTTACACCAATTAAAAGAAATGTATAATTATCTTATTTCTATTAATTTATAACTAACTTAACAACAGAACCCAATATTTTCCTTAACAAAGAAGTGACTCTCGGAGATCCTCACTTTCTTGTGCGTCAACTAACTTGACATTGACGTTACAGATACTGACGGACTAGAGCCGAATATAGGGCAGAAAGTAGGTAAGACTAGACTAGAAATCCTTAAGATTTATGATTTTTATTTTATACTGTTTCTATATTATTTAATTAAAGATCACCGTCGGGTTCACCAGTGAAACTACTAAATGAGCTCCGTAATCAACTAGCATGCTAAAGGAAAGCATCATGTGAGCTATGAAAAGAACTTACCTGCTGTACAGAACTTGATATTCAGGCAGAAAGCTTTCAACAGATCTTTCCAATGAGTGTATGGACACAGATATGTAAGGTAGTATTTCGTAATACTGAAGAGTAGTTCTGGACCAGTTGGAAAAGACGAGTAATGTAATATCGAGTATCTAGTTCAAAAGACTTCCATAGAAACAACTAGGTAGGTAAACTATTGAATGGAATTATACAGTGAAAGTAGTAGTGAAGATGAAGAGTTTCTGTAGATTTTTTTTATTATATAAAATTAGATCCTCTATTTCTACAAACTTTGATAAACTGCAGTTGGATAAAGGTAAATCTATGAAACATGGAAAGAGAACTCAAGCAAACCTGTACAAGAGATCTTGGTCATATGATCACAACTCAACATTTGACACTTTAAACAAGACGTTTTCATATATGATGCGGAAAGGAAATACTATTACTTTCACGCAAGCTTCAGGACAACAGTTTAAGATATGGGATTGCTCAATCTCCCTTTCAAGGTTCTTGGAAAAGAACAAACACATTGTTCAAAACAAGACAGTATTAGAACTTGGTTGTGGTATTGGTTTACCTGGATTAACATGTGCTTATTTAGGTACTAAAAAAGTAATACTTTCTGATTTACCCTCTGCCAAACAAAACATTGAAAATATTGTGAAGAGGAATAAACTTACGAATATGGTGGAGTGTTTATGTTTCTATTGGGGAACATCTATAAAAAGAGATATGAAAGAAATAGACCTTGTCTTACTTTCTGATGTTGTTTATGGTGGTGATATTGAAAACTTAGATAAATTATGTATTTCTCTGGTTGAAATATCTTTAGTTTCAAATAAAGATATTATTATAGTAAACTGTATAGAAAAAAGAACAGGAACAATAGAAAATTTATCTCTTCTACATTCAAATTTAAAGAAGAATAACTTTAAAGTGAAAAAGGTTTTGCAAGAAGAGTTTGATAAAGAAACATATGATGAAAATATAGAAATATTTATTTACTCATGAAACCTTCCAAGTATTCAAATATTCCTTCAACATCTCTGAACCAAGATATTGATCTATGAAAATATCTTTGAGTTTTAGTTATCTTGTACTCTACATTATCTTCTGATAAAATTCTTTCTGGATTTTTTATAAAATTTTCTAAAGCCTCGACTTCATAATCAACAAATTCAATATCCATATTTTCAATTTCCTTTTGAAATTCTTCGTTGTCTATTAGAGCTAATGCAATTTCATTTCCAGTCTTATCAATCGCTTCTTTCAAGGCTTTCTGAACTTTATCATCGTTTTCTTCTTCCTGCAATATGTCCCATGAAATATATTCTACTAAAACTTTATCCCATAAGACAAAGTAGTTCTCTTTTGCTTCTTTCAATAGTTCACAAGCTTTTGAAATATCACCAGTATTTAGGTATAGAGAAATTATTCTGTACGTATAAAACTCCTCCAGAAGATTCGGTTTATCATCAAAACCCTTTATTTTTAATATTAATTTTTCTGCCTCCTCAAGGTTATCAAGTTCAATGAACCAGACTAAGAGTGCTATATGTAAGAAGCAATATTCAAAAGTTTCTTCATGAGTTGATAATTCACCTTCGAACTTTTCCAATAAGTCTTCTCTCCTTTCTTCCTCTCTCTGTCTCTCTAGAATTTCGGGATAATATTCAGGATATACTTCGCAAGCAGGTCTTGCAGCTCCCTTTAATCCAGAGAGTGGTTTAAACTCTTTCTTGTCCAAAGGAATACTGTAACGTAATTTATCCTCAAGACTTCCTATCCTATTCTGGAGTCGCTTCAGTTTCATGAATTGTTTACGTTGAAATATTCTTTCTTGACTTTCGTAGTCTTGCTTTATTGGTTTGGTCTTCTCTCGAACAATTTCATTCAGTTGTTCTTCTGTTATTTTCTTGTTCACTCGCAACGCTTTTTGTCTTATCTTTTTCTGTGTTCTTTCTTCTAAACGTCTCATCTTTCGACGTTGCTTTCGTTCGCATCCATGGGAGCTAGACCCGAACACTTGGTGTCCCTTGCTACCGGACTTTCCAGAATGCCCTTTCTTCTTATTCTTCATTCTGTTTTCTGGTGTGGATGGGATATTAAGGTGCGGATGGGGTAATGCAACATCGTCATAGTTTCCCCAGTGCTTCTATAGTTGCTCCCAGCTTCCAAATGATTTAAGGCGGAATGTATCTGGGAGACTTCTCAGAAAGACTTTCGATGGGATTTACTGCATAACTAACAGGAGTATAAATATAATCGTGCTCTATGTTTCCATTAGATTCTTATTTGTACCAGCTCCAAGGAATTGTCATAGCAATAGACAACTTTTTCGATAAAAGACAAAGTTACCACCACATCAACCTTCTCAAGATTGAATGAGGTATTCCATAACACATAATAAGTTCCTATATAAGTATTTCGTTCATTTGACCCTATTTTGCGGAGTAATTCATATCGGTTTTCTATCTTCCTACTCGAAATGTCTACTTTAAAATAATGTGATACTACTAAATGGCATCAGGTTAGACAAATGACACTGTTTACAGCAAGATGTGATCCTAACGATATCTTGGATACCTATTAAAATGTTAAACAATGTTGAATAAGTATGGATGAAGATATAAGCATGGATTATTCATATCATTTTTGCCGCACAGTTGTTAGTTAAGGCTATTATTTGTTACCATGGTGCTTCCATTTATTATTAACCAATAGTGATAACGACATGTAAAAAGAGAATATATATATTAGTAAGTAACCAGTTTGATACCTTAGCTTTATTTCACTGGGATGACATTTTTATAAATTGGCGCATATTAATCATTGGCACTGTAGTCCTTAGTTATAGCCAACTAGCAGACAAACTTACTAAGGCCTTATACAACTCAAGGAAAAGCTTAACAAGGTTGAGCTATTATGATAAAAATAAAATACACACATAGCATATAATTTTAATTAATAATCTGAATGAAAACAAGAACGTTGTATAGAAACTAAGATCTTCCAATTTTGATTGTTCCTTTTACCAATATGCATGAGCTTACATGAATACTATTGGCACAACCCTTTGAAAGTTACTATGAATAAGTTTGTCATTCTTTCAGCCCAAACTCTGAGGACAACAGTCACTCAAGAGAATCGTGAGCATAATGATGAAGGGTAGTATGTTATCCAATATTAAGCGGCTTTCAATTGAAAGTTGAAGCCTTATCTTTTTCGCAACTCTGAAAATAAGGGAAAGTTACTATAATATAACCTCCATAAATCAGTTAAAGTTTAGAATCTGAATGATAATGATCGAACATGTTTAAATATCAATAACTCTTATCTCCTATCCAAAAGTTAGTAGTGTGCCTCAATGCACGGTCTAATGTTGTCCTCATTTTGGATAGTCACAGTTAACTAAGAATTGATTGCTTTTCTTTAATAAAGTCTTAGCGCAACAAAACACACTTCTCAAGTTAGAATCTATGATATGGTCAATTAAATAGCATTGTTTTAGATATTTTAAGGTTTTTTATATTTTTACTTAGTTTGTTGAGAACTCTGTCGAAGTTAGACAAGAACATAATCCTTGACAATATATAGAGTAAGCCCAAGGAAAACAAGAATATAAACCTAAAACAATTCCTTGCAATAAAATAACTATATTCTATGTATTAATAACTCTGTTCATGTTAGAAAGAAGTAAGTAAAGTATTGGCATTGTTCTCATGTACTTTTTTCTGTCCTAGCGGTAAAGCTATTGATGAGAGAAGCTTAATGGTCCAAAGTAGTTTGAAAATATCTACAAGACTCTAAAACAAATAAACCTGCTACCAGAAACGCAAATTACACAGACAACAAGTTGTTGCTATTCAAAGCATTTATTGATTAAGCACGTCGAAGCTATTATTCATACGGATTGTAATTACTACTAAGTCCTAGAATTTATATATTCATCCCCTTTTCTGAAACTTCATCACCACAGAAACTACAGAGCTGCCAACGCTGTAACTAAAAAAGTCATGGCATAATTTTAAAATTCAGTTAAAAGGTACTAGATCATAACTTGTGTTGACTATTTGAGGGGAGTATGCTTCTCTTTACTGGTAGAGCAATGAACCAGCCTATGGTCCCAAAAATGTAACCCATTTCTACAATTTCAGCTTCAATGTTGTTCTGATGAGTAGAAATGCGAAATGTACTTGTAAACAAATAAGCAAACGAGGGTTTGCAATGTACTCTAAGCTCTTGTGTACGGTCCTTGAACAGTTTCCGAGAAACTCCAGTCAAACCAAACTAGGAATGAAAAAGAATAGATAGATGGTATAGTTTTAACTAGATTAAGAACCTAAGATTATTTTGTAGGTTGGTTCAAATTTGGATTCCAGAGAAATGGTGATGCCCAACTAGACAGATACAATTTGTTTCGTTATAAATGTGGTCAATGCCTAAAAATCTGAAAGTCTTCGAGAGACCTGTTATGCAGTGCATTCAAGATTTAACCATGCTTTAGCGTAAAACCTTGCAAGCATTTTCAAATCTTTAAGCTCTTCAGAGCCTTCTTGTCAGGGACTTGTAGTTCTAACGCTTTTGTAATTATAGGATGGTAGCAATATAACTCCATTCTCTGATAATCCAACAATATATTTGTACTGGGTAAGTTAATAACAAGTGTAGTTTGTTTGAGTAAAGTTTGTTTTAGCATTCTTACATATTTAGTGTGGCAAAAAGAGCCCTATACGTGTTTCAACTTAAGTGCATGATTTTTGATTGGTTGGAAAATAAATGTTAAATCACCCATTTAGCTATACGTTGTAAACAGCAGCCATGAACTTGGAAGAAAAAATTGTATTTAGAGAAAACAGAAAGTTAGACCTAATAGTTAGTGCTTTTTCATCTGATCTAGCAAAGTAATGGGTGAACCAAGTGAAAACGAAACTTATAAACACTTTCGCCAATACAATAGTTAAACAGAATCTAATGTTAGCTCTGTGTTATACAAGAAACCGCATAGCCTACCGTATCATCTTATGTGTTATTCATCGCGTAACAAAATCCAGGTTGACATTAATCAGAATTCCTCCGTACATGAGATACCCCTTGTCAAAAGCCACAACATCTATCTCTATTCAGTTCTCTGGCGCTTGACATTAGTTTCAATTTCTAAGCTTCTCTTTCTCTGCTCTTTCATGCTATTCATGTACGTCTGAACATCACCTAGTTCTAATTTTTTCTTACCCTTGTGCTTCGCTATTCTACAAGACTTGACTACCGCCATTTGGACAAACTCAACAAGAGATTGAGCGATAGAGTCTGCTGTTACATTACTAATACTTGGATTCTCTTTGGAAGAAATCTTTGAATACATTTCATTCAATTGCTTTCGAATATTTATAATCTCATCAACGGTGAATCCATCAGAACTCAAGAAGTTAGTTGGTTTACTTTCATTTGTAGAGGTCATTCTTTTTACATTTTTTGGGCAATTGAAACTAAACGTATAAAACTGGGATATTCGTCAAAGAGAAAAAACAAGACTCAAACAAAAAATTAAACTTAAATAAACCCTTTTCGAAATATATTAAATTATTTAGTTAACGTTTTCATTTTCTTTTCAATTTCTATCCATTGAAAATAGTATTCTTTCAAGTTAATTCTATTTTCACTAGGTGTATCTTTAGTTATCAACGCTCTTAAGGACTTGTATCGCCGTCTCAGTGCTTTATCTGTTCGTGGACCAAAAGTTGGAAGTGTTTCCCGATCTTGTTCAGATACTTTTTCTTGCTCCTTTCTCTTCATTTCCATGTACAATTCACTGTTCTTTCGAAATGTGTTTTCTATATCTAACCAAACTGATCCTGCCCCATCTATGGAATGCAAAGAACCTCTTTCAAACATTGCATTGAATATCATCCCAACTAAAAGTATATCTTCTTCTTTAGACCAAACTCTCCACACTTTTCCTTTATTTTTTACAGGTTTACTTGCCTGTACTGCTACTTGTTGTTTTTTTGTAGAATCTTCACCAGTTCTTAATAGTGGCTCTGGTAAAGAAGCTCTTGGAGAAGGTTTAAATCTTTTTGAAGAATCCTTTATTTTGTCACCAATATTTTCATATAAAGAATTTAAAGACATAGCTCGTTCGAACCCTTGAGTTTGTGAAAGGTAGGAAGTTTGTTTTTGCTGTATATCAAAACTTCCTAAAGCAGCTGGACTTGAACGTGAAGCAGTTCTTCTAGAAGCTGGTACTCCTTCTCTTTCTCCTTCAGGTTCTTCAACAAGGTTTGTTCCGTGCAAGCTAGGAACTAGTTCAGAAACTTCCTGTTGGTTTTTCTCACCTTTTAGTTTATGTTTAGTTGTTTGTTGTTGCAATATTTCGTGTTCGTCTAAATCTTTTTCTATTTCTTTCCACCAGTTTGTATAACCAATACTTTCCTTATCATCTTCTTCCATGTTTATTTAACTTTATTTAAATAAAGTCTATTTCAGTACTCAAGTCTCGACATATTATTTGCAGGTTCTAATTATTTTTTATGTATGACATGTTTGGGCATTTGTAATGTATTTGCGTTAACTTTGATTAAACTCTATTTTGTTCATACAGGCAATGTCTTTTGTAAATCGCTTTATATTAACCTGGGTTCAGTATTTATTTATTGTATTTGCAGTTTTTTTTAATACGTATATTATATATAGTAATAAATATAGGAGATAACAACCATAGTAATATTTTATACTTATCTATATATCAGTAATAAATCATTATAAATATATTTATTCGGAATATCCGTTTATTATAAAGTAAGATAAAATTTTATATGTGAATAAAAAAAGTGATAATTAATGATTATCTATTTCGGACAAACTTTACCCATCTTAAATATGACTTTATTAGACATTACATAAATAAGTCAACCGAATGTATCAGAATATGTGCTGGTTATCTACAAACTTCCAACCTAGATTTACATCAAAATGAACCCTAAAAGTCTCATGAAAACCCACATATTTTTTTTTGAAACCAACAATATATTCTTTGTCCCAAGAATACATAACGTTAAGAAAAAAAAACTTCCATAGACTCAACTTGTTATTTAGAAACTAAGTTTTAAAGACAAACCTCTAAATATTTGCATACGAAGATGTAATATGATTGTTCACTTGTACAGAAGTCTTTAACTATAACTTTGGAGTATTTCCCAATAGCAAATATTGTGGTTAACACTTCTTTTATACTCTCATGGCTCGTTGGATCAAAGGTTCCTTCACACAAAGTAAACCAGAACAGCAAACTATAGCTTTTAAGATTTTAAATATATTAAGAAGTGCTGCTGATTTGCTAGCCTGGGTTGTACTACTCAATTGATACAACGCGAGAAATTTCTTGCACCCTGCACTGTAGATACTTAATCACAAACCACAAACAATATGTTGTAAGCATCAAAGAAGCTCAGATTTGAGGTTTGAAGGTAGAGAAATTTAATAGCCAGTGACTAGGCTGGGCCCAAAAGATCGAATCTTCGTACAAAGAGTTTTACCATGATTCCCCAGCGCCGAATTGAGGCGAAGAAGCCTTTGAAAAAATGAAAGTATATTAGTAATATGAAATATTTCGTACACAAAAATGAGAACAGCAACCCAAGTAATATGGCCTTTCAGCACGCGCCTTTAACGAGAGAAACCAATCAGGAGACCTTCCTTGTCTCCTTGAATATGCCAACCCCTCTGGTGCATATTCAAACAAAGTCTCAAGAAGGGTGAGGATATTATGAAACTACAACGCAATTAGGAGAAAGTGTTTCCCTTGTTCCAGAAGCTAAACTCAAAGAGGACAATTCAACGGGTATTTTTAAATGAAGACAGATGAAATCTCGAAATGGCGGGTTAAGGCTTGGACAACTATGCAACAGAAGCTTGTATCTTTAAACTTAGGGAAGGATGCTGAGTGAGAAAATTTCACCCAAGGGTGTTCAGATGGAGGGTCTGGTGATGGGGTATAGAATTAAAAAGGAAGGATGAATATTAAGAAGTTTGCTCAAACCGATGACATCTTCTTAAATTACCTTGACAACCACACTCTACTTTCTGCAAAAGTCTCGGTTAATTATCCTCTCTTACTGAGTCTTCTCAATAAAATTAGCCGCTAAGAAGGCGAAAAAGCCTTTTCATTTTACATTGGTTTTATTTCTTCAGGTGTTAGGGAAATTTAGGTAAACTACTAGCTTCCACACACAATATTTTTATTATACACTCACCTGCGTTGAATTCTCGTTGTTCCAACTTCAAAATTCTATAGATGTAAATGAATGTTCGTTTATCAACAACAAACTAATACATTATGTGATGATATGATCAACATGATTTTGGGACTTTTGGACTCCTTACAAGGTTAATTGAACTTTTTTATATTAAAGAAAGTGCTTGAGAGACCAGTTATACTCATATAATATCATTTGTAGTTGCAAAATCTTGCACGTTTGGAACTATATTAAAATAAACTTTTACAGCAGAGCTTGTGAGCAAAATAGTAAATACTTCCGTAATTTAATTTCTGTTACAAAATCTACTGGCAATAGCAATATAACTGCATAATGTTGCTTGCGGCCTTTGCTCACATGTGTGAGTTGCGAACCACGGCTAAAACCCTTTGGTGCTGTACGCGTGAATGTTCTTATTACGCTCTTAATATTCTCTATCCTTTTTATTTATCTCTTTAGCAAATTCTGTCAGAACTCGGGTAATTTGTCTAAAACTGCTTGTTACAAAATACTTTATTTTGCCTCCCGCACAGTAGACCCACTTTAGCCCTAGCGAAAAGACTAGTAAGACCTATTTTTTCTATGCATTGGATCTATTCGTCTGCTTTATCTATTTGTGGCAATAGTTTTTAGATGCATCTAAGGTTATTTAGTCCAAAACTGATGTTAGATATGGAGAGTTATTGGAAAGTGGGCAAGTGAAGATACTGAGAAAAGAATGGTTATGGTGGGTTCTTATGCGGGCTCTGGTTTATACTTAGGTGTTCAGAGTTTCTACTCTGGAGTTTAAGCAATCCCAGTTGCGCGGTTTTCTGTACATAGTCTAACAGTGGATATCGGGGAGGAATATAACCTAAACTTCTAAATTACTCAAAGCTGTTGATTATTTTTGACAATTTATACTAACAAGAGCATGGTTTAAACTAGTCAGGATTATAGTTAGGCACTTGTAGGACATAAATACTCTTATAGACAGTTTTCAGCGGGATATGTGGAGCAAAAACATAATTTGAAAGCTATTGGAAATAATTTAATAAAATATTTTATGAAGCAAAACGAAACGTTCATATCTTATTCCATAAGACAAGGTTTGGGTATATCTAATATTGTGGATATGTTTTTGTGCATATGTGTACTAGATTAATTTTGTTAAGATCACATCAATAAAAATCAGACAGATAGGGAAAATCCTCTAGTGTTGAATTAGCAGCTACACATAGAAATATTTTAGTAACTTTAGTTCAAAAAAATATATAAATGACGCAGAAAATCTTAGCACAATATGAAATACAGTGCTTATTCCTTTTTTATATTTTCAGGAACTATAAATTTAGTTTTCTTTGTATTTTCTAGAAAAATTCCCATTATTACTAACCATATTCTAGAAATTAAACATTAAGATTCATCCAAGAAAGGTAGACGCATAGGAAAATCCTTACCAGAAATCACATTTAATCAGTTTGGGGAAATATACTAGTAGAGGGATATACTAGCTTTTAATATTAACTAAGCTCAGGACTATTTTGGAATTGGCACAGTTTTCAGTATTTTCTCAAACTATACCAATTGAATGAGAAGAATTTTAAGAATTTATGGGTTTGAGGAGGACAGTACGGCAATCTATATTTTATCTTAGTACCTTCGTGACAAGATAACGAGAAGCGATTAGGAAGGTAGGAAGAAATTAGATCATAACTAAGGTGAACTGTAAATAGAAGTTTTCCTTAGAGAAAAGTATCAACGGTTGAATACGAATTCTTCGGTTATTGTTACATGGGATATAAAACCTTGCGACTTTTTCTATTTGTCTACATGCTTTCCTCAAAATATAATTCATATTTAAAATTAGCTAATTTTACTTGTTGATAAGGGATCAAACGGCCATATTGACCATGCTAGTTTTACGAGAAATTAGTTAGATTCAAAAGACCAAGTTTCAACTAAAATAAATTCAAAGCTTTGATTAATATCAATACCCATTCAATAATACGTCTGTGCTTATAATAGAGAATTTCTGTCATATATGGATGAACTTTGCCAAGAAATTCTCCTTGTTGTATTACTTGGCTTTTTATTTTGCTACAATAAGACATACACATGATAAATTCAATATATATATTTGAACTGGTAAAGTTAATAGAATGTGTGTAGGGATTATACATATTTTGAAAAACTGTTCTGATGAGATGTATGAAGCTTTTATTCATTAAGAATATAAAGGGTTGGTTGAAGATAAAGATTCGCCCCATTCAACTCAATTCCTAACTAAAACAATAGGAGAAATCCCATATGCACCTAGTTTTGTAAGAATAAGACAACGAAAACTGAATGAGATCTTGTAGAAATATGACACTCTACTACATACTGGAGGTGGAGCACCAACCATAGTTCCACAGTATTTGATGAGTTATGCTCTAGTTCAAAACAATTAATACCCATACTATAATAAACTTTACCCACTACACATTATCAAAGATCAAGTACAACTATTGCTGCTCTGCTGCTCCTTTGTACGACAAGAATGATTCTGTAAAACTAGTTTACTTTTTCTTTATCTTTAATGTGAACATATGCTGTTAATTATTTTTAATTTATTTATATTTTTTTCTATGTCTGATACACTATTATGAAATACGAAGTACTCGTAGATGGTATCCAGTGCTGCCATATTTATCTAATAATTCTGACCTAATATCTATATTATCATGGTAAAGGTGAAACTGTTTCTATTGAGGGCAATATAGCATCTTTAGAATACCTTATTGTCCCAATCATAGACCGATCGATGCTCATTACCTTGGTATTTTTATATTGACTATTTTACAGATAAAGCTTTGGTGCACCCGTCTTTGAATAATGTTGTTGTTATTGTTCTTAACCAAGTGAATTTAGGTATGGAGTATGAGTGTAGTGCTTTGCAAAGGACAAGAAAGGGTGTCCTAGGTACAACTTGCAAATGAAATGCATTTGATTTATTCATGAGCTAACAACTTTTTTGTTCCAAATATTGGAAAACCTAAGTTCTGATAACAGATTATCATATTGTTTAAGTGACAATTATCAAGAAATTTCTTTGATTTCATACGTTCATCTCATATTTACTGTATTTTTCAGTAGTGTGGAATGTTCTAATATATTTTTAGCTATACACAAGAAAGGTCCTTATATCTCTCTGATGGCTTACGGATTTGAGTTTTCCTTCCATGTAAAAGGCGAGTAGCTTATGATCATAACGAAACTCTTCTCTTAGGCAACTATTCACTTACTAAGTCTACTAGTTCGAGATTTTCTAAGAAAAAAAATAAGGAAGAATCTAGTACACATCAAATGATCCAATGTCCTTAATCTATTTGATAGTAGAAATAATATCAGCGGAGCGAAGAGGTTTCTTAGTTAAGGCTTTTTGAAACGGAACCTAAGAAAGCTTAGTTTTTCTATTTCTAATAAATTAGGTGCTTTGTTCTTATCTCAAGTTGATAATCTTCAAATCGTGTTTAAGTACACAATCTTTCTTTTTATTAGTTCTAATCAGTTATATCTAAATATCAACATAAACTTCGACAACTTTAATGCCTCTATCTGAATACATATACTAGACATTGGCACCTATGATACATTATCTTATAGGGACTTCTTCCATATGAGCGCAATCAAACACCGTAACTTACATGATAGCGTGTTGAGTTCGTGTGCTCTACAATTTTCTGACCTATGCCTGAGATAACAATTCAGTTTTTTTTTCAATTTATGGAAGTAACCGTTTATCCTTGAGCTTCAGTGGATCAATGACCTTGTTATCGTAGCCTTCTTCCCGCAAACTGTGCGTTAGCAAATTAAAATATAACTTTCATGTTATCCGATGCGGTATTGGTTGTTTCTTAATTACCATGTTCCTTTATAAGAATCCATTTATCTCCTTTGACTATGTTTCCCTTGATACAGTTAATACACACAATATCTATCCAAGACTTGGCAGAATATAGCCCTTATTTTTACTTAAAATTCTATGGAATATGTTTAAGTGAGACTTCACATACACTAACAGAGAAGCAATCTATGTGTGTTAACGTGATTAAGCCAGCTATTTTTGTTCTGTTGCGTAGCTTAACTACATATACCAAGTTGTTCAAAAGGGAAACTTATGTTTCTTTTCTTATGTAGCTTTGATGTGTACACATTTAAGTGCTTTTTCCCTTCCCTGGTAGTGGACACATAGTAAGCTTTTGTTTACACAGCTATAACACTATTTATAAATACAATCCTACTGGTTTACACCAATAATTTACTATTTCTTACTTTTTATTCAGAATTATTAATCCTTTGAAGATATTTCAATCAAATCTAGTACCTGCTTTAAGAATTTTGGGAACAGAGGCTTTGAACATTATCTTTAGAAAAAGCTAAGACTAAACAGTCTTAGAATTTAGTATCTATTTCTTAGATAAGAATTAGAATAGCCACCAATGTTGCTCTGATTATTCTACTAAATTTCTCAATCCATTTCATAATTTGTGAATCTCAGGTCCCAGAAGTGTTAACGAGAAGTGATAGTACTTGATTTTGACTAGACCCTAGAGTTGTTTTCACGATGTATCGTACCCTTGCCATCATTCCTGAATAAAGATTTACCTTCGTATTTTCTCTGTTGCACTCTTTTTTGTTATACTTTAGACATTATACAATAGCTGCCTTTTTTTAACCATTACAAAAAGAATAACATGAGCTAAGTACATATTGTCTATGTCAGAGCTAATGTTGACTCTGAGCTCATTAAAAGTTCAGGTTCCCTTAATCATCGTTCAGACTATGAACGTAACAATTAAAAACGCAATTTGAAGTTTTTCTGCTCTTAACTCCAGATGACGGAATTCAATAACAAGGTATTCTAATAAGAAGAACCCTGATTGAGAAGTTCACACAATAGAGTTCAAATAAAATACTAACAGAGAGAGCTTGATCATGCACCAATCACTGAATACCATGAGGAAATAGTATTATGATGTTTTTCGTAATCTTCTACAGCAGAGCTAAGACCTGACTCTAGTGAATTCTTAGAGTAGGAAAAGTAAGCGTAAGAAGTATAGTTGCAACACCTTATAGCCGTAGCCACCAGAGATAATTGCAGAAAGAATGTTATCTTAACAGACAATAATAATAACAACGGTATAAACCCAGGATGCTCTTTTAACCTTAACTCAGTGGGCTCATAATAACAGATGACTGTTTTTTGTTCACGTTGAGTTATATTGAGGTGCTCTTCACTATTAATCAGGTGGTCAGCGGTTTTTTCTTGAAGTGCTGTTCTAAACAATCATATAACAATGGGTTATTTCAAGGGCTAGCACTTTCTCCCACCCCCGGAGTTGTATTCAGTAAAAACGGAGACTTCGTATACAGTGCAATAGTTTGGCTTACACGCAGACATACTAATGTGCACATTTTAAGTGAACTATAGGGAAAGGACAACTACCTATCGTGCCAATTTGTGAACTATTTTAGATAGTTCTTCTTTTCATGTATTTTATCTTATTGAATGAATTCTAAGCCACAAATATGTAGCTTAGAGACCTCCCATAATCAACATTGCTGAATTTGAAGATCTTACAAGCCAGAGGAGACAACGAACTCACAATGTATTTACTTCTGGGGTTCACACTAAAGTTAGAATTCTACATCTCCCTGAAAACAAAGTCAAAAATAAATTTTCTTAAAACTTAAAGAGTTCTTTTAGAATGTTTTAAATCAATGAAAGTGTTATTATAAAGGCCATCTCGAGGAAAAACTTGTCGAGAAAAGTCCTGTATCCCTCCTAAACGACAGTAGACTGACTCTAGGTCAATTGGTTCAGGAAAATGGTACATGCCTTCGTTGTCACTATTCCATTATGATTTGAAGCCTAACTCCCGAGTATGATCTGTAAGTGTTCGGAGTATAGGCTGGCTATATATGAAATTTACTCTTGTAAAAGATTCAATCACCAAGAAAAAAATGTTATTGTATTGTTAATTGTCAATAATATTCTTTGAACAAACATCAAAGATTATATTTTTGGTAACTACTAACTCAGTATGGTAAGTATTTGTTATTGGAACTATAATAGATATCAAAAGGGCTATTTTATTTCACTTAGAACACAAAAAAGATGAATACTGGAACACAAATACCATCCACAGCAAATCTCTTAAGATTTATTGCTTTGATAATTAAATAAATGAACTAAAGAAAGAGATTAAATTAATAGTTTTTAATATTTGAAATTAAGATTGAACAATGATTTCCAATGTAGCTAGAAGATTTAGTTACTGCCAATCTAAGAACGCGAAATTTTTTCAACTGTTTATGAATATGAGAATGTTGCGAAAATTAATCTAGTGCGACAACTGGACAAACGAGGTTTACAAAAGACACTAATTCTTTCTTCTCAATTAATTTTGCAGTTTTATGTCAACAGAACAAGTATATGAATATGTTATTTATATTTCAGTTGCTTTTGCTTTGACCCGGTTTGACCTCTATTGCAACAATCTCATACTTATTTTATTATCTTTCTTGAAATTTATTGTTTCTATGGATAAATTGATTTTTAGTTCAAAAAAAACTTCTTTGGATGCGAAAACTTATTTTCATAGAACACATTCTGTAATAGTCCGTGGTAATCTACTATCATTGCATAAAAAAATTTCAATGATTCATTAGAAACTATATGGAACGTAACGTTTGAAAATTTCAATAATAATATTTAGAATGGATTACATAAAACTAGAAAAATAATTCCGTTACCTAACGTTTAATAGAATAAGACTTTCTATATTAGATAATCGACATACAAGAATAGAAAGTAATCCTGGTTCATAACCAGGTTTCGTTGTAATGAAACTGTATCTTTGAATCATAAGATTTATAACTATTTTAAACCAAACAAAATCAGATTCAAGACAAAAAAATGTCCTTAAAAAACTTAAGAACCTATGTAGAAAGAGAACTTCCTGTATCAAAAGAAGTAGCATACAATATATACTTGGAAGGTATTCTAATCTTAGTTGTCAAAATTCTTAGACCACTACAAACAGGGACTTGCTTTAACAGGTATGGAAATGACAAAGGAAGGTGACGCGGATGGACTTGGGTGGTACATAGTTTTTCACTTTTCTTAATTTAGTGTGAGATACCATGCTAAGTCCAATACTGTAGAAGAGATAGTAAAAGCAGACAGACCAAATGAAGTTCACTACAAATACGTTTCAGGAGATTTACCTTTCAAAGAACACCTTGGTGAAGTTAAGTTTGAAAAAGTTTCAGAGAACAAATGTATGGTTAAATACTTGGTAACTGGAAAAACTACTGCTGATAATGTAAACTTCTTGCAAAGTTTTTTAGATGAAGGGATTCCAAGAATCGTAAACGCTTTGGAGGTGCGAGCTAGAGAAATGGCTGCTGATCTATAACTTAAGGGAATCTTTATAGAACAGAGCTTAGTAGTTCTTGTACTCATTTGGTTTTAATAGAACTTTGAAGCAAAATACTCCATAGATGAGTGTGTTCTCAAAACTTGTCTCAATCTTTTCATTTTCTTATGTCCAGATATAGGAATTTTGAGTTTAGAGAACATTTTTTTAAAACATATGAGAAGCAATAGAGGTACAAAGTTTGGTCAAAACTTACTATCCACTATTATTTCGTGGTTTCTATGGTTATTGTACTTCTATATACATATATAAAGTATTATGTAGTGTAACAATATCTCTGTGAGAGTAAGAAAATACGAGACTGCATTGGTATTGTTTCCTGGTTTTGGTAAAGAATTTTCTTGGATATGGAATATTTTGAGTCTCGAATGTAATAACGAGACTGCAGAATTTCTATACAAGTTTGACATCGTGCCTGTATTAGAACAATTTTTTTCGTTGTTACATCATCTTTAGAGTAGATTTATCTATTATTTTTTGTAGCAGCTATTGTCCAGTTGAGTTAATTAGTTTCATAGAATGGTAGCTCCATTATTAGGTAAAGAAGGTATGACAAGACATTCAACTAGAAAACAAGATACATCTCTCGCCTTCTTATTAAGGCCCAAACATAGAGTGAGTAAAGCTCCAGCGGGTATGTATTTTATGGAAAGGCTTAAAATAGGGGATTATTACGAGAAACGGCTTAACTTATAATGTTGCTCTCTTGTCAAGCGCTCAATTGGCCTCGGACATAATAAATTTTATCTATAATTACTTAATAATTATTGTGACTCTGATTTTCAACAATCAATAAAAACAGTCTTGCAAATTTTAATTATCATCAATCAACAGAATACAAAGTACGAATTTATGGCTATATTGTCAATTTATCTAATCCGGCACCTAGCTGTGGAAGACACTACACTAGTAACAAATCCATTAGTCTACTCCCATGATAATTCATGTTACAATATTTCCAGAAGCTTGAACGGGAGGTACTGTGACTAAATACTGTCAGAAGTTACTTCAGTTGCATGACTCTCCATACTCTCTGGTAGTAAGAAACCTAAATGAGTTGAAGCACAATGTGTAGCTCGTGTTCTCCTCATACAAAAAAAAACATTAGTTGTACGCGTTGACTTGGCATAAAGAAATACAGATTTAAAATAAAATTTAAAGTTTAAAGTTTTATTCGCATAGAAACTACATCTTACACTATCGAAAACTCTCTGATGTGTTGTGTTAGAGGAAACTCAAGGCGAGCAAAGTTGAACGAAGAACAAGTAACAGGAGATCAAAAATAAATTGAGATAAAGTAACAGTATATATTGAACAAGAAAAATTTGCTTCTATGATATCCAAAGTTGGATTCATTTATCTTAAATAGTAAAGATGTTAACAAATAGTGATCCAGCTAAACCTTAAGATTATTTCTGGGAATATATTTCGGCACAAATGATTTATTCTGTTGTTATGACCTTCAGAATAGAGCTGTTATTTACCGCTGAAGATAAATTAAGTCGATTTTATTGCAACTAAATAAAAAAACAATATGGAGATAATTTACTGCAATGAGTAATGAGCTCGATGAAAGTTATTAATTAATTTTCGCCTCATTATCGGTGTAATAAGAAATTAACTATGATTTTTTTTTGAAAAATTTGTCCTTAAGTTAATAACAGAATATAATGGTGGAACGTTTGAGAACTTATTCTCATTAGCAGGAGAGCTTTAATCTCAAGTTATGTTTGTTATGCCAGAGAATGTCTACAGTTACCGACTTGATGATGCTTTGACTTAAATCTTAATACAATTAACCTGGAAAATGCACTCTCAAGCAAAACACATATTCTAAGACTGCCATAAAGAAATGCCCCTTTTTGCAAAATAGGAATCCACATAGCTTTGTTTTTACTCTCAAAGAAATATTCCAATTTAGAAAGATGTGCTATGGCTCTAATCAAGCTAACGTTGGAGAATATCACTGGGGATGTTGGCGCTAATGTAGCAATCTGTTCGTTAAGAACAAGCAATGAGTTATAATATGAGTGTTAGGCGGGGTATACCTGTCTCAAGAAAATTAAGTCTACAGTTGTCTATTTTTGTTGACATTATCGTCATATAAAAACTGTTAATCACCTTATTCATTTCATGAGTGCGTTTGTTCAAGAAACATGTATAGGCTGCGAGTTCAAATAACCTACGGTCTCTGAGACATTAATTTCTAAGTAGAAATTAATATTCTGAAACTGCTGACATTAGTAGTCTCAAATAAAATAGGAAAGGATATTTTCTTGGCTGCGAGTTTGTCACGCCTCTATTCTTCTTTAAGATAGACTAATGATAGCAGAAAGTACTTTAATCTTTTCAATACCCCTTTTTTAATTACCTATTGAAAGTTTTCTCGACGTTCAATCGACCAGAGTTCACTGCGTTTCATGTAAGAAAGTAGTGTGTATACTGATTAAATTCATTAGGTGGTTGATGTTACAGTCAAATTGAATATATAGTGGTACTTAGAAGTAAGCAACATATTTCTAGACATCTTACCCAAATTTGAGATACCAATCTGGGCGCTGCTAATGGGTTCCGTCCTAAAGCTCTCAGAAACCCTGTTATAATGTATTTGTTTATGTAATAATAACATGCATGTTCCTTTTGGTACATCTTTCATAAATGCAAGTCCCAACTACTGAGCGATCTTTGGAGTAGGTAAGACGGTTAATGATTCATTGAATTTGGTACGTGAGAGCACTGAAGCATGGTAAAATAAGCTCACAGCTGCATTCCTCAAACTTTATGGTTTCGAAAAAGTTAATATAATTGACCCTGACTAAAGTATATGTCAAATGGTGAGAAAAAAACGGTTTCTGTTACTTATTTATGCTTTCCTCAGTTGACTGGAATGTTGACCCCGCAAGCCAAAGACAGCAATTACAATTTTTTGTGTATAGAATTTAATGTCAGTTGGAATTCTATTTCCATATACTCTCCATCATGATTTAAGTATTTACATGAAGACAGTATCATGGTTCTATGTAGCTTCTCCGCATTGAGTAGCTCTTATTTCCCCCCAAAACCACCTCTTTGACAAATTCTGCATTTAAAGCCAAAGATGTTCAGAAGATGAGTATGTCTCAGGTTGAAGTAGAAGCAGTTGTTGAAATCTTAACTCTATATTTAGCGGATTTGGAGCATTTGGATTCTTACTGTTTTTAGGAATTTATTGTAAACGCCCTCATTAGTTTGTTTCAGCCCGCTGCGCAGAAATACAAACTTAAGCTACCTGCTTATACGACGAAAGGGTTTTTTAATCAGACCGCCCAAGTTCATTATTAAAAGGTTTTCCAAAAGAATACATATTATAATTGCAGTATAGGTAAAACTGACACTAGTTTGTATTCCTTCGATTAGCAGTATATTACGCTCCTTTGCTCGAGTGTTGTTGTGGTCCTTTGTCAAGAATATTACAAGACTACAGTTGTACAATTGGTGCGTGTTTCCTCTTTGGGAAAGTATTTGTAGTTTCATTTCTTAAATGTAATATGTAAGCCTAAACTTTCGACATTGCTTAATTAAGCCATTAGAAGCAGCTTAACAAAGTAAAAACAAAGTAGAGTCTTCGTTTTAACACATGTTCCCGAAAATGAAATCTACAGGCAATGTTTTTGAAATTTATTTGGTTTCTAGTTTCTAGAAAAAAAGTTAACATAACTCCTGTACCCCTTTTGTGCGTTTTTAAATTCTGAAAAGAAACAAAGCAGTTTTTTAGTTGACTTTTCTTTATTTTTTCTGAAACACTTTGTTTTATTCATCTTGATTTATTAACGGCTCTCGTCTCAAACAAATATCGGTATTTAAAATCTCGATACAATCTCGAAACCTTTTATCGAGACAATCCATGAGTTACTATATGAAAGAACAGAAATTGAAGAGTACGGTTCAGTTCCCACTTGTGAGATACGATGTTTTTTCCTACCACTTGACAGTACACGTCACCAACTTAAACACATATCCATTCACTCAAAGAGACTATTATCAAAATGTTCATATATGATCTAAAGACCTATGTAGAAAGAGAGCTTCCTGTATCAAAGGAAGTTGCATACAATATTTACTTAGAAGGTAATGATATGCTTTTTGCTATAGAGTTTAGATCACTATAAAAAGGGACTTGCTCTACCAGGTATGGAAATGATAGAGAAAGGTGACGAGGACGGATTAGGGTGGTACAACACTTTTCCATTTTTTCATTCTAGTGTTAGATACCACGCAAAATCACGAACAGTAGAAAAAATAGTCAAAGCAGAGAGACCGAATGAAGTCCATTATACATATGTCTCTGGATTTCTCCCGTTTAAAGAACATCTTGGTGAAGTTATGTTTGAAGAGATATCAGAAAGCAAATGTAAAATTAAGTATTTAGTTACCGGAAAGACATACTTAGGATGTGTTACATACCTGCAAGGTTTCCTCGATGAAGGGATTCCGAGATTGGTTAACGCTTTTGAAAAGAGAGCAAAGGAATTGCAGTCTAGCTTGTAAAGAAACAACTTACGCAACCCATTCCTAATAAGAATCACTAACTTGGAAAATAAAAGCAGGAAAAAATTTAAAGCTTTAAAGTTTGTTATATAATACACCCGGCGTTCTTTTCGCTTTTATACTTCATAGGCACTAACTATACCCAATCATTCTCATGAACAGAACGAAGAAGGGACAAGAAAACACAAACTATATGAGGTCCAAATATATTTTATTCAGCTAGAATAATTTACTGAGACTGCTCTTTGCTTGGTCTTTTCTTTACTCTTGGGTGTTATATTATCTATTCAAAAACTCTGGAGTAGCACTACCTTTATGACCGAAAACTTCTCAAAATCTGTGGTAATGTCAAACTGTTTCTAATTCTTATGACATTTAGAATTACTCGAGAAAGAAATTCGTTAAATGGGAAAAGGTTCTAACGTAAATAAAAAAAGGGCAGCTCAAGCAGCTCATGCCAAAAAGTGATTAATATATATTTATTTTATGTAAAGAATGCAGAAGGAAAAGGTGGGTGGAGGTGGAAAAGCTGGACAACAGAAACGAGCAGGTAATAGCCAAGAAAATGTAATCCCTTTATTCCTGAGTTAAGCTTAGGTAATATGTACAATATGCAAGGTCAAGTTTCCTACTTTTAAAGCTAGAGGTCAAATACAAACACATTTTGATAGTAAGCACTCAAAATCGAATTTAGAGACATGTTTCCCAGGGATAACTGAAGCTTGGGGATTATGAGTTGGTGAATGATTATCAAGGATGTTAATGGAAGAACTTTTGAAAGCTAGTTATATACTTTTTGTTTATTGGTGAAGAAGTTCTATTAAAATATTTCTAGTCTTGGTTCCATTCTAGCTCCCTGTTTTCATTGGGTATTTAAATTATTTGCGTAATGTTATTGGTCATTGGAATATGAAATATCAAACAAAAAACGTGTTATTTTATGGAATCCTTTTAAGAGGATTGTTGTTGCTTACACACAACTCCAGATCCATCTTTTTTGAAATGCGTTCTTTTAATTTTATATTAGAAACCCCATTTGACAGCATATCTGCAGGTACCTTGAACTTTCTTTTGAGTTTGTAGCTGAAGAAGGTGTCTTTCTTTATAAGAACAGTATTAATCCATACGAGGGAGATATCTATCACGGTTCCATCTTGTACCTTCCGGTTTTGAGCAAAATATCTAGTTTTTCTTTTTCAACTCGATATTGTGTGTTCTTCTGTTTGGAACTGCTTCTTGCCTTACTTCTCAAGAAGCTGGTTTCACTAATTTGGAATGTGGACAGAATCAACTCATATAAAAGTGAGATAGAACTGAGTAACTCAACTGAAGTTGGATTTAATATATCCGATCCTGATAAATTCAATGCCTTAGGAACTCTCGATATTCGTAATAGATTTTTTCCAAGAAACGAAGCGGAACTAAGCTCCTCCACCTCTTTTCTCGAAACCCTTCCTGAACTTGTGTTTGCTTTCTTTTATCTGAACCCAATATCCATTTTGTCAACGTATTTTATGAATACCTCAATATTTAAAAATATTTTCTTTCTTACGTTTCTTGCACTTTGTGCAAACAAGAATACGTATAGAGCTGCGGTTACTCTTTCCTTACTTATATGTATTGATTTTTACGCACTCAGTCTGATTGTTCCTTTTCTTCTCTATAACGGAAAACAGAACCCAGTAATTATTCCCTTACTGATTGGTAGCATATCATTTTTTGTTACGCTTTCTATGGTACTTACGGACCCTTTTAATCTTTCCTTCGAAGACTTGCTCTATTACTCTCAGGTAAGGCAGTTAGAGGCTCCTGATTTGACTCCAAATATTGTATATTCCAAGTTATTTTTTATTGCCTAGGGAACTTGGTGGTATTTGTTTACTCAAACCTTTCCGCAATTCAAGTTCTACTTTATGGTTGTTTTTTCTGTTCATCCCTTTGTCTATACGATGCCTTTAACGCTGTTAGGATACACGAACTGCACTTTGTACTCTCAAGATGTATACTCACTACTCTTTTTATTGTATTCAATATTTAGACCATATCCAAACCTTGCAACCCTTAACATTGGGGTTATTCTGTTACTTACTCAAGTGGAAAACCTTCAAAGAGTTAAACATGTTGGATTATATATCTTTGGGGTTGGCGCTCCTCTGTGCACGTTTCCCTTGCTTCTCTACTTGTGGGTGCAAATCGAGTCTGGCAACGCCAATTTTTTTTATTTTCAAAACCTGATATTTCTTGTGTTTTTAATAATGTTATGCCAAAGATATATTCATGGCTTGCATATGAGAATTGAGATTAAGACGAGGTTAGAAAATAAAAATAAGTTAAAGAAAAAACAGAAGTAAATCTTCCCAAAACATTTCTACCTATTTTTCCTGGCTTCAAGACATATCGCCTGCATCTGATAAAGATTTGCTTAATCTTGACTTCCTGTCTGAGTTTCTGGAGCCGGTGATGCAGGTTGTGGAACTGGTGGTGTTAGTGAGACTATAGGAGGCAAGCCTCCTGCAGCGCGAATTTGTGGCGTTAAGCTTGATCTAGCGTAATTTCGCAAATCAAAAGCATCGAATGGCGCAGCGTTGCTCTGACTAGAACGTCGTTGGCTCCTTCCGGCGAGGTTATATGCGAAGCCTTCACCTCTTAATGTGTTTGCCGTGTCTATGATAAAGTAAATGAGCAGACATACTTAGTAGCAGTTGTGCTGAGACTTCTAAGGCGCCTGTCATTAACCTGGTAAAACCGTTGTTCTGCGCTACATACTAAAACTGAAAATTAAAATAAGAACTACATCAGCAGAAGCAAAGTTTGGGTGCCGTGAAGCCAGTACAAGTATCAGGGGAAGCATTGTTTGCAACTGTCTATGCAGGTTCATGAGCATTGGTGAATAATTCCGAGTTTCAGGAGTAAAGACTCCCCCGTTCCTGAAAACGTTGAACTGCTCCTCTAAAGCGTGTAGATCACTAATCATAAATTCAAGATTAGTCATAGGCAGATTAAACAACAGTTCTGATTGACGTGAATACGTTCTTTTATTTATTGGTCTTAACCCGTTCTTTGTGAGTCTCCATCCTGGGAAGGGAAAAAATAACTTCCTCTCGTATGCCTAAAAATTAAGATAACCGTAAAACTTACATCAAGATGGTATGCGAGAGCAGTCAGCCCTTGGTACCGGATTCTTTCAACACGTGGTTCTTGTGTTCTCATTCGTTGCGTACGTCGATGTGTCATTGGTTCTACGTTCCGTGCCTGCCTTCGAGTAGCAGTTCGAACAGTTGGACCAACTGAGCTCTGGTTGGGTGCTGAGTTAGATGTCGCGCGACCTTGAAGCTGTTGGTTAACTGGCGTTGTTTGTGGCGGTACTTGGGGTCCAATCATAGCAGGTTGTTCAGGTCCTCTAGTCCTCGATGGGGGATTCCCACGAGAAAAAGTAATAGAAGCTCCTCTTCCATCTGTTGCAAGCTCCATATATCTACCCATGTTTTCTGGTTGACCTCCTGTAGAAGTTGAAGGAGTTGCTCCATCAACTGGTGGCGGGCCTTCAAAAAAAGCACTCATAAGCATCCCGAATGGGTTATTCTCATCAAAGCCTTCTGGTAAACCATTTCTGTTCCGCGGTGCTTCTTGATTAGAGACTGGTACCGGAGGTTGAGCTAATGATAAAATGTGGGAAACAATGTACCGTTAGGGTTAATTACAGCATGTAAAGTAGATTCTTCAGTAATTTCACAAGAAGCCAAAGTTAGGTTATCTGTCAAGGCTCTGCCACGCCAAAGGATTCTAAGAATAACGAAATTGCAGAAATAAACTTAACTTGGTATGTTTCGGCTTCGAAATTTTCTGATAGTTTTTCTCTTAGAATTTGAACTGTTTCATCTAAAGAGCTTAAGTTTATTATTATGTCTGAAGGTCTGCTATTAAGAAGAACTTTCACTTTAAGAAAAACACCGGATCTTTCTTCTTCAAGTTCTTGACTTTGCTCTTCAGTTACTAGAAAATAAAAGAATTGAAACATCAATTTAATAAGCAATATTATTTGAAAAATTAACATACATTTGTTCTCTAGTTCATTTGTTATATTATCCACTGTTGCCTTAACTTCATTATTGATATTTTCTTGTTGTTTTTCATCCATTTTTCAGTTTTTCCAGAACGGTTAAATACAACACGATTATCGTGACAGAATTAACTTACTTTGAATATAGTAGAGTTATATTTTCGAATTGAAAATGGAGAAATAGAAATAGAAAGAGATAAATAGAGAAAAATTATGTACATGTAGAATCTTATATATAAATTATAACAAGCTTATTTTCTAAGCGGTAGTTTTTTTAATCAAGGAAATGTTTGTATTTCGTTGAGAAGTTGTTTTATGGCCAAGGGATGACTAGCTAATTTTGAGACGAGTAACTTTGTTTCCTTGTCAAGAAGGGATATTACCTTGTACATGGAGGTTAAGACAATGGGAATATTCTATATTAAGAAACTTAGATTAGATTCAACTGGTTAAGCTCTCTCAAACTTAATATTTGGAGTTCTTTACCAGAAGTAAGTTGTACACCATCAGCTCTGGTTATTATATAGGTGCAACCTAAAAAACCTGTGAAGCAACAGCATATGAGTGCTAAACACTATTTCATTTATCCTACATTATTCAGAACTTTCAAAGAAAAGTTTTTTTTAAGTTTTTTTGGTATATCAAAAACAATTTACTTTGCCTTAGTAGCCAGAAACTCCAAATTCTCATTGCCAGAATCAATTTGACAAAAGCTTCTGTAAATAGAAGAAAACAGAAAATTTTTCATCCAATAAATCTTTTGAAAATCAAATAATATAAAAATCTATTGTAAAGTCTGTCTAAGTAAGTCTTTCGATTACTTCTGATGGCTCTGCGAAGCTTTCACAGATCCTAAAACCGGCTTCGCATTATTTGTACAACATTTCAACGCAAGAAGCACATTTAACGACTGCACAAACTCGAATTAGGTAGGTTTCAGTATCGAGAAAATACTTGCTCTTACTGGTAGAGTCTCTATGGATGCAGGATTTTGTGGAACTCTGAGGTTAGTATACTAACACCTACTCAAACATACAAAGAAATTATTCAATGCAAATGTAAATGGTTATCATCCGGGGTGGGATCTAGACCAAGAAGATAGTATTCTATTAATGACAAGTGCTTGTACAGAAAATATTCAAGTGTCAGCAGAAAATTTTATTTTATGTAATTAGTAATTAAGCTTACTGATTTTCATTTATTAAGAAAAATTGCTTTCACAAATTTGAGACTCAAACTTTAGATTTTTGCAATTCCCATTGCCATAGGTTTGCCATCGGTTTCCTAGTTTGTTCAAATTTGTCATAAATTTTTTCTTCAAAAAATGAAAAAGGGTTTAAACTCTTCCTTATCTTCTTCGAGGCCCGGGTTCGCGGGAGGGGGGATGAGCCATGTAGTCGTTCTTAATGGCACATACTGACCCAAACTTCAAAGATTGAGGTTGATAGGCAACATATGTTTATACTCTATAAAAAATTCATAAAATAAACATATGGAATAGAAGTAATCTTATTTTCTGATTTTAAATATGTACCTTGTACCCTGTTTTAGTTTTCATATGCTTTTTGTAAAATTTCTCCTAACATGGTCTTAGCCGTTCAAGTAATATTGTTAAGATTATCCTAAGCAATCACTTTCGGAGGTTTTTTTTTTGACCTAGCCAAAAATATTATCTTTACTGTATAATGATTTTAACTTTAACGAACATGGAACTGACTTTCTCTTCGTTATATTTGTTCTATTGACTAGAGGCAAAAATTGAGCCGTAGTATAACATTTCTTTGGGTACCACAATTAGTCAGAAATTACCGGTTCTTTGAAACCGGGAACTGTACTTGAATTTTTATTGCTTAATTCGATGATTATAGACAGCATTTAATCCATAATTAACATGCTGGAACGATGCCTTCCGTTTTTTCTTATCTTTTAATCCAGTCTGTACAGCACCTCTGGAATTTTTGTTATCCACCTTTCTCCCAGAAAATAATTTGTTTTCCATTATAATAGTTTAACTTTACAGGTTAGTGGCCTTAAAAATCAAAATTTATCGGAAATCAGTTTCTTAATATGTGAATTATCTAAAACAACATATTTAGTCTTCATAGCAGGACCAAAGCCACCAAAACAAACTGGAAAACTCGAGTAGTGCGATATCATAAAACTTAGACAGAAAACTATAAAATAGAATTATTTTCCCACTGTGTTATGAGAAGTTATAATTTAACCGTACTCAGTGCTTTTTTATGTATCGAATTACTTCTGACCAATGAAACTAGGAGAGTTTTTACTACATTATAGGGGATTATTATTTCTATTATCCATAAGACTCAGATTAGTGCAAATTATGCTAGGGTCTTTCCTTATAGCCCATTAAATAGTTTCCTCAAATCAGTGGGATTATCAGAAGATCTGACACTAAATTTCCAAAGCCCTTCATACCAAACCTCAGGAACTGTGAAGTTTTTCCATTTTCATACCCACGATTTCTTTAAGAACGAAAACACGCTTCTGATTAAGAAAACCTTGTCATCTATACTGAAAATTCTCGGAAAGAGTGTTATAAACCAGAACAGAGACCTAATGCAAACTCTGATGTTGATGTAGAGTCAAATCAATCCTGGCATAAAAACTCTGTAATAAGTATGTATTTCTGCAGAAATTATGCAGTGATATTTTTCTCATAGTTTGTATTTCTTGATTATAAGGTTACGTTGGAGAAAACTAAAAGAATATGATACAAAAACAACACTCATGATATCAAAAAGCATCATATTAAGCAACTGAAGCTGCCATCTAATTTAATTCTTAGTCTCGTAGAAATGTAAAACTAATTCCAGTAAGTAAGCATGCTAGATAGGACTCTAAGCCAATTCAAATGTTTTCTCGAGAAATAGGAGATTGCAGCATAATGTCACAAGGAACCTACGATCTCCTAACTCAAACTTAGGGAAAGTTGACTCCCATAATTTAATTTCTTAATTTTATGTCCCTTTATCTTAGGCTTTCCAATCAGACACATAAACGAATATTTTGGTTCTAACATTAATGTTCGACCTCGACAAATATCTTAGCAAAGTTCAATGTAACAACGTTTGGTTTGATATTTCAGGAATTAAATATTGTAAACTAAGAATAGATCAGTTGGAGAAGTTTTCTTATTTATTTCATATCTCTAATTTTCACTGATTTAACTTGATACTTAGTTTCTCTATGACGATTTCAAGAGCTCTTAGTATTAGTTTTTAAGAACTTAGCTTGCCTTATTTTGATTTTAAAGGGGGAATCTGTTGGAATCTAATCACGAGTTTAGACTAAAGGCAAGCTTCATGCAAAAGTTTCGTTTTGAATTTGGATAATAAAAACTCTTTTTTGTACATACATATGGCGCTTCAACTTAGAAACCAGAAGTGGTTAAGATTAATGAGAATGTGCTACAGAATTTTAGCATTTTGTTACTATATTGAGTTTCATTGCCCTAGCCTAAGGTTATTAAGAAACTTAGACTCAGGAAAAAAGTAAAGAAAGGCAAAGATTTAGTGGATGAATTGAAGAATCCCTCAAGTTAATTGAATTTACAATAATTTTAAATACCATAAGGAGTATAAAAAGTTAGTGGCAGACGAGCTCAATGCTAAGTGATATAAATGGTTAATCAGGTGAGCTCTTCATGACTCATCGCCTTTCTTGTCATATTGTCAATCAGGTAATGTGGGATAAGATCTATTTATGCATAAGTTTCAAGAATTTACCTACCCATAAAAATGACCTCAGCCCTAGAAAAACCTCATTCTTAACTTACCCTCCCTAAAGTTAGGATAACAAAGGTCAAACAAAAAATAATATTCTCTATGTAGGATTATTTTTCAATCGAATATAAGAACAAATAATGACGACAGTTGTAGCGCGCACAGGATTATACTCGGTTTGTCACAATGAGGACAAGTAACAGCTGATTCAGCTGCCTTCGAAAAACATTATAAGTCCTGTGACCAAGTTGCTTTCGTTTTGTACAACCCTGATTTTATTTAATATTTATTTATCAAAGAACGTTATTTTTTCTTTAGCACCTTTTTCAGAGTCCTACTGTGAATAGAGTGACAAATACTTAACTGTTAAATGAGTAGTTAATAATTACTACCATATATGAAGACATAGTGGATAGAGCTACACTTCCCCAAGGTTAATGATACCTGCGGTTCTATTCTAATTGTATCTAGCTGATGAAGACAATGGATTAGCTTTGCAGATTCCTTTACTAATAAGACATACATAATAAGGCTTCTTGACCTCTTATTTGACTACGCTGAAACTCATTTGCGTGCAAAGTCTTTGGCATATGTCTTAAGTCAGCTAAGAAATGCACTTTGACTGGTTTTTCTTAACGATTATGAATATTTTATGACTTGTTTTAAAGTTTTTTACATTTTGTTTCCCTTATGAACAGTTGGTCTTTAGTCTACTATAATTAGTTGGTAAAATGTATTGATGTTTCATCCATTAGGATCGCTGATCCTACGGTTATACTTATGTTTTGAAACTGTAAGTTTTTATGGAGATGTATTATTTCATAAAACTCATAATAACTCTCGTTGACCTACCCGAAACTTCTCTTTATATCCATAAGCCTCACTAATTGACACAAAGAGGGTAACCTATCGTAAAGGAATAAGGATTCTGAATGGAAACTTGCAGTTAGTGATATAATCCTACTTTGGATTTCTTTCTTTCATGGCTAGCTAAATTAATGGAAGCGTGAAGAATATTAAAACCACAATGTATTTGCCGTCAGCAAATACAATATAACCATGGACCCTCCTTTTGCCTATGTAAACACATAAGATTAAATTGCTCTTACACATTCCCAACTTCTTGCTTTACGGAAAATTTGGAGTTAATGTAGAGACCACATTGCTCGGAAATTCTATATTTACGCTTGACTTTCCGTCCCATCATTTGAAAGATATTTATTATAGATCATTTTGTCGTGTACACCTCATCCCACTCCCAGTTTGAATAGACGGTATGCATCATGACTACCTATATTCATTGCTCCCGTGGTAACTAGTTTCTCCAAGCCTTACAGATATTCCTTGTTTCTTGTTTGTTTTTTTTTTGCTCAGGACTAAGTAAATAGTATGGATAATTAAGGACGTGGATACCTTTTAGTGATAAATACCCAAGGTAGGAAAATGTAGCTTAATTCTATAGCACGGTCACATCCGAAGCTTCGTCCCCTTAATACTTAACCATATAATTGTAAGGCTCCAAACTTTTGAAAACCAATATCACATCATGGATAAAGTTAAACTAACCCAAATATTCTCCGATTCTTGTGACTATTTGCTTAAATTTATTTTCCTTTTTTTTTCTTTATATACTGGTGAGAAGGCATCACCTCTCAGTCTTGCAGAGTGTTTTTCTACTTTATAAGAAGTGGATGATCTTAACAAAAACCTTCCGATCAATACAGCTGAAGAACTTAAAAAATCCACCTTTATTCATACTTTCTTACCTTTTGAATGTTCAAACTATATTCTCACTCTTCATAACTCATTTTTCTACTCTTTATTCCATAAGCAATAGCTTTTATAGTTACACTCATTCCTTCCATTTACATTTTTTATACGAAACTCAGTTAAACTTTCTTGAACCTTTTATTTTTCCAACCAATCTGTTTTTATATCTTGAAACTTTAACATCAACATACTCTTGCATATCCTCCTTACCTTTGTTTACAGTCTCTTGTATTTAGTTGTTCATACTCTTCGTAACACATTTATCTAGAAGTTCCCAAACACAAATCTCTTCTTCACAGCAAACAAACTCATATTTACTGTACAAGTATAATAAGACTTATAATATTGCTTTTGCGTTTATACTTTTACCAAGTTGTTCGCGTTGTGTTATCTTTAACCCTTCTTCTATACATCTCAATTTACTCTTGACAATTTCATTCATTGTCATCTAACTTTTTAAACCATAAATATTCAACCATAACTTCTAACCTATAGGTTAATACAAGAACTCAACAATACTTCTTTTTGGTCTACTTTTTGTGTTTTGCTTATGTCACTATTTGTTATCTCCCCACTTTCTTCTTAATCCAACCACTTGAAAACAACACAAAGCGTATATGAAAAGAAATACAAAAATAATGAGAGAATTTTCTGCATATGGTAAAACTTAAACAATAAAAATCTCTAACTAAAGACTCACAATCAGCAATCCCAATGTACAACCCCTAGAGTATCAGTAATCAATATATCAGTTTTCTAAATCCGCAGCTTAGTTTTAGTCAGTTACTTTTAGTTTGAATATTTTATCTTTAACATCTCCTCAAGAAAGTCAAAGTTCATTCTTTCACTTGTTCTCTGAAGTTCTTCGTGATCCAACTCTTCTTTCTCATCTTCATAATCAACCTCTGATATCGATATTCTATCTTCACGCACCACAATATCTTCTCCCGTAAGTTTTTCAAATTCATCTAACTCAGCTATTTCTATCAAGTCGTCATCTTCCTTTCTATCATCCTTTGCTCTCAACGAATCTTTCTTCTTCTGTTGAAGTGGTAAATTATTCACTGCAACTGGAACTAAACCTCCCTTCAAAGATTTTCTTTTCACCAATAACTTTCTTGACCTTCGCAATGTTCTTAAGAAACCTTGGGAAGGTTGAGAAGACTGTCTTACTTGTGAATTTTCTGTTTTTTAGGAGTCGGTATCCTCGTGCGTCGAACTTATTTCTTTTCTTAGTTTTGGTGAAAGAGGTGGAGGTACTTGAGTTGAATTCTCTTGAGAAGACTTTACATATCTTGGGTTTGTTGTTTCTGGTGAAGATGTAAAATAATTTCTAATAAATGAAAAACAATCTACATTGTTTGGTTTAGTTTCTAACATCTTATTTGTGTTTGATGTTTTTGATCGAGTGAGAGGAGATTATTTTCACTGTAATTTGTTTACAGCAGAATTTCGTTAGAATTATAAATTCAGTGTATTCCCAGAATTTGTCCTAATGCAGTGAAAATATGTATCTGATAAGAAGACGGGATAAATAAATTTAAAAGAAGGGACGAGAATATAATATTCTCATTAAATATTTTTAATAAGAGTAAAATAAACTATTGAAAACAAAAATATTGTTTAGATTGATAAAGAAAATTTTTTAAAAAGAAAGACCTATATCTGAGTTGATATTGGAAAGAACAATTAATTTGTAAAACATTTTTTAAAAGAAAGCTTTACATTCCCCTGTGCTTTCTCTCTTTTTCTTATTGAAAGAAGACATGTAACGTATTATATCACATCAATTAAAAGGAAAGTTAACTACTTATGAATATGTATTCCATACGAAATATTGTCAAGTATCTGGATTTTCTCCAACTATGATCTTATTCAAATTTTATCATATATTTTATTTCTTATGTTTATTTATTTAAAGAGAAATATTTTATTGAGATGTTTTTTATCCAATAAAATATTTATACTCTCGTCTTTATATTTTATCTAGTGTCCAAGCACACTATCTACAAATTTCTTCTGGACGGCAATGCTGAATTATTTAGTTGAAATGGCCATTAGGCTTTTGAGTTAAATACACCATTATTTAGTTAACAAAGTGGTAACTGAAAAAAATATAGCAAACATACTGCGGTCAGAGTTGTAACAGGGAATGTCAGTACGTAAGTTATTAGTGTTTACTCTATCATCTAAAATTAGAGAATATCACCGAGAAACTTGGTGAAGATAACCATAGATAAAATATAACAAATATCTCGCCTCGTTTCTTGTGATCGATATTTCTTACCATTTTATCTCGAATTGATGATGTTTTTGCTATTCTTTGACTCTCTAACCCTTGCTTTATATGATAAATATATTAGACACTACGACAAACTTGGGGTAGACTTCCTAAATATGATTTCTTTCAACTTTGGACTCGTTTCATAGGACTTGATTTATATTCATCTTATCAAATAGTTGTATAGTTTAATTACTATAATAAGACCCTAGGAAAACTAGTTCTAATAGGTACATTAATAATAGAAAATTGTAAATATATTGTTGAATTTCTTAAATGTACTCGCCTCTTGTTCAAAGATTCTCAATAGGTTATAGATTAATAGATGAAACTAGAGCTCGTCTTGGTTATTTGGTAACTCAAAAGCTCACCTCAGAATGGATAGAGCTGACGACGAGATTTCACATGTTCTATGATCCAATTAATCATAATATCATTTGGTTTAGGAGATAGTAAAACATGAAAAAAAATATTATATCCCTTTCCATAACTCTGGCAGAAGTTCTACTTCAATTTCATTCAAATTATAACTGTGTCACCCCCTCCCCATTTCTTTCTACAGAGGAACATCGATCCAACATGTTCGAAGCTTTCATTGTTTCTTATTGTTTGTAGATATTATCAGAATGTTAAGTAATTAGAGTTTCTTTATATTTCGACTTATGGGTATTCTGAAATATTAACGAACTATTAACTACATCGCTTTCTCTCACTAAACGGGACATTAATTCTTGTTGTCTGAATCGGGACTCTTGCTTCTCGTGCATTCCTCAAGAAACTGAATTTTTGTCTAGAAAGTCTTCATCTACTTCTCTGTTTTGATTTAGATACTATCATGATGGGTATTTGACACATTTTCTCCTCTGTCTATTTACATGTTGTATGAATGTTTATGTATATAATATTTAAGCTAGTTGCGCTAGCGGTGAGTTGGTCTCTAACTTAGGATAATCCCACTTTCAAACAGAAATCCACGGCCCGCCTTTAGCTCCAATTAACATAATTCTAAACCAAAACCACAAACTAAGGAAGATACCAAATAGAACCCTCCAAACTCCAGATAGTTCGTCACAAGGGGCTACGAAACCACTAGTCATAGTAATAGGAGAAATAGCGATAGTCAAAATATTTGTCAAATATTTATATTTTAATGATATCACCTTGCCGGTGATATCCAATACATATGCCCACCTCAATATCACGAAGTTTTCTCATTGAAGTTCCTCCTTATCGAGCACGGTTAAGTATATGTTCCGTCTGCTGACTTTATTTTCTCTCAGGAGACAAGTTACATACACAGTCAAGTTATATTCAATAATAGACCTCCTATGATCAATACTGGGACTCTCACATTCTTGCCTATGCTTCACCGTAGCAATTAAAAAAGGGTCTTGGAGTTTGTTTTTGTCTTTAGTAAATATACATGTTGCAGGCTTTTCTTATTTAGAAACTGATCTAGGATAGTGACCCTTAGAATCAAAGAGAAAACAAGTAGATTCCTTGAATGGGCTACTCTGAACAAGAGTATTCTTGCGTTGCGGCCACATGAAACCATATAGTATTGAGGGAGTGTGTTATGATTAGGCTGAAGGAAACGGAAAGTTCTTCCTTTAACAAAAGTTTCAGTACATGGAATTTTTTGTTTTGAAAATCTATCCAATGATTTTAAGGGTATAAAGGTAAACGGATAAGTATAATACAACAATTAGAATAAGAAAGTGTGCTTTCCTTTATCTTCCTTTGTGTATATGAAAGAATCTTAAGAGAATTATGTTATTTTTTCCACAAGAATATAAGCTTAAGTATGTACGAAATTTGCTCTGCGTTAACATCAGAAAATTCTTTAAGACGGCCAAATTGATTACGTTTCTTGAAGCTTCAAAGAGTGGCCTTTTCAGCCTATGTTCTAGTTTTGTAAGAAACTGAAGCTGATCTGGTGGATACAAACCTTTTGATTTTTTTACGCCTCTAAATAGAAATATATTATTTCTTAGAAAATATTTATGTTTTATTTACTTCTCCAAAGAGTAGGAAAAGAGTTTGTTGTGTAGCTTTCTAATTGGAACATGAGGCATCTGATATCCTTAGTTGATTTGCTTCTTTTCGGATTTTATTTGTGAAAGAGCTAAATGTAGACCCGTTTTTAATATTTTCTTTTCCCAATCGAATTTTTCTCTATATGAAGCCAATCATAGGAGTTGAACCTAAATGCATAAGCTAATATGATAATAAGATGCATTTGAGGCATTGACTGTGCTTTTCTTGTATTAATCCGGACACATATTAGTGAGATATACACGACTGTGATTATGCTAATTGCATTGCAATTAGTCACTATGGACATGTACTGAAGTTCTTTAAAAGTATATTTGTTTTGCTGAATTGAGAATGAATGCACACAACTGTACCAGTCTTAATTTAAACGGGTTGAGGATTATTGTCTTCGTGGTGTAAGTGTGTTTTCCTCCTACATTTACTTGAAAAAGATTCACCTTCGTTGCCAATAATATTCATTCTGTTTGTGGTTTCAAGCAACATAAAATGCGTATTGGGATGAAAACTAGTTCATCGAGATTGCCGATGATGTAAAACGCTTCATTTGCGTTGAGTCTAATTCTTATCCTCATTATATGTGCACCTCAATACACTTATTAACTGTTCGAACAATGCAGCACGTCCGGCTAAAGGAGCCAAAATAATATAGACGTTTTTGATCAATGGTGGGGGAGACAATTCAACCATTCTAAGTGATATAATAATCTGCAAAAGTTTTTTCCAGTAAGAGAACAGAGAATAAAATCATTTTATTTTTTCTTTGTACTGATATTGTTTTGGGCTTTGTAATAGGTTTGACAATATGTCAAACTCTTTCATCTAGTGGCTACAACCCTGGAATTTTATCTGAACTCATTTATATTTAAATGCCAACTACATTTTTCTATAATATCTTCATTTATTTTATGCACTATGATCATCTATTTTTTTGACTTGAAGCTTCTTGAGCTAGTATAGGGAGGGTGAGCAGGACATACGAGTAGTGTGCTAGGACAACTACTTTAGACAATTATTGCAAAATTTTAAATATGAGAAACATCTAGCGTGAGGCGCAAAAAATGGCTTTAAACCGTTCTGAACCAGTAGCAGCACATCGCCAGACACGAGAAGGCATCCCACTCGTGCATTAAGGCTGGCCACGGCAGATATTGAGTTCTTGTCTCTATGATACCTTCCATACCTAGAGCAACATACCCTAGTAACAAAATTTGAAGTTTCAGTGCTACAGAAAATGGGTTTTCAGATCTAAAATGACTTTATATACTAGGTTCTTCTGCTAGTCATTAGTTTACCCAACTTTTTCGAAGGAAATAAAGAAGAATATGAATTGATTGGTCATTTCATTGAATACGGAGTTAGCAAACAGGACAAAAATTACCGGCAACATTGCAATATTTTAGTTCCTAGAGCTTAGTAAAAAGAAAAGGATGTTTTCTATTAAACGCTTATCTGCTACTAATATGGAAACTTTTGACAGACTTCGGGGTATTCCTTAAACTCTGAAAATAGCCCTTTACAAAAGCAAAGAAACATAATTCCTCTTAATATTTGGTAACCACTTTCCTAAGATTAATAAGTTTGAATATAAGGAAAGTTGAGAATATAGGTTCAAAAAACACAGAAACAGCAAATGGTGACTCTTGAAGGCTTTCTAGACAGCGATCTTTAATCATCTTAATAAGTTCCTTCAAAGCCGAAAAGACACTCAAACTCGTATGCCCTATCAGTTCATAAATCCACAACCAAAGAAACTATCAAAAGTATGAATCATGTCAAAGTAAAGCAAGAATATCAAAGGAAAAAAGTGTTGTAGATACACAAATAACATGGGGAAAACTTCACAATGCACATGACTATGTCTACCAACTCATACTTGTGGAAATGTGCCAACTTTTCACCAGAGAAACCCGTAACAAAGACAATATGGTTACTACCTGGAATATTCCAACATTTGTAATAAAAACCACAGTTGAACAAATAAATATGACAAGAATTAATGGAACGAATAAACACGGTGCAATAAGCGTCGTCTATTCATGGGCCTCCTCAAGATACACCAGAGGCGTGGATATATATATAGACTTCCAAATATTTGCCAAAGGTGAAACAAAATCATTACCGCAGCAATAATCCTCATAATTCATCCCAAACTCCAACAAAAAGTCTTAACGAAAACGGAGTTTTTCGTCAAACAAAAACACGATCATTCTAATTTCTTTCATAAAAACAACATACACCTTTAGGATTATGATAAAAACAAACCATTTTCCAGGTTATTAGAACTAGTTCAACATCAAAGTAAATAAAATAAGCGCGGGGGTAGAGAAGAAAAGTACAAGATATGTGTTTAAAATAGAGGATTTCCTAGTTTGAAAGAAATTAAATTTTTATCAAAATAATCCCACAAATTGAAACGAAGTCTTGGGTGATAGGAAATAGCAGAAGGCTTTGTCAAGGATAAATTAAAACTGCAAAATCTCATGAAAACAAGCCACAAAATAACTATGATGCGAATATTAAGTGATAAAAGTAACCTAGTCTTAATCCGTACACCTGCATCTAAAGAACCTTAGTGAATGGTAAGAGACTAGATATATAAAACGAATCAAACATACTAAGAACAAGAATGATGCGACACAAGCATAGATACAGTGAAATAATATATTTTGCAACTAGCACTTGAACTCATTATGTGCTCTCCAACATAAGAATAACAAGATTTTATTTAACTTTCCTTAGCTAACTTAGCTGTGTTCTACAAGAAAGACACCCATATAAACCCGGAAAATTGCTGATTGATATCTTTCTTAACAATTCTTGCTAATTTTAGCAAAAAGTAGAATATATGTAAGATTGTTAATTAAGAAAAGATATTATTTCCACATTGTTTTTTTTTTGTTAAGGGAACTATAACACATAAAATTGCAACTTCTATTAAAGACAAATTAGATTCACCAAGAGGAAGGGTAGAAACTGTTATGCTTTCTCATTGACTTCCATAGAACTTTCGGTAACTGTAACAATAATTTTCTCGTATTTTATCTACTGGAAGATGATTCTTTCGGAGTTGATAAGTGTTATAGTATATTAAAACAGTAATGTAAACGCATAGAGGAAAACAGATTGAAGAATAAACAGAAATCTTTTGCTTCTCCCTGAGTTCTTCAAAGTGACTAGCTGTGTCTAACTCTATGCATAATAATGTTGAGCTCTATCGCATCGAAAGTCTTGAAAAATCTAAATATTGAAATAGAAGAAAATACTAACCTTATGAATACTAGCCTTCACACAATACATCTAATTTGCCCATATGAACACCATGTAACTTCAGAATTCATGAACTTTATTTAAGTATTCAAGTTATCGCAGCTAAATATAAATACAAAAAAAGAATGAATTCATAAGCATTGTGAATGGAAGAAGATTAAGTAGGGTTATCTGCTATCGATCTAGATGGAATAACATAAAGTTGTATCTCTGAGAACTGAGGAAAAATAACTACAGTCAGGGATGGGAACCATTAACATCGGACACAGTATCTGGGACCTGATACTGGAAGCGTGAGAATCACCAAGAGTGCCAAAATGGAAAGATAGGTGACGTAACGGAATTTTCTGAACATAGTCCCCGTGAAACCTAGAGCAACAATAATCTTGTATACATATCTCATAATCTTCCTCAATTACCATGGAATAAGAGTAGCGGTAGATGATGGTATGGAACAAAATCAGGTCCTAAAAGGCATAGGGTAAGAACTGGCATGGAATGTTTAATCAATTCGTCAAAAGCGATGAAATGGACAAGAGCTGAATCTGTATATGATTTAAGTATGGATTTCAGCTACGTTGAGCAATGATTCGCAATGGTGGAACCTGAAAAAAATCTGTAGTCATTACATTTAAACAGCTCTGTCCTGGAGTCAAAATCCCTCTATAACTCCAAAGTACAAAGTCGCAGCTCAAAATTGTCAGAGAAAGATTAAAAAGCAATAATTATGGCCTTGATTTTCCTAAATTCATAGGAAAGAAAAAAGAAATTTGAAGAGAGAGCCATAAGTAAGACGAAGATATAAAAGATAAAACTCTGTGAATACCTCTAGGATATGGACGAATTTATCTTCACATAAAGCTTAACTTCAGAGAGTCTCACCCACTCCATAGATAACTAACAAGCACTACCTCATTACCCACCGATAAGTTTAGCTGCAACTAGCGTGGACAACTTTGCTCCGATGGAACTCGGTCCCTGTACAACCAACCACAAACGTTATTAGACGCGACCCCCCCCCCTTATACCAACACATCGCTCCAGTTACTACCAAAAGAATTGCTTCTCTCTTGAACCAAACTTATGAAAGAATCCTCGAATCTTTACATAATTGACCGACTGTAGTACTCAGAAGCTTTTTTTAAATAGTTAGAACTCAAAAATATCCCCAAAGTAAAGTTGGATTACGATATCGATATATGTGGAGCGACTGAAAGCATAGGGCACAAGAGTACATCAAATAGAACTTGTGGCTGCGAGATATTATCTAATTCTTGTTCATACATCATGGATGCGAATTTGGTTTGGTGTTTGAAAAAAAAATTATCTCTTAATTTTTGCGTGAGACCTTTCAATTCTTTGTTGAATCTTGATATTCTTGCTTGCGATTTGTGCATAAATTTTTGGAAATCCATGAATTGACGAAGATGATGCACACAACGGGCCAAGAAGTTTTTCGATCAATATCTCACGATATCGTGCCAAGCCAACGGAACCAGAAGATGATACATTCGAAATGAAACTATAATTCATAGTATTTACTGTTTAGTCAGGAAGGGACTTTTCTCAAGCGACCATGCAGCGTTTGAGTTATTAATACTAGCAGATAGACAGCATTGATGTGCTCTGGTACTTAAATTGTAGCTGTAGCCCGCCATAGCAAACTTTTATTTAACTTGAAGGAATTATATGCTAGCTGCTAAATGTATATGGTGCAACCTCCAACTAGATTAAACATGTAACTACCTATTCTAAAGATATGAAAATAACTTTAAATGATAGTTTAGTTGCTGTATGATGCCTTCTAGAATTTTCCCTTGCATTGAGGAAATTGATTAGGTACAGGGCACTAAAACCGAAAATTCTTAGATTCACTAGGTAGAAGTTATCAACTTTTCCCAGGAAACTTGATTAGTTAGATTCTCTTAAGTTTTTATTTCCAGATATGGTATTACCATTCTTATCACATACCAGATTGAGAGTTGTTTAAACATTTATTTGAATTAATTTGGTCCATGTTGTATTATTAACTATTAAATTTCACTTAATGTTCTCTGAAAAGAATACGATGCAAACAAATTATCTGAAGTATTATGTTGCCTTCCACTAAAAGGAAAATATTTCATGATAGGGATGAAGTAGTCTTCAATTTTTTGGCTGCAGATATGTTAGACCAGAAAAAAAGTTTAATGGATATATGAACATGTTCAGGCTCAAGTTAGAGTTGAGGAAGTATTTGAAGAAAAGAACCGCATCTAGCTGCATACGGAACAATTTTATCTGCATTAATATATGCAGACAACATTTCTTGTGCTTCAAGGATTTGTCCAATTACCTGCCATCGCTGCATGGTAGTCGCTCAGTAGATCTGCCATGAAAAATATCTAAAGTGAACTTACATACTGTCTAGAGATCATTAAACTCAACCGGAGGCTCTCAAGAAAAATCATATTATGAACTAATGTTTGCTAATCTCTAAGATCCAGGGACGTTAGTAACCTTTAGTAATAATGTTGCAATTTATAACAATGATATCACCCACCCCTTTGCACAATAGATGCGGTAAGACATTAGTTAATTTCTAGAACAAAGCCATCCATATTTGCCACAATGCGAAGTTTCTCATCAGGACGCCCTCGCAATAGTTACCTAAGTAACATGTTATAGTACTGATAATGGTAAAAAGTTGCTATCTTTGTTTTAATACAAGCTTTTCAACTGAAAACCAATGGGTTTTGGCTTTATTTTTTCTCCTTGTCTCAAGACATCTACAAAAGTTGGCAGACGGAACAATCTCCATAAAGTTTTTGCACTACTTCAAAAAAGTTGGAAACTTGGAATATAAAAGTTTTTGCTTTGCTTTTTCTCGATTTTTATTAGTATACGTCTTAGTCTTTATAAAACCTTTTTTAATTCTACTAAGCCATGGAGAAAAAGCCTTGATGCACAGTTGGCTTAGCTCTTTCGAATACATTTGGCAAGAGACCCTTGATTGTTCCTAATAAATAAAACAAAAGTGAATTTCTCTCAGTGAGAAGCTCATTTTAGCAGAATTTTTTTTTCGCTGTGCCCCCTTCATTTTCTGTTCAAGGTCAACGTCAAAGCACTTTCTTACGTCCCCAAATTTTATGGTAGCAGACATCCATACTCAGACCGGCCGCTATTTCCTGTTAGATAATTGCGAAGTATTGGTGCCCATTTTTGTTTTGTAAGCTGCTTTTTTTTCTTAATACAACCTGGCACCATTTCATAAGAGTTTTAGTACATAGAAAAGGTTTGTTGTCGGTCTGCCCAACTTTTAACATTTTGGGCAACTTCCACATTATTTTGATATGATTTTCAGTTTTTCGGAATAATAATGACGTCAGCAGGTAACTCTTTAACTCTTGAATACAGAGATAATTGCGTATACCAAACCTAAATCCGTAAAGAACTTCAGAAATGGAGAGCAAACATACAATGCTAAAAGTTCATGGAAGCACTCCTACAAAAGAACAAGTTTTGCAGTTGGAAAAGTTAAAGAAAGCTATTCTTGACGAACCTAAATTTTCAACATTTTGCACAAAGTTAGACGAAGAGAATAGCACGTATGGCAGAAAAGACATTGAAGAATATTTAGATGAAAAAGTACTTCACAGGTTTCTCTGTGCGCGGGAATATAATTTTAATATTTCCAAGAAACTTCTGCTTGATCATATAGTTTGGTATTTTGGAAAATATAAACCAAGTCTCATCTCTCCAGAAGAAGTTGAAGCTTGTGCAATTCTTGGTTCTGTACATGTAAAGTTCAAAAATATAAATGATAAGTATGGGCGACCAATAGTATGCTTAGATAACTCAAAGGATCACACTGCCAGAAAAGGTATGGATACGTATCAACAGGTCAAGGATAAGAAAGAGAAACAAAGGTTAGCTATGACACATCTGGTGTTTAACTTAGAAAGGGCAGTAAGGTTATTAGAAAATGGTGTTCAAAGATATGTGGTTTTTATAAACTTAGAAGATTTCAAGTGGATGAACATACCAGATTTTGAGACAACGAAAGAAACAATTCAGATTCTAACTGCCCAATATCCAGAGAGATTGGGTGATGCAATTTTGTATAACGCACCTAGAATATTTGAAAGTTTCTTTTCAGTTGCTAAAGTTTTTATTGATAAAGTAACGCGGGAGAAGATACATTTTGTTCAAGGTAAGTGCAAGAAAGGATCAAGACATGATGAAAAGTTGGAAGAATTGTTAGGACCTAACTGGGCTAAACTTACTGGACTAGACTCAGAAAAGAGAAAAAATATTGCTAGAGGTTATGATCACAAAAGTTATTGGAAGTTAGTTGAAGAACAACATAGTAAAAGTAAATAGAGAATAGTCAATTATCTTCTGTATTCTAACTGAATAAGAAGACTTTCCCCTACTTGGCATTAACTTGCCCAAATAGCTTACTAGATTCTGCCACGTCATATAAGAAATTTATTTTTGAAAACAGTACAGCTTTTTCGAAGTTTATTCAGAAGAAACCAGAATGGATATTGAGCAAGAACAGAAACAAGCACGAAATTTCTTTATAAAGAAAGTTTACTTTGGTTCAATAGTTGGTTTTGGATACGGATTCCTCGCAGGAAAACTGGGACTTTGGGCATTGGATAGAATCCCACTTGACGCTCTAAACAAACCAATTTCAACTTTTATCATAGACAAAAGAAAAGCCTTAAAAAAAACTCATCGCTTTGCTATTCCTCTTATTCCCGCCGTAAAAATTTGTTTTCGGTTTACTTTAGGTAATCTTCTCGTTAGCTTGGTCTTCCTCTGCGGCTCAAAATAACTCACACACTTTGTACTATTCCTTGCTAAAGACAAAAAGTTCACAAGTTAAACCTTCGTCAAAAGAGAATCAGGACTAACCAATTTATACCCAATATCTTTTCTATAGGTTATACCTTCAAACTGTACAAACTTCACTGCCTCATAACAAATATTTTTAAGTTTCTGACTCTCTATTCCTTCTCCCAATACAACCACATTCAATACTCTTCCTCCATTAGTCAGTAACTTATCACCTTGTCTTTTAGTTCCTGCATGAAATATTTCTATTTTCATATTTTCTTTCTCTGCTAAACTCTTTAAACCAACTTCATTTATTTCTATTTCTTTACCTTTTTCATATTTCTTTGGATATCCTCTTGAAGTCAATACAACAGTCATTCCCTTTGTAGAACTGTTCAAATACTTTCTTTTTTCATCACTTAAAGTTCCTTCCCCAGCTGCTTTTACTAAACCAAAAACATCTGCACCAAGAATAGGCAACAAAACTTCTGCTTCCGGATCTCCAAATCTACAGTTATATTCTATTACTTTGACACCTTTTTTTGTGACCATTAAACCAAAGTAAATAACTCCAACAAAGGGAAAACCTTCTTTTACACAACCTTCTACTGTAGGTTCAACTATTTTTTCCTCTATCTCATTAATTAGAGTCTCTGGGAGTTGAATACTTGTGTGTGATCCCATTCCTCCTGTGTTTAAACCTTCATCTCCATCTAAAGCTTGTTTATAATCCTGCATAATAGGAAGTAGAATATACTTTTTTCCAGAACATATTGCAAACACAGATATTTCAACACCAAAAAGTCTCTCTTCAATGACAAGTTCATCACCTTCCTTGGATAAAAGAGAAATTACTGAACTCTCTGCCTCCTCTTTCGAGTTTGGGAGAATCACGCCTTTTCCAGCAGCTAGTCCGCTATATTTTAGTACATAGGTTTCTGGTAATTTATTTTTAATATATTCCAAAGCATCAGAAGATGAGGAAAAGGTATTGTGCTCTGCAGTTGGTATCTTGTTTCTTTGCATGAATTCTTTTGCAAATGCTTTAGATCCTTCCAAACGTGCTGCTGCTTCACAAGGACCAAAAACTATTACATAAGGTAATGTTGAGTTAATGTGGTCAACAAGTCCATCTACAAGTGGTACTTCTGGTCCAACTACAACCAAAGATATTTCTTTCTCTTTTAGGAACTCCACCACTTTCTCAAAATTTGGTTTACTAACAGGGAGGGATATTGGAATAAGATTGTCCAAGACAGATCCATTTCCAGGAGCTATGTATATTTTGTCCACTTCTTGTGACTTTAGGAGCGTTGCTGATAAAGCATCTTCTCGACCTCCCCCACCAATCACTAAAAGATTCATACTTGGCAAAGCAGGGTAATCCAATATTGACACCATAGCAAAGCCCTCAACGAAAATATAACCCTTGAAAGTTCTTGGTTAAGAAAGGGAAATCTAGGATAGATGAAACAATAAAAAAGAGAAATATAAAAGAATAAAAATTTGATATTTTGAAACTTATACTTTATACACGTTTTATAATAACATTCTTGGCCAGTTGAGAGAAAACATGAGAATTAAAGTGCGTAGGGAAAACATTTAGCAATTCTGGTTTTCGAAGCAGTTAAATAACTTCAAAAGGGTATACCTTAGTTTTCAAGCATATTTAGCATAATCCAAAATAATATATTTTGTAACATATATAATTAAGTGAATAATCTAGGGTTTTTCCCAGAGCTGATAGGGACCTCAAAGTAATGGTCACTACATATTAGGATATGTTGTACAAACTATCTAGAAACAGAGTTAAAATGGGAGATATATCTTGATTCAATGTAGTTTTATTATAAAATCCCTCCGTAACACTAATTTTTTTCAACCTAATCCTCTCTTAGCAAAAAAAAACTTTGATACCCCAGATGATGGGGTCCTGAGCTCATAGAAACATATTTGTTATTTTTCCTAAGAGCAAGACTAGATTCCGAAGAATTCAAATTATTCGTAAATATATTCAAGGTTTTAGTTGCATAAAACAAGTTTTGGCTTAAGCTAAGAGCACTTTGGCTATATAAATGGAAATGAGCTTTTTCTCTTGCCCTGTTTGCTGTGTTCATCCCGATACGAGAAGTAGTAGTTACAGATGAGTGGAAGCATAAAAATAAGTAAAAATGTATTATTCTGTATTTTTTGTATGAAGTTGATTTAAGCAATCCCTGTTAAGAGCAGGTATCATAAACAAAATTAGATTAATAAACCTCAAACATAAATACTTCTTAGCAGCCTATGTTATGTTGAGAAAAGAATATTTATTGAAATAAAAGTTGAGTAGGTTGAGCACTTTGGGAAAGGTACTGAGTCGTTTGTACAAAGAGAAGACTGGTAGCTTGAGGTGAATATAAGAGTACCAAGAAAGTGTGTAAAAAGGTGTATAAAGAAAAGCAAAAAGAATTGAGTAAAGAAAAAGAAAAAAAAGAACAAAAAGAATGAAAAAGTAAAAGAAATTTTAAAAGGTATAGAGTGGGAAAAATACTTAATTAAAGTATTTTATTTAACTGATTAAGTTGTGATACATAACAGCCTAGCGGTCATAAACGCACAAATAAAATACATGTACAGTTAAAAACTTAAAGGAGGTCGGTCCACAATCATCAGAAATATAGGTCTGGGCTTGTTTCAGGTAAACAGAGTGAAATTGCAAATTTGGGGAGTGAATATGATGATCTTGCTCACAACGAACTTATTTATAGCCTCGAATTTACGGACATAATTGCTCTCTCGCTTATTTGAAGCGGTGGATTCAAAGGATGTTACTTCGCTCTGGCAATGAGCAGAAGGGATATTTCACATAATAGCGGAGTATTCGAGCAGAATTCAAAGGAAGGTTACTGCTTAACTTAAGAAAATCTGGGCCATGAAGTAAAGTACGTATCTCCAGATAATAGGTTACTAGTCGATCTTACTGGTTGCTAGGGGTGGGATTTGATAAGAATTACCAATAATTAAAGGAAAATTGTTTTGATTCTGATTATCAATAACATAACTGGGATTTCGATTTCTATCTAATGATTCTAATGCTAGTCTGATTATGTTTAATCAATCAAAATGAGGTTGGAATTATCAGGATTAATCAACAAGAAAAATGTTTGAAAAGATCTTATTGATAATTTAACAATAAATCAAATTCCACTCCAACTAGTTGCCCTAGCTTCACCAGTGCTTCCAAGCTAGACCTTAACTCGTAAAACTCATTTTACGTGCTCTCCTCCCTAAATTGCAAGTATGGGTTGATGTTGATTTTAGATAATGGCTTTGTCAGCAAAACACTTATAGTTTGCAGACACAATACAAACATAAATGGAATACCCTAAGGAGGAGTAGCTATCAATGTAAAATTCACATCGTAGGTATTACTCTGAATGGCCCTTGACGGATGGTGTTTTTGAGTAGACACGCTGAGAAATGCTTCTTACGAGAAAGAAACTTTGCTATTCTTGAGTAGAAGATGTGCACGGTATTCTTCCAAAAACAAGAAACATAGCTTCAGATAGTGCGATTCTATATAGCCAAAATGCTTGCTTTAACCTCAACTTTGTTTCTTTGGAGGTGTTAGTTAGTTGCTAGGTAGAGAACGTCTAGTGGAAGTCGAACTACAGAAGAGTGTGACACCATTTTCTTCAGGTAAAAAAGGTTTTTAGGCTTTGCATATCATTTTAAGTGAAATAATATACAATCGAGGCTAAGGAATCGGACCCTCTCATTTATATTGTTTACATGCTAGTACCTAAACTAAGAAAAGCCAACATTCTAGCGATAACATAACTAGAAAGCTCAAATGAAGTATTTTTCATTTCACCTTAGCAAAACACAGCATAAACTTTGCTAGGTACAAATTGTTTAGAATCAAAGAATTTGTGTCCCATGAACCCCACCCCAAGATAACTCTAAATAGTGAATTATCTTATTCTTGTTCTTGATAAACATCAAAATCAAAAGGTTTGGTAGGAGGTTGTACTCCTTTAGTATCAAATCTATATTTTACACTCTCCCCATTAATAGGATTATACCCATTTCGATTTGCTTCAAAATATATTTTTTTGCTGCGCAACTTCGCCCGATAAATTGTTTTCTCATCCTCATATTTTAACCTTCGACCCTGTGGACTGTTATCATATTCTAGAGTTAGTGGATTGTAAGGAACACTTGGATTATTCTTGGGTGAACCTTTCTTTTGCAGATACTTTAACCTTTCATCCCAAGCTTTTGTTTTTATCTCTTCATGCCTTTTTCTCATTTCTCTCAAGTTTCTATGCAAGTCTTGTTTCTTCTCAAGTTTGAACTTTTCCTTTTCTAATTTCTTAAGTCTACGTTCTCGTTCTTCTGCCACGAAAGATCCCGTGAATCTATTTTTTTCAGACATGTACCTTATTTATAAAATAAGAATGTAGTTTACATTGGAGAGTCTTTCTTAGTAGACAAGAGGTTAGTAGGTATTAAATTTATGTTTGTGTCGGCTGACATTTTTTGGTTTTTACTTCTAAACAGAAAAATAAAAAAGACACAACATTTAGAGTTTAGCACATATTGAAATATAAATATAATACTACCATAAATAGACAAAATCTACCTCAATAATAATACATATTGCTCAATGACTTTCTTTCTGGCTTCTGGCACAGTTGAGTACACAAAATTATTTACGCTTTGAGACCAGAAACCATAATATACAGGTCTCTGTGAAAAGATAGCGGATTTAATCTTCACCTGGTCGAAAGTACTTCTCTTTCCTGTCTTGACCACTGCTGGTATTAATAAATTAACATCCAGTAAAGCCTCAAAAGCCCTTCTAAATAATTCCAAAAACTTAGGGGCGAACTTATTTTTCTGTAATTTCTTCATTGCATTTTTCATGTGTAGAGGACTTTTTAAATGCTTTGAAATAAGCCAATATTCAATATGAGCAACTTTCATACTTTGCAGGAGTTCAATTTTATGCTCACCAATTTCCATAGAGTTGATCTTAGACAACACAGATAAGAAACGTAGCAACCATAGAGATAAACTTGGCAATAATCCATAAGACAATTGAGACTCCATCAAAACTCTCGCCTCTCCAGCACTCGGGGCTAGTTCAAACACTTTCAGCTTTAATTGTCCTAAAATAACCGAAAGCAGTACCCTGTACAGTACTTTCGTTAGATACTTTAAGTTGAGGCTGTTCTTAATATCTGTACGCTGTAGCAAAAGCTTCTTAAAATCTTCAGGTCCTTTGCTATATCCTAAAAAGTTTGTCACAAATAATGAAAAGGCAGCAGGTTGATTAACTTCATCAATATCTTCATCAGCCATTTGTGTAAAGAAACGAACAACAATTGATTCCAATATCTGAGCTCTATCACTTTGCTTTGGTATTCCAATAGAAATGTCAACCACTCCAAAATTCTTATATGAAGAAGTCAGTGCTTGTCGCAACTGGTATAATCTATGTCGAAGCTGTCTATCTTTTTCATAACTTGTATAGTTCAAAGACAAAGTGAGAACAGAATCAAGCGTAAATAAGAAACTCACATTAGAAGGCAACATTCCATTTCGAATAACTGATTCTAACATCTGGAAAGAATACACATCCATATTTCTCAAATCATCAACTACAAAAACATACTTTTTTGGTTTGTTGCCATCTACTCTATCCTCAAACCAGCCATCTGAAATATGTTTCAACAATCCTTGAAATACTTTAAAACAGGCTAACCTCTCTTTAAGTCTAATTCTAGCCCTGTGAAAATTTTCAAGGCTTTCAAGTTGAACCTTCGACGCAGCGGTTCTCAATGCCGCTGTTTTACTGTTTAGTGTATAAAGGGAACTTACAGCTGGTAACAAATAAGACCAGCCTAAGAAATCAACAGAAATATTCAAACTAGAAACTTTTACCAGGAGTTCTTTCTTCGATAGATTAAGACTTCTAAAATAGTCACTCAGTAGACACCGAAGGGATGAAAAAGGTTGGTCAAACTTGAAGGAAAATAGTTGAGAATAAACAGTACGGGTTTCTTTGTTTGCTTCCAAAGATTTTGCTACTTTTTTAGCTAAGAAACTTTTTCCTGAACCTTGTTTCCCGTGAAAGAACACTGCTCTTGTTCCATTTCTAAAAGTAGACATGACGCTTTTAACTTCCGCATCCCCAAACTTTATCTCAGATTTATTACCACTTAAAATCTTTCTGTTGTCATTGAAGCCGTACTTAAAACGAATTCTGGCATCTTCAAGTTGCTTGGCTAATACTGAGGTATGTACAACTTGTTTAAATGGATCATCAATGTTGGATATATTTCTCAAACTCTGATTCTTCAAGTGACTAAAGCATGAAAACTCTTCTCCTTTAATAATAACTTTTCGTGGTTCAAAGTCAAAAACTTCATAGCCATCTGAAAGTATTTCTTTAATACTCTGAGATACCAAAATTTCACCATTATTAGCTTTACCCATTAGTCTTGCCGCCACATTGACATCTGGACTCATGAATACAAGATCTACTCGATTTGTTTCGGGAACCGAATTTAAAAGTTTATCCGGAAAACCTTCTTGTTTAATTTCACTTCTCCCGTATTTGATGGTTTTTCTCAACTTGACTGAAGGAAGATTTAATTGATAGAGATCCCCGCAAAAACTTAGTGCAGCTGGGCCAGTGGAGATGCCTATTTTTGCTTTGACATGAACTTTTAGAATATCTTTTGCACAACAGAGAGTACGAAACTCACTATAATCCCCTGGCATAGCAAAAATAAATACACATCCTTTGTCATCAAATAAAAGATCTCTTACATGCCCTTGATATCTATGAACACTATTAGTCATAGACATAAACGTTTGATTCAAATACTGCAAAGTCTCCCTATATGCAGACTTAGTTCTTCTCTTATTTCTCCTAAATGTATCTCTTGCAAGAGGATTTGTTGGAACTATAAATGGAGATAGAAAATATCTAGTTTGGAGAAGCAGATCATCAAGGCGAACAAATGCAACAGAAACTTGCGGTGTAAGAAGACGACCATAATGAAGATTTCCTTCAAGAGTTCTTTGAACTAACTCTGGTAAGAAGTCCAGAATATCTTGTTCATCTAAATCATATTTATTAGGTTTTAGTGTCAGTTGTTCCACACTAGAAAGTGAGCTTGTTTCGGTAACTTCTTCCCAACTTTTCTTTGCCATGGATAACTCATAAACCTCATTGAAGGAGTCTTGATCCTCTGCAGTTGGTGAGCTACCAACTTGAGCAGGAAGGAAAAACCTAAATAGGTAAGTTTCAAAGAATTGCTGAACAGTAGTCAGCTTCATACTAATTATTGTTCCGGTTGATGTTGTTTCCAAAGCCCTAGTTGCAAAATCAACACCACAACCATTTATAAGATGAACTTTCAGAGCATATTTATTAAACCCATAATCATCAATTTTAATACTTGAAGATGTGAAGATCCCCAAATTATCTTCACTCTCTCTTGAACTAGATGTTCTTCTTATTCTAGCCTTCATTTTTGCTAAGGGGTGACCTCGTAAAGGGTTAAATTTGAACTTGTCCTCACCTAAATGAAACTGTTTAAGTGCATCCAAATTTTTTCTGCTTCTTCTTCTAGGCGAGGAGTTGAACCCTAAACTTTTTGTTGCACGTATGGATGAAGCAAAAGCAGTTGCATTTGAAACAAAGGTTGATCGAAAAGGTCGTCCATGAACACTATGACTTTCAAAAGACTCAGACTCATGAAACTCTTTCATTTCCGTGAGATGATTTTGTGCTTCTTCAAGACTTTCAACTACTATTCTTTTCTTTTTTTCATTTCCCACTAAAAAATTAATAATATTTCCTGCAGCTATTGCTCCATGCAGAGAAAAATGAGTATTCTCATTTCGTCCTTTGTAATCTTTGCATTTTCGTTGCATTTCCAGTGACGCAGATTTTGCACAATCTAAAGCTTCACACACTCGAGCCAAAGTTTCCTGTAGAAAGTTGTCCTTAGTTTGTTCAGAAATGCTCTTTTGCTTTCGTACATCTTTTGTAACTCTACTAGTATCCGGTAATACTATGTCCCAAACACATAAAAGTGCATCTCCAGCAAATTTAGCAATATGCCCACCATGTTCATAACAAACAGTTGATAAAATATTCAACAAACCAATAATATCTTCTGAAAGAAAGTCAGAAGCTTTTTCAGGTTGTTGTTTAAATTTCGCTCTATACTCTTTCCCCAGGGCTGTAAAACCAGAAACATCAATAAATAAGATTACACCAAAGCTTTCTTGATACAACGCTTTTGAGCTTCTATCTCTTACTGTTTTCAATCTGTATGTATGATGATAAGGATTTTCCTGCTTTTGTTCTTTTATATGGTTTTTCACATACTTTGGTAGATATGCTAACTTCAAGCTTAGGTTACTCTCAAAAGGACCTTTTCCCTTGACAAGCTCTAGATAACCTTTCTGTTTAAGACTCCGCTGTAAGTTAGAAGATGTTCTTTTAGTTGATTCATTTTTTATTCGAATAGCCTCCAAGTATGTTAAAGAAGCTTTTTCATGTGTTTTCTTAACTTGAAATCCGGGTGGATTCGGATAAGGTTCTTTTTTGGTCACCACTGTTGGTGAGCCAGCAAGAGTTTCTTCAAGAATATTATCATCTGTAGGGATGTATGTTTTCCAATTGACATATAGATTAGATGACATTAAAACTAGGAGTATTTGAAATGTGTAATCTGTTCACTTTGTTTTCTGTTTCCTTATTGAATACACTTTTTGTTTTGAATGAACAATTAACAGATCATTTCTGAAACGATTATTGCACTAGGATATAATTACAATGGGCCATAAGACCCATATGTTAAAGAGATATTTAATTAAAATATACGATGAACTGTTCTATAACTACTGGAACCGGAAACTTAAATCGGGTAGTAACTAAAAGTGTGTAAGATTAAATTCTATCACAATTAAAAAGAAAAGATTGTTTAAGAAAAAAAAATATTTTTGTTAGTTCAAGCTAAAAGTTATATAACCCTTTTACGATTACTGAGAAACCACAAAGACTTTAAAACATGTAAAGCACTGATAGTTTGTAGATTAAAGTGCTGGTTTCAAACTAAATTCTAATATGTTGAGTTCAGAACTCCGTGGATCTTTGCAGTCCCGGTGCTTTACTCGACAAGTAGATAGTACATAGTTAGTATGAAGTTTTTGCACATTTTTAGCTTCATGGCCTGGAAATATTTAATAGTTTCGAGTAAAAACCAAGGTAGGCGATCTGTTGCAAAGACAATTAGCTAAGTATCATACATCTAGAGCATATGGTTTTACTTACCAATGTTTAACACTCACTTACCCTTGTATCAAGTACACTTACTCTATGCTTCTTAAATATCCAACCAGATTCAAACAATCACCGGCGTATTGGGAATTCTTCTTGTGCCAAGAGAGAAAAGACAATCAAGCTATGAAACCCTCGTGAGAGGTTCCTGTATAGTAGGTAATCTAAATGGATTTATAAAGGGAATATTTCTGGTACTTGACCGCATGGTCGTGTTCTATCATAGGGTTTCAATTTAAGTCTTGTCAACTCCTAGAGAGGATATTCCTCGTTCCGTCCAAACTCTTAAGCCACAAAAGTTCCGACACATGTATGGGCAGTTAGAGGTTGAAGCGGGATAAAGGACCTTATTCATTTAAATTAATTCAAAATGTAGTATTCACCCAGTATTCTAAGATTAGGAGCTCCAAACGTAGTTGGAATGTTTGTCGCTAAAGGGTTCTCTGATGCCACCGGGAATTTACTATTTTAAAATATTTGACGAGCTAAACAATCAAAAAACAAAACAATTAAATTTTATGGTGCTCAGAGCTGTTCTACCAATATTTTACTTCTCGCCACCCTACATTGGAACGTTTTAATTTGCCGCAATATGACCTCTTGTGAATACTGTTTTTATTATCGTATAGACATAACTAGGTGAATGTTGCAAATAAATGTATGCCTAAGTGACTACCTCTAGGAAAATTTACTTTGTAGGCTCCATTATTAGGGCACAGCTATCATAATTCATAGATTCAAATATTCTCACTTTCTCACTATATCTGCTGCAGTAGAGTACTGTATCTGATTTGTGTAATGAACACAAACCTTTCCTGCTGTTAGGCTTAAATCATAATAACTGCTTTAATTATAAGATTGAAAACTAAGTTTATCTTGGACAAATCGCCATTTTGAGAAACAGTTTTCGGAAATTATCATAACAATAACAGGGGTGTAGACCTAACATTGCTTCTCAGTAAGAAACACGAGAAAATATTGCAGGGCAGCTATCAACAAGATGAATGTTTTTTCTAATAATACTATGTTAAGGGTTTAACTGTATGGACCCTGAATTATGTATATTCACTACTTCCAACATTAAAAATTTATACTAAAACCAGCATTCAGTATCGATGTCTTAGCTGGTGTCACTGAACTCCGGTAATCAGGAAATATATTTTGTTCTTTTCTTATGGGGGTATCATTTCTTCAAACTTCTGACTAGAATAATGCCTAATAATTACTGTTAAAGTTATTGGACACAATGTGTCATTGTATAAAGATATCCGAGGATTTAACTTAGAGTATTTAATATCAAAATCTTGACTAACTTTTTATAGTAGCTATAGGCGCAATTAGAAACTACATGATCTTTGAACAATGATCGTGTCCACAGATGTTCACAGAGTAGGGAAATAAGATTCAGAAATAGTAGGACCCTTGATGGCATGGTAATTTCTAAGCAGATAGTCATTGTTACTATTTTTAACAAACTCGTTCTCCGTTCATTTTTTCTAACAGTACCAAAAACTTATGGTGATATGATTTTCTAAACTAACATACTAGATTAAGGTAAAGAAAAATCATATTTTGAAGTAAGTAGCATCTTCTTTTGTCTAAAAACTTGAATCTTTCGTATTGTATTCTAACCGAATTATACACGACGAGCTCAGACTTCGCCTTTATGCCACAGCCACTGCAAGCTTGAACACTTTGTTAACAAAAATAGCCAGTTTTCCCAAACATAAAATCTACTAAAAGTTAACTGAAGCATTCAATTACTTAGCTTAATGCTTCCATTATGGAGCTCAAGCTCTGACAAACTTTTCTATTTAGATAATATATCGTTTATGTTTTGTTTCAAACTAGAACAACCAAGGATACTCTCATCACACCCCGTCTTTGAAAATCTACCCAGAATCGCTCAAAAGAGTAAACCAGTCGCTACGGATACCCTTTACAGTAAATTAATATTTTTTCTCATCTGACTTTCTTCTCCATTTTAACTATCTCCATCTAGAGTTCGTAATTTTCTATCCGAATTACAGAGCACTAAACAATGAATTAAATTTTGTTGGCAATAACTGGCGATTAAAGTTTAACGAAGAAAATCTCAGATTTTACCTTTATCTCATATCGAAACAAATGCTTGAAAAAAAATAACCTCCATAAAGTGCCTTAACACAGTGCTGAAACGGACAAGCACAAAGTAACCTAGTAGCACTGAGATCTTAGTGTTTTCGAGACTCTAAGGGCGTTACACACCATTGAATCGTCCGCATAATCTATTCCCTAGGTGAAAGTTGCAACGTGAGGAACAGTATTGAGAGGAGATGATTTGTGATAAATTCCCTAGTGCGTTGTTTTTTGGTTTTACTAATAAATCATATGGAACCGCTAGACCAACAACTTCTTCGTAACAAAGAACATTGAATTCTCTTCTGACTTAGAGGTAGTAAGAGAATTGAAGAAAACACGTCAAGCATGCTGTCATATAATTGCACTAAAACTTAAGTAGTTAGATCTTTGGAGCAAAATTGCCATAGTATTTCAAGTTCTCAAGTGAAGCAACGTCAGTTGGGCATCTTGCTCCTTCTCCTTTTATCTACAGAATATACTTAAGAGGTTTAACTGGATTTATTCTTGCAAAATGTGTTTTGAAGGCATTACATGCACTTAGAGATATAGACTTTTTAGTAAGTCCTTAACGTAAAAGTACAATTAGAGATTCTCATGATCACTAGAAGTGAGTCTTCAGGATTTTCCAGGAGTTTTGAGTGAGTTTGAAGTTTTTCCAGGTAAGTTAAGTAAGGATTTAGAGTATTAATGATGCCATTACTTGAAAATTTATACTGCAACTCTAATTCAATTTCATTGTATTCCCTTATGTTCATCGCTTGTTCTGGAATCAGTGGTTATCTTCGCTAGCACTTGTTCAGTCAACTAGAACCACTATTTTATTTCGTTGCCCTTTTCAAATCAGATCATCATGTTGGACGGAGCAGAGCGCTGAAACTAATGTTAAACTCATATTCCATGATGTAACCACTTATATTTTAACAAAAACTTTGACTTTAATTAGAATTTTTTTCAAACATAGACCGTTGTTTTAATGTTTTAATCCTTTTTCGAAAAACTAACAACAATTATTTAGTTTCACTGTTAAGTTTACTCTATGTGTTTACTCAGTGCATCGTTCAAAGTAGAAGCTACGTATCCTTCTCTCGCCATTTTTCGCGGAGTTTCCGAATTCTCCATTGAAACTTTAGATAAAGTTTCAGCATTCCTCATATCCGTTTCGAAGGTTGAGTCAGATTGATTATATTAAATCATGGAAAGAGCCATAAAGTTTTATTTGAATTATTGATATCATTATTTATTGGTTATAGAATGTGAAAAAAGTATTAATACTTAGTATGAGTCAAACTTGTATTAATTGATCCGATACAATTCGATTTGTTTCTTCGCCGGAGAAAAAGTTCATCTCTTCGGAATAATTAGACCGGCTTCCAAGATACTCAGAAATAAAGTACAAAAACAGAAACTTAGGGTAACTAAAACATTTCGTAGAACATGTCTCAATTTGGATTATATGGACTTGCAGTTATGGGGCAAAACTTTGCTCTTAACGTAGCTGAACATGGATTCACAATATCTGTGTGCAATCGTGCTCCTGATAAAGTAGACATATGTGTGAGAAGAGCAAAACAAGAACTTGGAGATCAAGCATCTAACCTTACCGGATATAAAGATCCTCAAGAGTTTGTAAACTCCTTAGCTAAACCAAGAAAGGTTATGCTTCTTGTAAAAGCAGGAAAACCTGTAGATGCAGTTATTGATATGCTTTCGGAGTTACTTGAACCAGGTGATATTCTTATCGATGGAGGTAACGAGTGGTATGAAAATACTTTAAGAAGAACAGAAAAAGTAAGAAGTAAGGGAATAATTTATATGGCTATGGGAGTTTCAGGAGGAGAAGAAGGAGCAAGAAACGGACCATCTCTTATGCCAGGTGGAGCTAGAGAAGGATATGATGCGATAGAGCCGATCATCAAGAAGTGCGCTGCTCAAACATCCAGTGGATCTTGTACGACTTATATTGGGGGAGATGGAAGTGGGAATTATGTAAAGATGGTTCATAATGGAATTGAGTATGGAGATATGCAGTTGATTGCAGAGGCATATACTATTTTGAAGACTGTTGGAGGATTTAGTAATGACGAGCTTGCAAACATTTTCCAGGATTGGAACAATGGAGAACTTGATTCGTTTTTAATTGAGATCACAGCGAAAATCTTTGCAAAGAGAGATACTGATGTGTACACTTCAGCAGTTGACAATGCACAATTATTGCAAACAGATGACAGTAAGTTTCTTGTAGATATGATCCTTGACAGAACAGGAAACAAGGGAACTGGAAAGATGACTATTAAGGAAGGTGCTGATAGAGCTGTTGCTGTAGGAACTATGGCTGGAGCCCTTGATGCTAGATTCATCTCTTTTGATAAGGAATCGAGAGAAAAAATTGCTCCTCAAATTTCCGGACCTACTAAGATGCCTGAAGTAGATAAAGTTCAGCTTGTAGAGGATGTGAGAAGAGCTTTGTATGCAAGTAAGATCTGTTCGTATGCCCAAGGTATGAATTTGATCAGACAGGCTAGTGATGAGTTTGACTGGGGTGTTGATTTGGGTGAGTGTGCTAGAATCTGGACTGGAGGATGTATCATCAGAGCAAAGTTTTTGAATGTTATTAAGAGTGCTTATGATGCGGATCCTAAACTGGTTAACTTGTTGGTTGATCCACAGTTTAAAAGAGAAATTAGTCAAGGACAAGCTGCGTGGAGAAGAGTTGTTACACTCTGTGCTGCTAGTGGAATTCCTGTTCCTAGTATGTATGCTTCTTTGGCATACTTTGACCAGTACAGAAGAGGAACTTTGATTGGATCAAGCTTGGTACAAGCTCAGAGAGATTTCTTCGGAAGTCACACTTTTGAAAGAAAGGACCAACCTGCTGGAAAGAAGTTTCACTGTAAGTGGACTGACGCGCATGCTATTCAATAAGAATGTGATGGGATAGAGTAAAACTTAATACATGAATACCAAAAGTTTTCTATTTTTTTCCAGGGTTTCTTATCATGATTAATTTAATAGTTAACTACTAATAACAGAGCTGAGTTTGTTCAAGCAGTAGAGTATAATTTGTGGTCACTCTGTGGTATCTCAATCAAAGAGTTTCTATGGACATTGTAAGAATCTTTTACGTAAACCATAGAAAAACTTATGCTTGTTTGTATCCACCAGCTGTTGATATTTGGAAATTCCTTAACATTTGTCTTCTGTTAAAAATGAATAAGTTTGAAACCTAGAAATTTTGAAAAGTGCAATTTTTCAAACCATAATATGCTTGTTTGCTCCTGAAGAAACAAATGTAAAGGACGCTTGGTTGAACCTTCTCTAATAGAGAATAACTGAAGGGAAAAGAGTTATCCAACGAGGAACCGGGTTTCTGGATTGAAGAATATAGAGATCACACATTTCCTGTCAAACTGGCAATGATTGGGAGGAAAGGATTATTCTTCATTTATAGTTTGTATTCTGGGGGGTGATAGTTTTTATTCTTTTAAGCTAAACGTAAATGCTATTCTGAAGCTTTGCAATAATCAACACATAATCAAAACTTAATGATGACACCGAATAGAAAAACTTCTGTCACAAAGTAACTCTAGTCTTAAATAGTGGAATGTATATTCTTGGCAATCATATAACACTTCGATTCGATGTAAAGCTTTCACTGAACATAACTCACCCAGAGTACAGGTTTAGATATAAGAACAAATATAGTGCACCCCCCAAAACCTCATCTATGCTCCATCAAACTTTCTGTTATTATTTGGTTAGGACAGACCTTTGTGGCAAGATTATTGGTTTTTAATATGTTGAATGTTGGCTTTTCTCCTTTAAATACATGTTGGTATTTGTGAAAGATATTAGATTGCCAAGTTTCTCTTTTGATTTCACTTGTTGTAGTTTTAAGTGTTCTTTAATGAAGAATATATAGTCATCTAGTAGAAAATTTAAAACCTATGTAATATATTCTTCGTTATTTTACAAAGTACAAAACTTCTTTAAAGACAAGACTTTTTGCACAATAATGATCCTGATATGAAAAATTGAAAAAGAACTGATTGGAACTGATGGTTCAACCGTATCCAAATTAGGTTCAGTAACCAAGCTATCACCCTTTTATTCATAACCTTTTCTGAAAAAGCTTATTCTCTTTGTTTGTAATGGTCAAATACAATGGATTAGTTGGTTCATGTTGAAACTGTTATCGACAGATTTGCAAAGAAATTTTGCAAACATAGAATGAATGCAAATAAGTTTTCTTCTACTAGAAGAGTAATTGACTACTGTAGCGTACCGCAAGAAAGATAAGCAGAAATCTTCACTTTCTCAATAAGTTTGAGTTAGTAATCATATTTTATGAACTCAAGTTAAAATAAGTGATGCCTAGAAACTCTATGAAATACTTATCCCAGTAAACTATTAGCGCGTATTGCTTGAAAACAAAAAAATTAATCCTACACAAAGGTGAGTGGTCCATCAAAAGGCTAATGATTTTGTTAAACTTGGAAAACATAGTTATATTTCATGATTTACAGAGCATATATACTTTATTTTCAAAGAGAAGAAACTAGTAGGCTAGAAGACTATTCAATTCAATATTACACATTTCAAATCCATGAGTTCAACCAAACCAACACTTGTGCCAAGTTTTGTCATGTACTAATTCGGAGGCAAGAAACTAAGATCTTTATTTTAAGGTTTCATATAAGTATTCAGTTAAATTAGCCTAACCTTAAGTATACCAAAGCCAAAATTATTTGAAATTAATTAACTAATAGCCGATTTTCATGTACAACTTCCATTAGTACGTAGGAGAAAATAGCACAATGAAAAGCTACTACGCATTTTTGTCCTACTGTTTAATTACAAAGCTACACAAAGAAATAGCACATGTTGACCAGCTAATATTTAGTTTCCACGGCAATATGAAACAGAAGTTATTCGAACTGGGAATCCCGTGCTTTTTTCAACAATACTTTTGGTTGATTAAAATTGTACTTTGATAAAGGAGTTATGCTTCCTAAGCAGCTTTTGTAGCCTTTGAGTAAAGAGCTAAAATATGTGAAAAAAAAAGGTATTCTATATAACTTGCCTAGAAAAAGTAGCTGGAATAAATGAGGAGTAACTAAGAATATGACGCTCAATAAAATGAACTTAGAAAAAGTTTATTTCAATAACTATTTACTGATTATGTGTTTACTATTGGAGCAACATAACTAATAAAGGAATCGAGTAAGTATACTTTGGTTAAGAATCAAATAAACTGAGTTTCTAACTATATAAATTCTATTGACACAAGATGTCAGATGTAGTACAGAACTAATAAAAGGATTGAACTGAAAGGAGACTGTTCTCCTGTTTTCCAATGGTTGAAGATCATTGCAAAGCAATTTAAAATACGATGAGTAGGTTCTCTTCCACACAAAGACTTCCACCAGCAGGAAAAACTGAAAAGAAGTTGTCAATTTTTTTACACTTACAAAATCCCGTTAAACGGGGTTGTTTTTAAACTTGACCTCATTCTCTGAAAAATTATTAACCTCTGCTACCAGTTGGAAACTTAGGGCTTTGACTAGGATTATGTTAAGTAATGTTAAAGGTTTAGTTGAGCCATGTCCTTCCGAATTGTTTCTTTTCACGATCCTTTTGGAAATATTCTTTCTCAAGAAGGGTATCAACCAGTTTTCTACATAGTTAAGTGACCAGTATCTAAAGATGTATAAACCAGGCTCACGAACTTAGCAAACAGCTATGAAGGGTAGGAAATTTATAGCACCTTCATTGTAAGTACCATATTTCTATGCGATAGGAGGTGCTAAGTAAAAATACCTTTTAATTAATCATTTCCTTTATAAAAATAATACTATCCAAAATCTATTTCTAGACTATTGAAGAAACTCTTGAATAGTTACACGATACCCGAAGAGCCCTAAAGAACACACTCGCGATAATTGGTTAATTTTCGCCCGGGTTTTCCAGAACAGTTTAGCATTTCTGGAAAAATCTAACCGTTGAAAATTAACCAAACCAAAACTAAATCAACAAAAAAAAAGAAAAAAATGTTTTCGTTATCGCCTTTTAGAAACTTTGACTTGTGGGATGTTGATCCTCTGTTTGATATGGATAGAAGTCACCAGTTGGCCCAGCACAAGTCAGGAAAGAAGAAGTATGAGTTGTTGAAGATGGATATTCAAGAGAAACCAAAAGAATACTTGATGCACTTTAACGTACCAGGTGTGAAGAAAGAGAATATTAATGTTCATGTTGAAAAGCGTGTATTGACAGTATCTGCAACATATGAGAATAAAGCAGAAGATGACAAAGACGAAGAAGGAGTGAAGTTCCACTGGAAAGAAAGAAGTACAGGTTCAGCTACAAGAAACATTGAGTTGCCAGCGAACATCAACGTTGAGAAGTTGACAGCAAAGACTGCTGATGGAGTTCTGGAAATTACAATTCCAAAGGAGGAGGCAAAGAGTGAGAGAAAATCTATTGCTATCAATTAACTTATCTATACGCTCGACTCGGGTGATTTAACAACTTAATACAAATAATTTAACGACGCTTCCCTTAGTTTATCTAATTCTTTGCTTGAGTTCTCTCCACTCATTAAAATAGTCTTCGAATTTAAATGGAGTTTCACAACCTTTTTCTTTTGATGCTCTCTCTTTTAAGGTCTTATAGTGTCTTTTTAAAGCTTTTGCAGTTCTCTTTCCATGATGTGGTAAATCCACTGCAGATACTTGTGGAGATACACATTTCATATATTGTAAGTAACGTTCAACAGATTCATCGTTTCTTATTTTAATCTCATCCCACACATCACTTCCTCTAGCTGATGTCAACGAACCTCTATCAAAGAATATATCAAAAACAGTTCCTATTAGAATAACGTCTTCTTCTCTGGACCACAACTGCCAGGTCTTTACATTCTTCATTTCTCCTACCTTTCCCTTCTTAAGGTACTCTACATCTGATGAACTATCTGATGAACTTATACTTGCTTCTCTATGTCTTTTACGTCCAAATTTACAAATCTCTTCAGGCGCAGTTTGTGGTTGAGGAACCTGTACACTTTGACGAGCTATATTTGTGAGGAGGTTCGCGGCTTTTATCTTCTCCTGTATCAACTGGTGCTGGTAAGATATAAGTGTAGAGTACATTCCTGGTGAAAGAGTATCAGATGTTAATCCATTACAGGGGGTGGTACGAAGGTATTCCTGGTTAGCTTGGGGAGAGAAGTGATCTGCTTGTATAAAGGCTCTAGGATCTTGCTGTTGTTGGTGAAGGAGTGCGTTTAATAAAGTAAGTGGTTGAGTCTGTTCTTCTTTTTTATGAAGCATTTTTGTTTTCGTTTTTGGATATTCGGATATTGCAGTGATTTGAATAAATGTAGCAACTTCGTTGTTTAACTTTTGTGTAAAGGAGACATGACCAAAACAACGGTTCACTGGAATAAAACTGGCCTCCTCTACTAAGACAAAAATATATATGGCAAGTAATGAAATTTTATATAGGCAGGGTATCTAATCTTATTTCCCATAAATCAAATTAACAAATAATAATATGGCAGAAAAAATGAACTGCAATGACTGGCTTTTTCTAGTAGGCGTTATCGGATCACATTATAGTTCCAAATCTTTGTTCCGTGTTTTTCTTGTACAAGACCAAAAAAACTTCATGATTTCACACAGATATTTTCTATAAACGGTTAACACGTTCTATTGCTGATAAATTGGCCAATACACCAAATCATTGGAACGGTCAATATATTAGTCCATTACAGACATGGCTAATAGAGATAAATATAAATAATGTAAAAGAAAAAAAAAATTGCCCCATTCAAAATATTAATAGATATTCTTGTGTGAATTTAGAACCATTATATTTTTCACAAAATATACGATTATTGAAAAGAAGCCGTTGGACATTTTATAAAGTATTGTAATGGCTTAAGGATAAACTTAAGATTCTTGTATTATAATTTAAGGATTTTTATAGTAAGAAGTCAATTTGAGAACCTTTTTTAATATATATTTCCATATTTTGTTAATAGTTAACACATTCTCAGTTGAACAAATGTTTCAACTTCTTTCTAAGACGTAAAAATGACTTTGATTTCTCCATATTCACCTCAACTAACTAAAAAACAATGCTTATCGAATACTAACTACTTATTACAAGGCACCAGTTTCATAGAAAGTTTTGTATTATTATTAAGGTTATATACCGGTTACTGAGGTTAAAATTTTTTTCATTGAGGTCTTTTCTCTTCAGAAAACACCTCCAGATTGAATAGTAACCAATAGTGTTGATTCTAAATGTACTAAAGATTTTAAATGTTTTGTTGATTCTAAATCTCAGGTGTCGTTGCTTTATTCTTTTCAAGAATTCGAGGAGGGAATTATTACAAAAGCCTCATAAACTAGATATGAAAGCCTATCTTTTCCAAGTACTGGAATCCTTATCAAACTATTAATTATAAGTTGAAGGTATTCGCTTCAGTTCTGACATTAGATTCTTCGTGTCAAAACTCAAACTAAAGTTGCTAAATTGAAATGAAGGGTGCGCAAACGTAATCCCTTATTTCATAAGGCCAACAGCTTATTTAACATTTCACCATATAACAGTAAAATGTAGGGATAATGTGTGGCATAATGAAAGTTTTTGCTCTAATTCAATTGTTCAGGTTTTCGAGCCTAGGTCAACTCCTTCATATATATAACAATAAGTGATAGTAAGCCTTGGACATCGTCACAAGAAAAATAATCAATTTCTTCAATGGCATAACGGAAGTGGGAAATAAGCTGATTTTTATATTCTTGTATCAGTGCCCTTTTTCTTTGGTTAAAGCCAATTTCGCGCACTTTCCCTTTATTTCCGGGTTTCCTTGAAGTTCATATTTGTGTGTTTCCACTAATGAAGCTCCATTTTTTCCTTTTCTCAACATACCAAGAGAATGGCATAGAAACTCAAATTTCTGGCACCATTTCTAAATTGCTGCAATAAATAAAGCACCACGGTGAGGTATAGACCATTGTCTCGTTGAACCCAGGGTTTCTGACAGCAATATTATCCTGTACAGTTAAATACTCAAACAAGCTTAAGCACGGACCCATTTCTACGGGAAGTTGAAGAATATGAAAAACTATAGTTTCATGAGAAGAGTTCTCAAGAACTCCTTAGAAAAAGTAAATTTCATTCCTCCTGAACTATACCTAATCTCTCTTTTGTATTGAAGTGATTAAGGGGCAACGTTTAAGTTCTTTTTTAGTGCTGTTTTAAGTACTCTAAGGCTCATACTAATAGTGCGGTATAGCCTGACAGTGTCTCATGGTTTCCAGTAAGAAAACACAACACTGAAGCATCTACAATTCAAATCTGGTCTGGTCTGTACATAATTTTCCAGCACGTATTTTTTCAAAGACGGAATGGTGTATTTATACTGGGGCTACCCTCTGTGACATCTTAAGGATTAAAACTAGGTTGTTTCTTGGTCCATTATAAGGGTTATATTTTTTAAACACGCTGTTGCTTAAATGATCCAAACAGGTAGTTCAATATAAGAATAACAATTATAATTACAACAGATTAAATACAAGCTCAAAATGACACGTTCTGAGTGAATTTCTGGAGCTTTGGCGAGTTTTCACTCAGATACTCACAATATAATGAATGTTAGCGAGCACCTTAAGTACGCGCAACAATTTTATTTGCGTTGTCTGTGCTCATACGCACAATGACATATGTCTTAAAATTCAGGTCTTCAGGTTTTAGATATTTGCACAATGTATTGAAAACAAGACAAAATCTACTTTACTTTTGTTTTATGCCAAACTTTGGGCAGATCTTTGTTAACATACCAACCTTTGAGATATATTTCACTATTATAAATGTTGTAGTAGTCAATCTAACAAAGCTTCAACATCTTTTAGTTTCAGGTGAAAGTAAGACATAACATAAAAATTCATCCGAGTTTTTACCAAGTTGGTGAAAAAGGCAGTGAAGACAAGGTTTCTGAAAAATATTTTTTGTTTCGTGACATTGTTGTGGAATGATCCAATGACGTCATATTTTAGTAACAACCTAGTATTTCTTAACGCAGCAATGAAGAGCAATAAACTGAAACTTTTCGTGAATTAATTGTGTAAAATCTGCCTATATTTTTCGACTTAGGCAGTTGCACCCTTAGTTTCGCTATCTTTCTAGAAGCAAAGGGGTTCCAAACTTTGTATTTAATAGATTGTCACTGTGAACATAGCTTCTATAGTCAAAAACACTGTATTTGCATAAGGTATTAAAAATTATTCTCCATTAGAATGCCACAATTTGAGTCTAAGAATCATTGAAAGGGTCAAAGA